>CM051374.1:7859066-8413066 GCA_028015245.1 Cardamine occulta
CTTCTTTAGTGTAGTTTGTCCTCTTAGAAGTTTGAGCGTTTCGTGATCTGTATGAATAACAAACTCTTTGGAAAATAAATAATGTTGCCAAGTTTCAAGAGATCTTACCAAAGCATAGAGCTCCTTATAGTAGACGGGATAATTAAGAGACGCTCCACTGAGTTTTTCACTGAAATATGCTACTGGTTTGCCTCCTTGAGTAAGAACAGCTCCTATGCCTGTACCAGAAGCATCAAATTCAATCTCAAAAGTTTTGTCAAAGTTAGCAAGTACCAAAACAGGCGCATGTGTGAGGCTGTCTTTAAGCTTGGCGAATGCCTCATCTTGTGCTGGCCCCCATTTGAAATCCACACTCTTTTTGATCACCGAGGTTAGGGGTGCAGCAAGGGTACTAAAATCCTTTACAAATCTCTGATAGAAACTAGCCAGAACATGGAAGCTCCTCACATGTCCGATAGTAGTTGGAGTCGGCCAGTCTTGTATCGCCTTGATCTTCTCTTCATCGACCTTTAAACCCTGTGAACTCACAACAAATCCTAAAAAGACAACTTGATCAGTGGAAAACGTGCATTTTTTTAGATTTGCATAGAGGTTTTCAGCCTTTAGTGTTTCAAGGACCTATTCAAGATGATTCAAGTGATCTGCAAGGTTAGACCTATAAATCAAAATGTCCTCGAAATAAACTACTACGAACTTACAGATGTAGGCCCGTACGACATGGTTCATGAGTCTCATGAATGTACTTGGCGCATTAGTGAGTCCAAATGGCATAACCAGCCACTCGTACAAACTTCTCTTGGTTTTAAACGCCGTTTTCCATTCATCTGCTTCCTTCATCCTCACTTGATGATATCCGCTTCTTAAATCGATTTTTGAGAAGATAGTTGCTCCAAGAAGCTCATCTAGCATATCGTCCAGCCTCGGGATGGGATGTCGGTATTTGACGGTGATGTTGTTGATGGCTCTACAATCAACGCACATCCTCCAAGTTCCATTTTTTTTTTGGCACTAGAAGCACAGGAACAGCACATGGACTTAGACTCTCTCGGATATAGCCTTTCGACATCAAGTCTTGAACTTGTTTTTCCAACTCCTTTGCTTCTGCCGGATTAACCCTATTAGCCGCTCTGTTTGGCAACGGGGCTCCAGGGACTAGATCAATTTGATGTTCAATTCCCCTTGTTGGTGGCAGCCCTGGCGAAATTTCTTCAAGAAATACATTAGAAAATCTGTTAAGTTGATCTAGAACAGCTGGTGGTAATTCTTGTTCTTCTTGACCTGAAAACAAACCTTCCTTGAAGATCATTAGTAGCACCTCTTCTTTTAATTCAAGAGATTTCAAAACAGTATTAGGTGTGATATAAAGATTGGTTTTACTTAGCTTTTTTCCTTTGGACATGGTTTGTTGCATTTCAAATGTTTCTTGAGGTGTCAATGGCGCCGAACTATGCTTCTTGTTGTTGTGCGAGAAGGTATAATGATTGGTCCGCCCATTGTGTAATGCTTCTTTATCAAATTGCCACGGACGCCCTAACAGCAAATGTCCAGCTTGTATAGGCACTACGTCACACAAAACTTGATCCGCATACTTACCAATACTGAATGGAATTGTAACTTGCTCAGAAATTTTAAGCTCGGTGTCATCATTCAGCCATTTGAGTCAATAAGGTTGAGGGTGCTTGGTCTTTGGAAATCCTAACTTATCAACTAAATATTTGCTGGCCATGTTAGTACAAGAACCACCGTCAATAATTAAGCTACATACCTTGGAGTTAATTGTGCAGCGAGAATGAAAAATATTCTCTCTTTGAATAGTTTCTGGTTCAAAAAAAGCACTGAGTACTCTTCTCGTAACTAACAATTCTCCGGTGTCAGCATATTCCACAATATCTTTTTCAGACTCTTCTTGCTCGTATTCTGCCTCGTCTTGAGATTCATACTCTCCATTTGCTTTGAGAATCATAACTCTCTGATTTGGGCAGTCCCTTGCGTAATGTCCTTTTCCCTGACATTTGAAACAAGTTATATCTCTAGTTCGTTGAGTTTGAGTATTACCTTGTTCCGGTTTATTGAATTTAGATGGTTCTGGTGCAGACTTTTTGAATCTCGAATCCGCTTCAATATTCTTTCCTTTGTCTAAAACTTTTTGCGGTTGCTGGTTCCCAACAGGTTTGCTACGGCTTGTTGACATCGTTTTCCTTTTAATGTGTTGCTCAGCCTGAGTAACTAAGTACAGCAGCTCGTTTAAATCATGATAAGTCTGTCTCTCCACATTTCTAGCAATACGATCATGAAGACCATCAATGAACTGTGCCATTAGAGTTTCATCAGAATCTTCACTCTCCAATCTGTTTCGAAGTGTTTCAAACTCATCAAAATATTCTTCTACGGATCTGGATCCTTGAGTGAGCTTTCTGAATTTCTTTTGCAGCTCTCTATAGTAGTATGCAGGGACGTATCTCTTCCTCATAGCAAATCTCATATCTGCCCAAGTAGTAATTTGTCCATGTCTATGCCTTCTTCTCTCGGACACGTCTCTGTCCCACCATTCTAAGGCATTTTCACTAAGTTGAGCAGCAGCTAGAGACACCTTTCTTTGATCCGAATAATTGTAATGTTCACAGATATACTCCATACGCTTTTCCCAGTCAAGATAAGCATCAGGATTAAATTTTCCAGCAAAAGTGGGTGCAGTGAGCTTGATGTCATTATTTCTGTGTCGTGCATCTACTTCACCTTCTCTGTCACGGCACGGTTGCCTTCTCTGCCTTGGTTCAAGGTCTGGTGGTTCTTCTTCTGAGTTAAACTCATCACCATCTTCTAGATTTACTCGGTGTGGGTGGATATTTCTGATACGAGCTCTTCGTGCTGGTGGTGGCGGTTGCTCAATTCGAGTTTTGCGCTCTCCTAGGGTCTGTAGCTGAGTTTAAATAGCAGCAAGAGCTTGAGCCAAATCATTAGCTCCCTGATCTCCCATGTCTCGAATTCTTCCTGTCTCTCAACTCAAACAAAATAGATCAAATGCAAGGGAAACTGGAAGACACAATAAACACAATAGCAACTTTTGATGAAAGATCTGTTAATACTAACAGCGACTGTACTCGAAATTCAGTTTCGAAAAAATATCAAAACACATCCAAAAATTCCGAAATCAATTTTAACAAGTATTAGACTCATCCTAAGTTCAGATGCAACTGGTCTCACAATTTTATCACACGCCAATTATTTATAAAAATTCAGACAATATTACAGACAAAAACACTTAAATTTCCGATAGATTGATGGAGGAATTGTTGCTTGACTAAGGTCACTCTCAACAGTTCCGATTGAATGGATGGTGAAGTGGTTTGATGGTGAAGCTGTTGCTGGACTATGGTCACTCTCAACAGATTCAAAGGGATGAATGGACGTGATAGGTGATTGAGAGACGCCACACAGATCTGTGAAAAGATCTATGATAAGTCTAATACACTCTAAGCTTCAAGGATTCACACACAAGAAGTTTAGAAGACAGAATATTTCCTTCCCAGAAATATCAAAGAGAAAACTCTCAAGTTTCTTTTCTAAAAATCAGGCTGAATCCAAAAATTGTCCAACACAACATAATTAAAAGACAAGTGATAGTCTGCATGAAAGAGAGAGAAAGAGACAACAATAAAATCAGAGTTTGAAAATTCGAAACTGTGTCTTGAACTCCTTGGCCGAAAATGTGTTGTTGGGCTTGCGGAAAATAAATTAAATGGGCCGATGATAATGCGATCCATTTGCCTCGTTAAAAACCTTACCAACAAAACCCATTGGGACAAAAATTGGTGAAATGAAAAAGAGCACAAATGGAGCACATACCCATTTAGTGATTTCTTTGGACCTCTTGAATTTGCTTGGTGATAGTAAAAATAGCAAATTCCTTATTTCCTTGAAGAACCGGCAAGAAAGGTGTCGTATGACTCTTGTGTAATTCTTGCACGTCTTCTTGCACTCCATTAATGATGAGGCTGTTCATGGACTTGATAAATTCCTCTCTCACACGCCTTGTTCCAGCTCTTGTTCTTGGTGCTTGTTCCATGGTTGCTATGTGTACAGCTTCTTCCTTTGATCCAGCTGAGCTTGTATTGATGTCCTCATCATAATAAAAATTTTCATTGCGAACCCAAGTATTCGAGGAAGGAGATCCGAGCTTTCTTTTTCCAGGAGAGGCTCGTCCAAAACTATTGTTGTATGGGGAAACCCCGAAGCGTTTGGTATCTTTTGTAGTTTTTGGTTCAAACGTTTTAGTTGTAGGCACAACTCTGGGCTTTACGGTTATGTACTTCTACTCGAAGGTTGTCTTTTCTTCTTCAGTCTCGATTCAGTTGTTTGCTCGAAACAAGGCATCCTGGATAGTATTTGGCTAGTTAACTGTAAGCTCCAAGCGGAATCTTGACTCTTGCCATAAACCATATCGTAAAGCTGCCAGCGCAGCAGTTTCGGATATTTCCGGGACCTTGGACAAGATGTCTTTGCAGTTGGCAATATGTTTTTTCAAAGGTTCCCGAGGACTCTGAGATAAATTTCAAAGGTCACTATCCATTTTACTTTTCTCCATTAGTACTGAATATTGCATGATAAAGGCCGATGATAATTGGTCAAAACAATCAATCGTAGCAGATTCAAGTAGTGTAAACCACAAGAGGGCTTGATTAGAAAGATTCTCTGAAAATAGCTTGTAGTAACCTGCATCTTCTTAATGCACATCGAGCTTGATTCGCCCACCTGCAATGAGAAAGCAGCCAAATGGCTCTTAGGGTCGGTTTTTTGATCGTAAGTTGGTAGGTTGACCCTTCACGCATTTTAATCCGAAAGTTAGCTATCCGCACCATAAATAGTGAATTATGAGTTTCTTCTATCACTTTGTCTACTTCGGAAGCTGAACTAGTCGCTTGATGGAACTTTGACTTCATCTCTTCAAGAGCACGATTCACTTGGTCAAAGTCTGAGAGATTATGTGTCCCCAAGTGACTCCTATCTCAAGTGGGATGTCATTGTTGTTGTTATTGACTCCATCACCAACTACGTCATTGGCAAGATTCTCTTCTCCGCTAGAATTTGTTCCAGCTTGAAGCACCACTGTTTGATTGATCGGCGTCTAATGGTTTATTTTTTAGAAAGATTCCCAGGAGTTTGAGGGTTGGAACTCCTTGCGGTCCTATAAAGTACACAGTCACTACGACTTCCAGAGGAAGACCCAACAGATATTGAATCCAAATGAGAAAAGAGAGTCGCTTGATTGTTATGCAAGTTTACCTCACCGTTTCTCAAAGAGAGTCGCTTGACTGTTTCTCTCTTTCGATGTACTGAGTTTCATCGACAAATTGGTAGAACTCCTTTTGTCATTCTTGATATTGTCTGTAGTTAAAATCACAGATGAAGATCCATCATTATTCACAACTGTAGGAGATTCACTCACAACTACAGGAATATCATTGACAGTTTCTTCATTATCTTTTTCTGTGAGATCATTAAAACTAGCAAAACAATCTGGTAAAGGAAATTTAGAATCACCTTTGTTGAATGGAACTATAGTTTCATGGAAAACTACATTTCTGGATATATGTATGGTATTGGACTCCATGTCAAGAAGCTTATATCCTCTATATCCTGCTGGATATCCAAGAAACACACATGCCTTGGCTCTTCGTTGAAACTTGTTTATATTCTTTGATGAAGTTGAACTGTAACACAAACTCCCAAAAACACGTAATTCCTTGTAATCAGGTTTCGTAGAAGTTAACAGTTCATAGGGAGGCTTATCTTTCAGTAGAGTTGCAGGCAATAGATTGATCAAGAACACTGCTGTGAGACACAATCTCCCCATTATTCCATAGGAAGTTTTGCTTGAAACATAAGTGATCGTGTAACGTTTAATATGTGCTCGTGCTTTCGCTCAACCACACCGTTTTTCTCTGGTGTCTCAGGACAAGAATGGTAAGCCATTATGATGAGGACATCAATACAAGCTCAGCTGGATCAAAGGAAGAAGCTGTACACATAGCAACCATGGAACAAGCACCAAGAACAAGACTGTCTGTCACACGTTTTGCTTGAATTTTCATAAAATATTGGCTTGTGATAAAAATTCGAAATTTGTTGTGTCTGAACCTAGAAAGAGTCTAGTTTCTAGAAAACTTGATTCTAGAATTGTTGAACATGTTTTGATAATTTTTCGAGGTTGATTTCGTCGAACAGTCGCAACTAGAGGTTCTCGGAATTTGAAAAGTTGTTTTCGTGTTAACTTGCTAGAATTGTTTAAAATCATTGGTTAATCATAAAATCGTGAAATCTGTTGCATTGAAATCTATATTGAGTCTAGTATTTGTTAAAATTAACTTTGGAGTTGTTGAACGTGATTTGATATTTTATTCTGTTTGATCAGGTCAAACTGTCGATTAGGGTTTCTTGCCAAGTTTTTTCCTTGTTGTGTTTGAGCATTTTACTTGTTTACTTGTTGGGATTTGAACAGGTACCATGGCGGGAACCAGCCATGACGAACAAGAGTCTTCCAACTCCAACAAGCAACTTATGGACTCCTTCAAAGCTATGATGGTTGAGAGTATGGCCACTATGAAAGCCGACTTAGAAAGGTCCATCAACAACCGACTCCGAGAACATCAACAACCTGTTATTGAAGAACAACTTAGGAGGAACCTACGACCTTCTGATGCTGAGCACTACTATAGTCAGACTTCTCGATCAAATCGTTCTCGAAGAAGACAGCCAAGAGAAGATCAAACCGCTAGAAATAACCAATCCATTACTCGAGATCCTTTAGCCGGTGTGAAGATAGAAATTCCATTTTTTCATGGAACCAGTAACCCTGAAGAGTATCTTGAGTGGGAAAAGAGGGTTGAAATTATCTTTGATTGCCGGGAATTTACTCAGGAGACTAAGATCAGACTCGCCCCAACCGCATTCAAGGATTATGCTTTAAGCTGGTGGGATCAGTTAGTGACTTCTAGGAAAAGGACTGGAGATCTTCCTGTTGAAACCTGGAACCATTATGAGGAGAAGATTTATACCGAGCCATTACCACAGAGAGTTGCTGATATGATCCTAGGTGAGGATCAAGTCCCTGAATGCTTCTCCAAGAGGTTGTGAGGATTGGTGACAAGGTGAGTGATGCGGAAGAGATGAAAGGTGAAGAACTAGGAGTGATCCGATGAGTCTTGGGGGGGGGTTGATGCGAAACTTCCAAAGGAGATGGAGATCCTCTGGACTTTCAGGCTTGCTCTGGACGTGGGTGAAGACCCTAGACGAGGTGAACAAGGGGTGGATCGAGATGAAACTTCCTAGGAGTGTGAAAGATCCTAAGACTTTCGACTTACTTGGTGTGAAGGATGAAGATCCGAACACTTTAAGTAAGAATGAACAAACAAATTTCAGAGAGTTTTAGAAGTTGAAAAGATGTTTGATAAATCACAAATGAAGCCTTACATGAGTTTAAATCCACAAGAGAGTAAAGGAAAATCTCTAAAAATACAAAGCATTAAAACCAAAGTTTGACAAGAAAATAACTCTTCAAGTTCTTCAAGATTTCGGCTGAACTCTTGTTGGACTTGGGCTGTGCTTCACTTGGATAGTAGATAGAAATGGGCTTAAGCTTTATCAAGAGGCTGATGAGTGAGTGATATGGCTTACCTCATTAAAAACCTTATTTGGGAAACCCATTGGGACAAAAACCAAATGAAGGGAAAAAGAGTATAAGTCATATCACCTCTCTTGATAAATGTTTAGGTGGCTTGTATCACAACCAATGTGGCTGGATTAGCACACACCAAACTGCCCGAGATGGTGTTGAGGAGATGTTGCAAAGTGGTCTTGAGCTTCTTTTGTTTAGACCGAGTGATAGGACCCGGAGAAATGCATAAATCTTCAGCTCCTTGTAGCTCCGGTTCAAGCTGCTGCCTTTGCTCCTCTTTGGCGTCTCCATGTTGCATAGGTTCCTCTTCCTTGCTGGCCATAATCATATCATCCTCTCCCTCTTGAAAAGGATTTGACCTCAAATCTGTTTCATCTGCAAAATAAGGAACCAAATCAGTAATATTAAAACTCGAACCCACGTTGTACTTACCTTTGAGATCAAGCTGGTAGGCGTTGTCGTTGATCTTCTTGATGATTTCGAATGGACCATCAATCCTAGGCATAAGCTTGGATTTTCTCTCGTTAGGGAACCGTTCTTTTCTCAAATGAACCAACACCAAGTCCCCTTCTTTAAACTCCATAAACTTTCGGCCCTTGTTTGCATGCTTAGCGTACAACTTGGTCTTGTGCTCTATGTTGTTCCGAGCCTTCTCATGGATCTGTTTCACAAGCTCAGCCTTTTTCTTACCATCAAGACTTATCCTTTCATTCACGGGTAAAGGCATTAGATCCAAAGGTGAGATGGGATTGAACCCATAAACAATTTCAAAAGGTGAATACTTAGATGCGGAATGTCTAGCATGAGTATAAGAGAATTCAACAGGAGGCAGACATTCTTCCCAAGTCCTAAGGTTCTTTTTAATTATAGCACGCAACAGAGTGGATAAGGTTCTATTGACTACTTCGGTTTGGCCATCGGATTGTGGGTGACATGTGGTGGAGAAACAAAGCTTGGTTCCTAGCTTAGACCAAAGGGTTTTCCAAAAATAACTAAGAAATTTGGTATCCCTATCCGAAACAATAGTTCTAGGCATTCCATGCAACCTAACGACTTCTCTAAAGAACAACCCAGCTATATTAACGGCATCGTCGGTTTTATGGCAAGGTATGAAGTGAGCCATTTTATTGTACCTATCAACTACCACAAATACCTAATCCTTCCCAGTCGTAGTCCTAGGCTAGCCTACTACAAAATCCATGGATAAGTCGTGCCAAGGATGCAAGGGAATAGGTAGAGGGGTATACAAACCGTGATTCTGAATTGTCGATTTAGCTTGCTTACACGTTATACATCTTTGACAAGCTTTTTTCGACATCACTTTGCATGTGCGCCAAAAGAAGTGCTCACGTAAGCACACTTGAAGTCTTTGCCATGCCAAAATGTCCCATAAGTCCACCTGCATGAGCTTCTTGAACAAACAAATCTCGCAAGGAGGAGTTAGGCACACATAGGCGATTTTCAGAAAATAAAAATCCATCACTAAAAATATTTTCCAACGCCAAATTTTTCACATGCAGCATAGGTTTCTTTGAAGTCATCATCACTAGCATATAGTTCTTTGATTTGTTCAAACCCTAGTAACTTAACCTCAAGAGAATTCAAGAGAACGCACCTCGAGAAAGAGCATCGGCTACTACATTCTCCTTACCTTTCTTGTACTTAATGACGTACGGAAATGTCTCGATGAATTCAACCCACTTGGCGTGTCTCTTGTTCAGCTTTTGTTGTCCCTTGAGATGCTTGAGAGATTCATGATCTGTGTGGATAACAAACTCCTTGGGCCAAAGATAATGTTGCCAAGTTTGCAAAGCCCTAACAAGCGCATAGAGCTCCTTGTCGTAAGTCGGGTAATTGAGTGTGGCGCCTCCAAGCTTTTCACTAAAGTAAGCTATGGGCTTCATCTCCTGCATAAGAACAGCGCCAATACCAATTCCTGAGGCATCACATTCAATTTCAAAACTTTTATCGAAATTAGGAAGAGATAAAACCGGGGCATGTGTTAGCTTCTCTTTTAAAGTTTGAAATGCATTTTCTTGAGCTTGCTCCCATTTGAATCCAACAGTCTTCTTGATAACCTCCGTGAGTGGGGCGGCTAGAGTGCTGAAGTCTTTAACGAATCTTCGGTAAAAACCAGCTAACCCATGGAAGCTTCTTACTTCACTAACGGTCTTTGGACTCGGCCAATCTTTGATAGCTCGTATCTTCTCTTCATCGACCTTGATACCATCTGTACTCACAACAAAGCCTAAAAAGACAAGGTTATCCGTTCCAAAAGTATATTTGCTAAGATTAGCGTACAAGGTTTCCTTCCGAGGCACTTCTAAAGCCTTTCTAATATGCTCCACATGTTCATCTAAGCTGCATGCTATAGATTAAGATGTCATCGAAGTAAACTACCACAAAACGACCTATGAATGAACTAAGAACGTGGTTCATTAGCCTCATGAACGTACTAGGTGCGTTTGTTAACCCAAAAGGCATGACTAACCATTCGTACAAACCATGCTTAGTTTTAAATGCGGTTTTCCATTCATCCCCTTCTTGCATTCTAATCTGATGGTAACCGCTCTTAAGATCTACCTTAGAAAAAATGCAAGAACCATGCAATTCATCAAGCATATCATCTAATCTAGGTATGGGATGTCGATACTTTACAGTGATATTGTTGATAGCACGGCAATCGACACACATCCTCCAGCTACCATCTTTCTTCGGAACAAGCAAAACGGGTACGGCACATGGACTCATGCTTTCGCGGATATATCCTTTCTCCATGAGCTCGGTGACTTGTCGTTGAAGCTCCTTAGTTTCTGTAGGGTTGGTTCGGTAGGCTGGTTTATTGGGAAGAGACGCTCCGGGTAGGAAATCGATTTGGTGTTCGATGCCACGGATTGGCGGCAAACCTTGGGGAGGTTCTTCCGGAAAAACATCTTTGAATTCCTGTAAAAGATATTGAATTTTGCTAGGAATTTCCTGCACCGTTTGGTTAATATTAAAACATTCTTTAAACACAAAAAGGAGGGAAGAGGGGTAACTCCCTTGTCGAGGTGTGATCATAAGGTTGGCCGGTTCTTTCAGCTTGGCTTCGGAAGTGGGCTTACTTTTCTTCAAGGCCATTTGATCTAGATGAACTTCTTGAGGAGTTAAAGGTACAAGGATGTTTTTTCTGCCCTTAAACTCGAACGAATATCTATTAGTAAATCCATCGTGCATGACTCTTCGATCAGATTGCCAAGGTCTTCCAAGCAAGATATGTCCAGCATCCATTGGTAAAATATCACATAGGACCTCATCTTCATATTTCCCTATAGACAAAGGAACTATGACCTGGTTTTTGACTTCCAATTCTCCCTCATCATTAAGCCATTGCAGCTTATACGGCTTAGCTCTCTTAGTGATCGTAAGTCCGAGCTTATCAACCATGGACTGGCTCGCGACGTTGGTACAGCTACCTCCATCAATCACTAGGCTGCAGACTTTCTTTTGAACTAGGCAACGAGTGTGGAAGAGGTTTTCTCTTTGCTCATTTTTCTCGGCCTGAAGGTGTAGGCTAAGGGTTCTTCTAGTGACCAAGAGTTGTCCGAACTCCGGCAATCTAAGTGGTTCCTCTAAAGGTTCAGTTTCCGAGTGATCTTCCTCTGAATCTATCTCGCCGTTGTTCCTAATAACTATGGTTCTCTGATTGGAGCATGAACGGGAGTAGTGGCCGAAACCTTTGCACTTAAAACACTGAATTTCTCTAGCCTTGGTGCTTGATCCTTGATCAATTCCTTTGAGCGGGGCTCGCTCTATCTTAGGCTTGGCAAGCGGTTTGTAATCCTTAGGCTTGTAGTCTTTGCTGAACTTGGTAGAGTTGTATCCGGGCCTAGAGCTCTTCCTCTTGAGTTGTTTTTCAAACATGATAGCTTTGTGGAGAAGCTCTTCTAGCTCGACGTAATGGTGTACCTCCAGCCTCTCAATGATGTCTTTGTCAAGACCTCCCATGAATCTGGCCATAGTAGCTTCATTGTCTTCTTGAATATCAGCTCGGAGTAACAAGGTTTCCATTTCCTTGAAATAATCTTCAACGGACCTACTGCCTTGAGATAAGTTGCGAAGCTTAAGATGAAGTTCCCTGTGGTAGTGACTTGGTACGAACCTTTTCCTCATAATGATCTTTAGTTGAGTCCAAGTCTCAACCGGTATATCTCCAGCTCTTCTTCTAGACGTTACCAACTGATCCCACCAACTTAGAGCGTAATCCTTGAATGCGGTTGGGGCGAGTCTGACCTTAACCTCTTGAGTAAACTCCCGGCAATCAAAGATAATCTCTACCCTTTTTTCCCACTCAAGATATTCTTCAGGTTTACTGGTTCCATGAAAAGATGGAATTTCTATCTTCACACCGGCTAGTGGATCTCGAGTAGCGGTTTGGTGATTTCTATCGGTTTGATCTTCTCTTGGCTGTCTTCTTCGAGGACGATTTGATCTAGAAGTCTGACTGTAGTAATGTTCAGCATCAGAAGGTCGTGGGTGCCTCCTAAGTTGTTCTTCCATAACAGGTTGTTGATGTTCTCGGAATCGGTTGTTGATGGACCTCTCTAAATCTGCTTTCATATTGGCCATACTCTCAACCATCATTGCTTTGAAGGACTCCATAAGTTGTTTGTTGGAGTTAGAAAACTCTTGCTCATCATGGCTAGTCCCCGCCATGGTACCTGTTCAGAATCCAACAAATAAACTAGTAAAATGTTCAAACACCACAAGAACAACAAAACTTATTTGACAAGTAACCCTAATCGACAGTTTGACTTGATCAATCAGAATAAAATGTCAAATTACGTTCAAAAATTCCAGAAGCAATTTTAACAAATACTAGACTTAATCATGGTTTCAATGCAACAAGTTTCACGATTTTAGGATTAACCAATGATTTTAAACAATTCTAGCAAGTTACACGAAAATAACTGTTCAGATTCTGATAACCTCTAAATGTGACTGTTCGACTAAATCAGGTTCGGAAAATTATCAAAACATGCTCAAAAATTCTAGAATTAATTTTAACAAATACTAGACTCTTTTTTGAAGCAGATTCAACAGATCTCACGATTTTATCAGACAAGACGAATTTATGAAAATTCCAACAGTCAACAGATAATACAGATCGGAATATGAAAAGGTATATCAGATCGGAAGAGATACAACCTGGCGTGGAGTCAGCTCTGATACCACTTGATATGATCCTAGGTGAGGATCAAGTCCCTGAATGCTTCTCCAAGAGGTTGTGAGGATTGGTGACAAGGTGAGTGATGCGGAAGAGATGAAAGGTGAAGAACTAGGAGTGATCCGATGAGTCTTGGGGGGGGGTTGATGCGAAACTTCCAAAGGAGATGGAGATCCTCTGGACTTTCAGGCTTGCTCTGGACGTGGGTGAAGACCCTAGACGAGGTGAACAAGGGGTGGATCGAGATGAAACTTCCTAGGAGTGTGAAAGATCCTAAGACTTTCGACTTACTTGGTGTGAAGGATGAAGATCCGAACACTTTAAGTAAGAATGAACAAACAAATTTCAGAGAGTTTTAGAAGTTGAAAAGATGTTTGATAAATCACAAATGAAGCCTTACATGAGTTTAAATCCACAAGAGAGTAAAGGAAAATCTCATTAAATACAAAGCATTAAAACCAAAGTTTGACAAGAAAATAACTCTTCAAGTTCTTCAAGATTTCGGCTGAACTCTTGTTGGACTTGGGCTGTGCTTCACTTGGATAGTAGATAGAAATGGGCTTAAGCTTTATCAAGAGGCTGATGAGTGAGTGATATGGCTTACCTCATTAAAAACCTTATTTGGAAAACCCATTGGGACAAAACCAAATGAAGGGAAAAAGAGTATAAGTCATATCACCTCTCTTGATAAATGTTTAGGTGGCTTGTATCACAACCAATGTGGCTGGATTAGCACACACCAAACTGCCCGAGATGGTGTTGAGGAGATGTTGCAAAGTGGTCTTGAGCTTCTTTTGTTTAGACCGAGTGATAGGACCCGGAGAAATGCATAAATCTTCAGCTCCTTGTAGCTCCGGTTCAAGCTGCTGCCTTTGCTCCTCTTTGGCGTCTCCATGTTGCATAGGTTCCTCTTCCTTGCTGGCCATAATCATATCAGTTGCATATGAAGCTCAGAAATCTATCTCAAGGAAATAGGTCCGTAGAAGAGTACTACAAGGAACTGGAAACTTTGTTGTTTCGAGCTGATATTCAAGAAGATAATGAAGCTGCTATGGCTAGGTTCATGGGTGGTCTTAATAGGGATATCATAGAGAGGCTTGAGGTACATCATTATGTTGAAATGGACGAGCTACTCCACAAGGCAGTCATGTTCGAGAAACAGCTTAAAAGAAAGAATTTTAAGCCCGATTTTGGTTCTGCCAGGTTCAGTCAAAATAAAGAAGACAAGCCTAGTAAGGAGTACAGACCGTTCTCAAAGCCTAAGAATGAAGAGTTACCTATTAAGGGTATTGATAAGGGTTCAAGCACCAAGGCTAGAGAAATTCAGTGTTTCAAGTGCAAAGGTTTTGGTCACTACTCCCATTCGTTCTCCAATCAGAGAATCATAGTTATTAGGACCAATGGCGAGATAGAATCAGAAGAAGATCATTCGGAACCTGAACCTGTAGAGGAACCACTTAGAATGCCGGTGTCCGGACAACTTTTGGTCACTAGAAGAACCCTTAACTGACATACTCAAGCCGAGAAAAATGAGCAAAGAGAAAACCTCTTCCACACTCGTTGCCTTGTTCAAAACAAAGTTTGCAGCCTAGTGATTGATGGTGGTAGCTGTACCAACGTCGCCAGCCAGTCTATGGTTGATAAGCTTGGACTCACATTCATTAAGAGAGCTAAGCCTTATAAGTTGCAATGGCTTAATGATGAGGGAGAGTTGGAAGTCAAGAACCAGGTCATAGTTCCTTTGTCTATAGGGAAATATGAAGATGAGGTCTTATGTGATATTTTACCAATGGATGCCGGACACATACTCCTTGGAAGACCTTGGCAATCTGATCGGAAAGTAATGCATGATGGATTTACCAACAGATATTCATTTGAGTTTAAGGGCAGAAAGAACATCCTTGTACCTTTACCTCCTCAAGAAGCTCATCTAGATCAAATGGCCTTGAAGAAAGATAAACCCACTTCCGAAGCCAAGCTCAAACAACCGGCCAACCTTATGATCACGCCTCGACAAGAAATTCCTAGCAAAGAAGTTGTGACTACTCACTCTAACTTTGGCGTGAAGGCTGGTGAGATAAAAATAACCTTACTCTCGACTCCACCTTTGATTAAATTTGCTTATAAAGAAACTCTTTTGAGTTTTACTAACCTTGCGCCGGTGCTGCCGAGTGAGATACCTTTTCGTTCGCAGGATTTCAGAAATGTCGTTCCTAGAGAGAAGTCTATTGACTCGCTACTTCCAATCTGTGATATAAAACGTCCTATTGCCTTTGAACCAGAAGCAAACATTGAGACAAATCCTTGTGACTTCCGAGACAAGCAAGGTAAGAGAATTATTGTGGCCGATGCAATAATTCCAAGGTACGTGATTCTTTTTGCTCATGAAGCTAGGTTATTGGAAGTTGAGTTCATTAAGAGGCTTTATGATTTAAATGAAAAATTTAAAAATGTGTTTCCATCTTGTGAGGAGTTTGAGCATAAGAAGTTCTTTAGGCATGGAGGATTTCTGTTTGATAAAACGTATGAACCAAATATAAATCTTGTGCTGATTGATAGACTCTGTAGGATAACACACTGCACTTTATATCCTAACACTAGCGAGGCTTTTTCTTTTTCGAGATCATTCACTAAAAGTTTCGACATTTTGGTCTATAAAAAATTACTTATTGAATCAAAGGATGATACCCTTTGCACCTATGATCTCCTGTTTCGAGTTTTTGTTGAAAGTGCAGAGGATAAACAAGCTGAAGAAATGAAAGCTCATATACCAGAGACATGGTTATTTTACTTATGGCTAAAGCGGTTTACTGTCCAAGTTGATTATGACCCGTTGAAACAATGGAGAAAGGACCATCAACCAAAGATTGAAGGCCTATTCACAATCATCAAAGGGATCAATGGCGACAACACCTTTTTCAGAGGTAAGTATAAAGAAATTTCCTTATTCAAAGTTACTTATTCTCTTCTTCCTTTCATTGCAGATTTTTCGGATTTGAGGTCAAATCCTTTTCAAGTGGGAGAGGATGATGTGATCATGCCAATCACAATGAAGGAGCAGCTTGAACCGGAGCAGCTTGTAGCCGAGGAAGCTAAGAAGAAATAGATTAGCTGAACAACAACGTTTGATCCGGGAATATTAAGAGGATCACTTCAACAATTCAAGACATCTTTGCAACATCTTCTCAACACTATCCAGGGCAGTTTAGTGTGTGCTAATCCAACCACCCTGGTTGTGATCCAAGCCACCTAGAATTTTATCAAGAGAAGTAATCGGACTTATACTCTTTTTCCCTTCTTGGGGTTTTCCCAATGGGTTTACCAACAAGGTTTATAATGAGGTAAGGCCCGGTTACTTTACCCCAGCCTCTGGATAAAACCAGGCCCAAACTCTATCTTTTATTCAAACTTTGTATTTATTTTTGTTGTGTTCCGAGGAGTGGTGTTTTGAGGCATTTCTTGATGACCACCTCCTCGTCTTCTCCTTCTCCCCCCTTTATATTCTGATCTAAACTCTACATTCTAATTATCAAACATTTTATTTTCAGAACTCTATTCTTGTTTGATCGCCTTGTTCTATGGTGTAAAGGATCATCATCCACACCTTGACAAGTTTTGAAATCTTTGGACCGCTTCATAGTCCATTGACGTTTCACATCGATCCATCCCTTGCTCTTGCCGAGTTCGGTCTTCACCCACTCGTGGAGCAAGCCCGAGTGTTCAAAGGCCATTCATCTCCTTTGGAACATCACTCATTCAATCCGCAACATCACTCTCTCGCCATTTTCATCACTTCCGCACTCATAACCGATCATCCTACTCATCACATCCCTTGGAGACATTCAGGGACATTGATCCTCACCTAGGATCATATCAATAAATAGTGTCAATCCAACCAGATGTATGTGCTATTCAATCAGGATGTGATCAAGTAATGTTAAGTCAATCCAAATAGGAAATTGGTTTTTAAACTATCAACCTAAGTAAATGCAAGAAATAAATGGAGGAAATGTAAACTAAAACCAGCTCGAGGTGTCAACTCGAATAGGTATGATCGAGCTAAACAGGAAAACCGAGCAAAAGAAGGCACTCGACCCTTCAGGTCGAGTGTATGCGATCGAGCTAAGAGAATGAAAAAATCAAGAAAAGTACTCGACCTAAGGAATCGAGTAGATGCAGTCGAGTGGTACTAGATGAAGAAGGGATCTTAGACATGGGGTAATCGATTAATAAATACTCCAAATCAACATGGGTGTCTAACAAACTAAACCAATACGCTATTCCCTTGACAAAAAATTCATAAAAAGTCCAGTCTACTCTCATGGTAAAGGGCCTCAAATCTACCTACTGACACACCCAATTTTGCAAGAGTCACACAGATAAACAAGCATAAAACATCAATTTGTTAAAGCCAGCAAGCATTCCTAACAACTAATTCCCTAGCATAGAGACACATTCTATTTAGTCTAATTCATCAGGCTAGTGTATACAAATCTCTGGAAAAAGTTGAATCTAGCAATTTCATCAGCACTCTCATGTGGAAATTGCCTGATATCATGTTCTAATTGATCAGAGAAGAACAAGCAATAAGATAACTCACCCAGAAGTGAAATCAAAATTCAAGCAATACTTAAACACCCAGATCAGTCAAGAGCAATTACTAACTTATCCCATGCCTAAGAGCCCTAATTAAACTACTCATAATATAACCTCATCACAAAATGTTCAAACCTAGAAAACTCTGAAATCGACATATGTGATAGATCGAATCAAGATGAACAGGTTTGTAGAAGAAAGTAAATGCAAATGCGTAATGTATTAAGAGAAATCTGAATTACAAACTCTAAAAATGAAGAACAAGAGAGTGAAAATTTAGAGGCATAAATTAGGGTTAAGAGGCGGATCTCTTGCTAAATTAATGAAAAAGGTATTTATATGAGGGGCTGGGAAGCCCTAAAAATACAAAAAGAAAAAATAACTAATAAGGTGAAAGGAAGGGGATTCCACTCGAGCTAGCTGGTCGAGTGGTCCATGTCGAGTGCACTTTAGTCCAAAAGTAGGATCCTGAGCTGGATGACCTTTAGTCAAGTCTTCAGGTCGAGTGGGGTTGGTTCCTTCTCCAAGGCAGCTTCAGCTCGAGTCCTTAGGTCAAGTAGTGCATCAACTCAGGCACAAGCATCCAAGTGTGATCTCCAGAGCTCCATAAGTATCTAATATCAACTCCAATATGCACAATGCATGCAATGCTTATGCAAAAACTCCTGAGTACTCTAAGATGATAAATATGATGCAAAGTGGTAATGATGATGACATCAATACAAGCTCAGCTGGATCAAAGGAAGAAGCTGTACACATAGCAACCATGGAACAAGCACCAAGAACAAGAGCTGGAACAAGGCGTGTGAGAGAGGAATTTATCAAATCCATGAACAGCCTCATCATTAAGGGAGTGCAAGAAGACGTGCAAGAATTACACAAGAGTCATACGACACCTTTCTTGCCGGTTCTTCAAGGAAACAAGGAATTTGCTATTTTTACTATCACCAAGCAAATTCAAGAGGCCCAAAGAAATCACTAAATGGGTATGTGCTCCATTTGTGCTCATTTTCCCTTCATCAATTTTTGTCCCATTTGGGTTTTGTTGGTAAGGTTTTTAACGAGGCAAATGGATCGCATTATCATCGGCCCATTTAGTTGATTTTCCGCAAGCCCAACAACACATTTTCGGCCAAGGAGTTCAAGAGACAGTTTCGAATTTTCAAACTCTGATTTTACTGTTGTCTCTTTCTCTCTCCTTCATGCAGACTATCACTTGTCCTTTAATTATTTTGTGTTGGACAATTTTCGGATTCAGCTTGATTTTAGAAAAGAAACTTGAGAGTTTTCTCTTTGATATTTCTGGGAAGGAAATATTCTGTCTTCTAAACTTCTTGTGTGTGAATCCTTGAAGCTTAGAGTGTATTAGACTTATCATAGATCCTTTCACAGATCTGTGTGGCGTCTCTCAATCCCCTATCACGTCCGTTCATCCCTTTGAATCTGTTGAGAGTGACCTTAGTCCAGCAACAGCCTCACCATCGAACCACTTCACCATCCATTCAATCGGAACTGTTGAGAGTGACCTTCGTCCAGCAACAATTCCTCCATGAATCTATCATTTAGGATCTGATTCATTTGGGTTCCTATATCATCTGGTATCAGAGCTTAAATACTCCTAATCAGGTTTATCTATTCCTTTTACTTCAGTTTAATTTGTTTTGTGTGTGTCTGTTCATCTCCTTAATTTCGGGAAGTTAAGTGTTTTCATCTGTAATATTGTCTGAAATTTCATTAATAATTGGCGTGTGATAAAATTGTGAGACCAGTTGCATCTGAACTTAGGACGAGTCTAATATTTGTTAAAATTGGTTTCGGAATTTTTGGATGTGTTTTGATATTTTTTCAAAACTGAATTTCGAGTACAGTCGCTGTTAGGATTAACAGATCCTTCATCAAAAGTTGCGATTGTGTTTATTGTGTCTTCCAGTTTCCTTTGCATTTGATCTATTTTGTTTGAGTTGAGAGACAGGAAGAACTCGAGACATGGGAGATCAGGGAGCTAATGATTTGGCTCAAGCTCTTGCTGCTATTCAAACTCAGCTAGAGACCCTAGGAGAGCGCATAACTCGAATTGAGCAACCGCCACCACCAGCACGAAGAGCTCGTATCAGAAATATCCACCCACACCGAGTAAATCTAGAAGATGTTGAAGAGTTTGACTCGGAAGAAGAACCACCAGACCCTGAACCAAGGCAGAGAAGGCAACCATGCCATGACAGAGAAGGCGAAGTAGATGCACGACACAGAAATAATGACATCAAGCTCACTGCACCCACTTTTGCTGGAAAAGTTAATCCTGATGCTTATCTTGACTGGGAAAGGCGTATGGAGTACATCTTTGAACATTACAATTATTCTGATCAAAGAAAGGTGTCTCTAGCTGCTGCTCAACTTAGTAAAAATGCCTTAGCATGGTGGGATAGAGACGTGTCCGAGAGAAGAAGGCATAGACATGGACAAATTACTACTTGGGCAGATATGAGATTTGCTATGAGGAAGAGATACGTCCCTATATACTACTATAGAGAGCTGCAAAAGAAATTCAGAAAGCTCACTCAAGGATCCAAATCCGTAGAAGAATATTTTGACGAGTTTGAAACATTTCGAAACAGATTGGAGAGTGAAGATTCTGATGAAACTCTAATGGCACAGTTCATTGATGGTCTTCATGATCGTATAGCTAGAAAGGTGGAGAGACAGACTTACCATGATTTAAACGAGCTGCTGTACTTAGCTACTCAGGCTGAGCAACACATTAAAAGGAAACGATGTCAACAAGCCGTAGCAAACCTGTTTGGAACCAGCAACCGCAAAAAGTTTTAGACAAAGGAAAGAATATTTAAGCGGATTCTAGATTCAAAAAGTCTGCACCAGAACCGTCTAAATTCAATAAACCGGAACAAGGTAATACTCAAACTCAAAAAACTAGAGATATAACTTGTTTCAAATGTCAAGGAAAAGAACATTACACAAGGGACTGTCCAAATCAGAGAGTTATGATTCTCAAAGCAAATGGAGAGTATGAATCTCAAGACGAGGCAGAATACGAGCAAGAAGAGTCTGAAGAAGATATTGTGGATTACGCTGACACCGGAGAATTTTTAGTTACGAGAAGAGTACTCAGCGCTCTTTTTGAACCAGAAACTATTCAAAGAGAGAATATTTTTCATTCTCGCTGCACAATTAACTCCAAGGTATGTAGCTTAATTATTGACGATGGTTCTTGTACTAAGGTGGCCAGCAAATATTTAGTTGATAAGTTAGGAATTCCAAAGACCAAGCACCCTCGACCTTATCGACTCAAATGGCTGAATAATGACACCGAGCTTAAAATTTCCAAGCAAGTTACAATTCCATTCAGTATTGGTAAGTATGCGGATCAAGTTTTGTGTGACGTAGTGCCTATGCAAGCTAGACATTTGCTGTTAGGGCGTCCGTGGCAATTTGGTAAAGAAGCATTACACAATGGGTGGACTAATCATTATACCTTCTCGCACAACAACAAGAAGCATAGTTTGGCGCCATTGACACCTCAAGAAACATTTGAAATGCAACAAACCATGTCCAAAGGAAAAAAGCTAAATAAAACCAATCTTTATATCACACCTAATACTGTTTTGAAATCTCTTGAATTAAAAGAAGAGGTGCTACTAATGATCTTCGAGGAAGGTTTTTTTTCAGGTCATGAAGAACAAGAATTACCACCAGCTGTTCTAGAGCTACATAACAGATTTTCTAATGTATTTCCTGAAGAAATTCCGCCAGGGCTGCCACCAACAAGAGGAATCGAACATCAAATTGATCTAGTCCCTGGAGCCCCGTTGCCAAACAGAGCGGCTTATAGGGTTAATCCGGCAGAAGCGAAGGAGTTGGAAAAACAAGTTCAAGCCTTGATGTCTAAAGGCTATATCCGAGAGAGTCTAAGTCCATGTGCTGTTCCTGTACTTGTAGAAACTTTTCCATACGTGATAAAGTAAAAGAAAGGAAAGGAGAACATTGTAGCTGATGCACTATCAAGGAGACACGCCCTAATCAGTACAATGGAGGCTAAGATTATGGGATTTGAACATATCAAGAGCTCATATGAAACTGATCCAGATTTTCAAGAAATTTTCCAAGAAACAAGCAAGGCTGCTCGCGGATCATTTTATCAACATAATGGGTTTTTGTTCAATGATAAAAGGCTGTGCATTCCTCAAGGGTCAATGAGAGAGCTGCTGGTTGGAGAAGCTCACAGAGGAGGCCTCATGGGATATTTTGGACGAGACAAGACTTTGAGTGTTTTAATGGAGCATTTCTACTGGCCGCATATGAAAAGAGATGTGGAGAGATTCTGCGCCAAGTGCATCACTTGCCTAAAGGAAAAATCCAGGTCACATCCTCATGGTTTATATATGCCTTTGCCTATTCCTAACCTGCCTTGGGTAGACACTTCTATGGATTTTGTTTTAGGTGTGCCAAAAATCAACCACAAGGATTCCATCTTTGTAGTTGTAGACAGGTTCTCAAAAATGGCTCATTTTATTCCATGCAACAAGACAAATGACGCTACTCAAACTGCTAATCTCTTTTTCAAAGAAGTAGTGCGTTTACATGGAGTGCCGAGGACCATTGTATCCGATCGTGACACTAAGTTCCTAAGCCATTTCTGGAAAACGTTGTGGGGAAAGTTGGGAACCAAGCTGCTTTTCTCAACCACTTGTCACCCCCAAACAGATGGCCAAACTGAGGTAGTAAATCATACTCTATCTACTTTGCTGAGAGCAACGGTTGGTAAGAATTTACGAAATTGGTTATCATACTTACCTTTCATTGAATTTGCTTATAATCATGCTAAGCATTCTGGTACTAAATTTTCTCCTTTTGAGATTGGTTATGGATTTAATCCAGAAACTCCAATTGATCTAATATCCCTGCCCCGAGCTGTTTATTCTAATGAAGGAGAAGCCAGAGCAGATTTTGTGAAGAAGCTTCATCAAAAGGTCACAAAAAATCTGGAAGAGAAGACCGAGAAATACAAACAACATGCTGATAAGCACCGAAAGGAGGTCACATTCGAACCAGGAGATTGGGTTTGGTTGCATATGAGGCATGAGAGATTTTAGGAGAAAAGAAAATCCAAGCTCGCACCAAGAGGCGATGGACCATTTCAAGTGCTAGAAAAGATCAACGATAATGCTTACAAGCTTGATCTACCAGGTCAGTTCACTATTTATCATACTTTCAATGTTACTGATTTAGCTCCTTTCCATGCAAATTTACCAGTTCTGAGGTCAGAACCTTTTCAAGAGGGAGGAGATGATGAGGACATCAATACAAGCTCAGCTGGATCAAAGGAAGAAGCTGTACACATAGCAACCATGGAACAAGGACCAAGAACAAGAGGTGGAACAAGGCGTGTGAAAGAGGAATTTATCAAGTCCATGAACAGCCTCATCATTAAGGGAGTGCAAGAAGACGTGCAAGAATTACACAAGAGTCATACGACACCTTTTTTGCCGGTTCTTGAAGGAAACAAGGAATTTGCTATTTTTACTATCACCAAGCAAATTCAAGAGGCCCAAAGAAATCACTAAATGGGTATGTGCTCCATTTGTGCTCTTTTTCCCTTCACCAAATTTTGACCCAATGGGTTTTGTTGGTAAGCTTTTTAACGAGGCAAATGGATCGCATTATCATCGGCCCATTTAGTTGATTTTCCGCAAGCCCAACAACACATTTTCGGCCAAGGAGTTCAAGAGACTGTTTTGAATTTTCAAACTCTGATTTTAATGTTGTCTCTTTCTCTTTCCTTCATGCAGACTATTGGAACTAGGAATTTTCCGTCGGTTTCAATCAATTGATAGTATATAGGGTGACATGTCGAACCTAATCTAGAGCATGTCTGTAGCACTTAACATGTGGATTAAGCTAGCAAGTCAAGCAATATATTTTAGGGGTTTTTCTTACTAACAACCTAAAATACAGAAATTTAAACTAGAGATGCAGAGCCTGTCACACTCTAACAAATCATGAACTAAACATGTGAAATAAAAGACTAGTTGTAAAAACAAAAGTAGCTCGAGTGGGTCACTCGAGTGGTGCACTCGAGTGGACTAGTCAAGTGGTATAAGCACTCTAATGAAAGCAGTAGACAAGAGATCAAATAAAAGACAAATGGATCTTGGGCATAGACTCAAAGGATCATCTACACTCTCATGACATGGGTGCTAATTTTTTAAACTCAGGGTGAATCCCTTGACGACGGATCTCACTTCCAATCCAACCCACTGTCGTGGTGAAGGGTCTCAACAAGTGATTAAGGATCGATCCGTCAAAGCCAAGAAAGACTCATAACAAGTGAGTAGTTGGGTCGTGACGTAAATCAACATCTGATGTACCAACTCTCACGCTATTGTGTCTTAATCCCTGGAAAAACTAGATCTGATGGTTCAAGGCACTTTTGATGCTCATGAATTCATCTAAAATCGTGATCCTCTTGATCAGAGACGTACAAGCATTAAAAATGAGAACCCAAGAGGGATTTTTAAACAGAATCAGCATAAATCAGCAAAAACCCATGGTGATCGAGTGAGACTACCTAATCCATCCCTGAAAACCCCTAAAACGACTACTCACTCACCGAGATCATCATCGAAGCCAAAAGCCTAGAAAAGCTAAGACTTATCATAGATGAAGGATGATCTGATGAGAAAGAAATTTTGAAAAAGGAACAGTAGATGAAGACTCGATCTTATTAAAATTACTCAGAGTTGCAAAATTCTGAATCAAAATCAAAAGATAAACTAGAGAGAGAAAACTAAGAGAGATAAACTAATTATGCTAAAACGGCACGGAATAAAAATTGTCAGATCGCCCGTACCGAGTTATCATTAATCTCGGTATTTATATATAAGAATAAGGGATAATGAGAATTCGCCATAAATTGCAGAATCTTCTAGAAGCAGTGCTCACCACTCGTCCCAGCAGTCGAGTGGTCTGGTCGAGTAGCCTCCTCGAGTCTTCATCCGAGTAGCCTCCTCGAGTCTTCATCCGAGTAGCCTCCTCGAGTAACTTGAGCTTCCTTTCCTGTCTTCAACTCTATGGCTCCATGTCACTCGAGTCATGACTCCTTGCAGAAATCCCTACGTCGCTTCATAGCCTAAGAGGTCACATAAGTGATGACTCCTTGCAGCTCCGAGTACCTGAAATGACCACATGTATGCAAAATGCATGCAAACTAATGCAAAGAGACTAAATATCCTAAATGTCAAATAAATGCAATAAGTGATAAGAGTAATGCCTAAAACCTATGCTAAGTTGAAATAAAACAATAGTAAAAACATGCCAAAATGCAATGTTATCAAACTCCCCCAAACTTATCCTTTGCTTGCCCTCAAGCAAATAGAAAAAATAAGATGAAAGGAGTAAGGTTGAAAGTGGGGACTCGGAACCTAGCAAACTAAGCAAACCTCTGAAGTCAACACCACAGTTAATAGTTCTAGCATGCAAATCACAACAGTTTTAATTAAAAGCTTTAGCCATACTCATCACATAGAATTCAACACTAAGACTCAGCCAAAACAAACATTCAAGGTAAACTATCCCTTTAACATTTATTAAGCACGAACTGGTGGATCATGATATGCAATAACTAAAACTCATTTGGTTGAGGGACAAGTTTTAAGAGATAAAAGTGATCTCTTCTTCCTCTGGTTTAAGCGCAAGTATCAGGATCTCTCATTGAAAAGGATTGAATTTTAAGAGAATGCTAAAGGTCAAGACAACTGATGCATACATGAGCAGACTATCATCTACCCATGATCATCCAATGACTTTCCTAACTCTAAAACCTCAGAAACTGAACCTAGCACTACCCTTATGTTTTTGAAGACTTTCTTTCTTTTCTTTATGAATCCAAGGATCAATCTTTCTGTTTTTCTTCTAAGGAGAGGGTGTTTCTACATTTTTTTCTTTAACTTCTAGCGGATTTGGAAAATTTTCTATTTTTTTCTAAGACTTGACTCGACCACTTTGGTCGAGTAAGCTACTCGAGTGGTATTACTATATTTTTTCTCTTTCATTTCTTGACTCGGAGCTAACTCTTATCTTCCAAATCCTTTACTAGACTTATACATTTTTTACTACCCTCTCCAAAGGTATACATTTTTTTTAGCAAACTCTTTTCTTTATTTTCTTTCCCAAACTCAAACCCAAAACCTATTCGGACCCCTTAGCCTAATCTGATTCAAAAAGTGTGAATCAGAGACTACATGAGAGGCTACTCCTATTGGCAAAACCTAACACTTTCTCTTTAATTCAATCCGAAAATAGGCCTCACTTCTCTCACAATTGATGTATTGGTCTGAAATGAAGTTTTTGGTTTGGTTTTGTGGAACTGTCTCGATGATGGAGACAGCTACTTGGATTAGCAAGAGTGGTAAAAGGTGAAAGAAAATCCAAGTATTTCGAGGTATCCAAGAGTTTTAAGTTTTAGAACATATCATGATAATTAAGTTTTCAAATTTAAGATTCAAATTCATAGGGATAGATTTACAAGTCACAGCAGGTTTTTAACCAAGTGAGAGTGCTAAGTTCAATTCCAAGCAAGGTGCAGCCTTATGTTTCAAACTAAGGTGAATGCATAAGACAACTTATAATTATGGCACTGAAATCATATGTTTGGTTATTAAGCTTTAATTGGTTAACTCGTCATCATCCCCTATGCTAAATGTAACAATCCTAAGCAAATGCAACTACATGACACTCTGATTTTGTGAAATCATTTTCTAAAATTTTTTAAATTTTTATGGATTTTAGATGCACATAGATGGATGCAAAATTTGAATTAAGAAAACAAAGAAAACATGTCAAATAAATCTCTTAGACACTCCCCCAAACTTAAATTACACAGTCCCTTGTGTAATAAAAAGTCAAAGGAAAGCCTAAGAGATTAAAAACAAAGAAAGACAAAAATATGCTATGGTATTTATGAGGGTGAGGGTGTGGTACCTCATTGGCGGTTGGAGAAGTAGGAGTCGACGTAGTCATCCATGGAATCGTGGGTTTACGAGGACTCGGCTGGCTGACTCGAGTGACTAGGTCGAGTAAGCTGCTTTGAAGGTCTACGTCGAGTGAGGCGGTTTGGGTCTGATTGATCTTCTTCATCAACAGCTGGTCGTCGAATGGTAAGTCTCTTCTGAGCCGATTCAAGTAGTCTAGTCGAGTGACTAGGTCGAGTGGGTTGAGATTGGGGCTGTTCATCTTCTTCTGAAGTTAAGGTTTGGATATAAACCCTTCTCTCCCCACGTGTGTGTTCAACTGAGGATCGACGTCTTGGTTGACTCAAGCTTGCATGGCGTTGGTGATGGATGAAGGAATGAGTCCTTGCCAAGCTTCTTGCATCGTGTGGAGGGTAAACGGGTGGTTGGGGTCGCTGACTGATCTGCAGTTCCTTAACACTTCTTGTCAGGTCGTTCACCGTTGAGGTAAGTTCTTTGACCTTGCCTTTAAGTTTCTTGATGGTCTTGTCTTGCCATTTAGACCATCGTCTAGATAAGGTCAACTTCTTACTCACCATTCCCAAGTTGGTGCAAACTTCCTCATTGAAGTCATACCTCTCAGGCTCAGGAATAGATTCCTCCACTTCTGCCACAGCATCTCTCTGAACTCTAGTCATGTAGAGGAGGTGAAGAGGTGGAACAAAATCAACGGTCTCTCCTTCAGTGAGCTTTGGCATTTCTTGGCATGGTAGGAGGACTTTGGCTTTCTTCATGAGGAGGTGCAAGAAGTTGTAGACATATTGGTCATCAACCATACTCGGGCCTAGTATGCGAGAGCTTTGAAGATGAGCGATGTCTAACCATTGAGATTCAGACTCGTCACTCATGGTTAGGTCTATCCCACAGGCTAGTAAAATGGGTATTACCAATCCCCCTATGGTGATGTCTCCTTCTTTGTTCATCCTGTGGAGTTTAGAAGCATATGCCTTGTATGAAGTAAGATTTGTGACTAGGATTTCAGCATTCCCAGCACCATTCCTATCTCCTTTCATGATAATCCCGTTTTCCATATCCTCAGACGAAGCATCTATTGCAGTTCATCATTTGCAGTTCTTGGTCATTAACCGCACTGGTATTTTTCTTAGCGAAAATGGTACTTGCCACGATTCGGTGGAAATACCGCAAAGAAGGATTCCTTATGTCGGAGCTTTTCACCTGAGAAGTCTTGAAGGGTGTTCTTCTTCTTAGAGTTTTCCACAACTTCATAAGCTTAGTATTGCTGTAATCTGGCTCCATTCCCGATCCTTCCTCAAATTCTAACAATGCGTTGATCTGCTTGAAACTCAATGTATGAGTGATCCCATCCACCTTGAAGTAGATAAACTTATGACTGCCATCCGTCGTCATGCTCCTATGGTCTGCGTATGAAGTGACCTTCATAGTTGACAGAAATTGGCATGTCTCATTCTGGTTAGCAGCAAGTGGTAAGTCATGAGGACTTGGAGATTGGCTGCTCTGAGTAGGCTTGTCACCTCGTCTGTGATTCCCAGGGCTTCCATTGTCGCAAAATGAGGATATCTTGTTCCATGAAACCTCATTGACTTCAGTGCCGTAATGGAGTTATCTTCCGTTTCCTCTGATGTAATGGTTGTTGCTCCTTTGTTTCTTCTTTCTATCTTTCTTTCAATAAATTCTTTAGACTCGCTCTCCGTGACAGCACGGGAGCTCTGAACACTTCTCCCTTCCTCGTCATGGAAGCCTTGCATTGTATGGGCTTTGTTGTCATGAGATTCATCTTCTAAGGCAGGGATTTCTCTCCTAGCTCGCATCATGTTTCGTGCTATGGTTGCAGCTGATCTTTGCCCTGTTTTCCTGAAAATAGATACAAGATTTTGAAAAATTTAGCAAAGGGATAAGTATTTCGGGTAGCAACTCGAGTGAGCCACTCGAGTGGATCATTCGAGTAGTCTGCTCGAGTGCTGCAGGGAAACGGATAAATCATAACAGTATGCAATGAAACTTCATGACTCGAAATGAATAAAGAGGGGGTTATCAGCAATGGCTTCCGTGATGCAACAGTATATCGTTCATAATAAGATATTGTCAAGATTTTTATGAAAGCTTTTTCACAAATCATAAGAAGTTTAACAAGGAAAATGCATGAAGAAAGTTTTAAGAACCCAGTTTATTGATTTAAAGACAAAAATCTCATGAACTTTTTCAGAAAAGTTTTAGGATGAACTCTAATCAGATTTTCATGAAATTCTGGAAAATAGAACACTTACTGGATGAATTTGCCTCTTCTAGACATGATGACTCAAGAGTCTTTCGGAATGAATTCAAAGATAAATTTCAGCAAAAGTTTTAAAACTTTTCATGAGAAGTAAACGAGATCGGAAATGAGAAAGCGAAAAAAATGTGACTTTAATCAACTTCAAGCACTGTGGTCGAGTAGGTGCAGTAGGGAGGAATGAATACGGTTAGATGAGCGGTCAAGATTAAAAATTTAGATTTCATAGATTTTCTGATAGAACCTGGGCCACTCGACCATGGAGTCGAGTAGTTTACTCGAGTCCTGTGTTCGAGTGATGTACTCGGCTGCTGTGGGATTTCTATGTCTCAACCTCACCAAGCTTCCTGAGACATCAAAACACTAAATAGAAAACATAAAAATACCGGAAACTAAGAAAACTTAAAATGAAAAATATTTACAGGGATAAGCATGGGACTTCCTCCCAAGTGAGCTTGTTTTAAGTCTCTTAGGTTGACTTTCATTTGTTAGGCTTGCCTAACATCACCCACCTTGATCCGCTATATATTGTTTGACTCTCTGTCCATTCACAGTGAATTTTCTGCCTTCAGGGTTCAACAAGGTGATTGCTCCATATGGTAAAAGTTCTTTTATGCGGAATGGGACTGACCACCTTGACTTCAACTTGCCAGGAAAAAGATTGAGTCTGGAATTGAATAGTAACACATGATCTCCTGCAGTGAACTCTTTTTGCTGGATCATTTTGTCATGGAAAGCTTTTGTTCTTTTCTTGTAAACCTTTGAGCTTTCGTATGCATCAAGCCTTATTTCCTCTAACTCGTGCAAAGTTATCTTCCTCTTTTCTTGAGCTGGTAAGAGGTCAAGATTTAACATTTTTGTAGCCAAGAGTGCTTTGTACTCTAACTCCATAGGCAGATGGCAAGATTTTCCATATAGTAGTTGAAAAAGAGTTCGTCCTATAGGGGTCTTGTATGCTGTCATGTAAGTCCACAGAGCATCATCAAGTTTAGGAGCCCAGTCTCTTTTCGAAGTTCCCACCACTTTGGCTAAAATTGCTTTGATCTGCTTATTGGACATTTCGACTTGACAACTTATCTGAGGGTGATAAGGTGTCGCAACCTTATGTCTCACCCCATGCGTTTTCAGAAGATTCTCAAATTGCATATTGATGAAATGGGATCCTCCATCACTTATCACAACTTTGGGAACTCGAAACCTGGGGAATATGATTGATTTGAACATCTTCAAGACAACCTTAGCGTCGTTGGTCGGTGATGCTATTGCTTCGACCCATTTGGAGACATAGTCAACTGCTACCAAGATGTAGCTGTTTCCATGAGATGGGGGGTTGAAAGGACCCATGAAATCAATTCCCCAACAATCAAATACATCCACCTCCAAGATTGGATTCTGAGGCATCTCATTCCTCTTGCTTATATTGCCCATCCTCTGGCATGCGTCACATTGAGCAATGAAATTCTTCGTGTCTTTAAACATCGTTGGCCACCATAGACTTGCTTGAAGGATCTTCTGAGTTGTCTTGAAAGTGGCAAAGTGCCCTCCGTACGTGGAACCGTGACAATGTTCAAGGACTCCTCTCACCTCTTCTTCAGCAATGCATCTTCTGAACACACTATCTGCCCCCCTTTTGTAAAGGTAAGGTTTGTCCCAGAAATAGTGATTTGCATCTCTATATAGCTTTTTCCTAGCAATGGCATTAAGGTGCATAGGTTTATGGCCGGTTGCCTTATAATTTGCTAAGTCTGCGTACCAGGGTGATTTATAGTGACTTGACTCGACTGCCTTACTCGAGCCTTACTCGAGTGAGTTGCTCGAGTGATGCACTCAAGTGAATTACTCGAGTTACCATGTCGAGTCGCGTGTCGAGTTAAACTTCGTACAGACATAAGCTGTTCTTCAGGCATGGAGTCATTCACTGGTGCTGGGCTATCAATTCGCATTCAGGAGAGATGGTCTGCTACTCCGTTCTCGATACCCTTTTTGTCAACTATCTCCAAGTCATATTCTTGCATAAGGAGGACCCATCTAAGAAGTCTCGGTTTAGTGTCCTTCTTGACATAGATGTGGCGTAGTGCAGCATGATCCATGTATATTGTTACCTTATGATCCACCAAATAACTTCTAAACTTCTCTATGGCGAACACGACAGCGAGCATCTCTTTCTCTGTTGTTGCATATCTCCCCTGAGCTTCATCTAAGGTTCTGCTTGCATAATGGATAACATGCAACTTCTTGTCGATTCACTGACCCAAAACTGCTCCTACTGCATAGTCTGAAGTGTCACACATTATCTCAAATGGATAACTCCAGTTTGGGGCTTGGAAGATTGGGGCTGATACTAAAGCTTCTTTAATCATGTGGAAAGACTTCAAACAGTCAGTGTCGAAAACAAATTTGGTCTCCTTGCACAGTAGTCGTGTGAGGGGTCTTGCTAGCTTAGAAAAATCCTTGATGAATCTTCGGTAGAACCCAGCATGGCCTAGGAAACTCCTGACGTCTTTGACTGTCTTTGGAGGTTGCAGTTGCATCATTACTTTGACTTTTGCTCTATCCACCTCAATGCCCTTCTCCGAGATCTTATGTCCGAGGACAATCCCTTCTGTCACCATGAAGTGGCATATTTCCCAATTCAGAACCAGATTTGTCTCCTCACATCTAGTCAGCACCCTGCACAAATTCAACAAACAGGAGGAGAAGGAGGAGCCATACACAGAAAAATCATCCATGAAGACTTCCACCATCTCCTCTATCAAATCCGAAAAGATAGAGGTCATACACCTCTGAAACGTTGCAGGTGCATTGCATAGACCGAAAGGCATTCTTCTATAAGCAAAAGTCCCATAAAGACATGTAAACGTGGTCTTTTCTTGGTCATTGGGGTGTATGGGAATTTGAAAGAAACCACTGTATCCATCAAGGAAACAGTAGTATGGGTGGTTGGCATGTCTTTCAATCATTTGGTCTATGAATGGCAATGGGAAATGATCCTTCCTAGATGCAGCATTTAACTTCCTATAATCGATACACATGCGATGACCTATTATTGTTCTAGTTGGAATTAATTCATTTTTATCAGTTTTAACAACAGTGATTCCTCCTTTCTTAGGCACACAATGCACAGGGGATACCCAAGTACTGTCGGAGATTGGATAGATTATCCCAGCATCCAAGAGTTTAATGATTTCCTTTTTTACTACTTCTTTAAGATTGGGGTTTACACGTCTCTGGTGCTCTACACTAGTGTGTGTTTCATTCTCAAGATGGATTCTATGAGTGCATAAAGAAGGTGAAATTCCTTTTTATATCATCAAGAGAGTAACCTATAGCTTTTCTAAATTTCCTCAACTCGTTCAGCAAAAGGCTTAATTCTTCAGGTTTTAACTTATCATTCACTATTACGGGATAAGTGTCATTTTTACCTAAGAAAGCGTACCTTAGCCCTTCTGGAAGTGGCTTGAGTTCGACAGTCGGTGCTTTAAGTTCAGACCACTCGGATGGTTCGATGTTGTGTGACTCGGGTGGGCAATCAAATGAGTCAATCGATTGCTGTTTCCTCTGAGCCGACTCGAGTAGCTTACTTGAGTGCACCGATCGAGTAACTTCCTTGAGTGCTGCGATTTCCTCAAGTTTCCCCAGCGTTTCGACTGTATCTTCTGCTCCTGCTCGTTGAGGTGTATTTAGAATTCCTTAATAAAAAAATGCCTCAGGATGTACATGCCTTCCTCCACTATGCGTAGTCAAGGCTGTCTTCAAGTGATCCTTTTCAACTATCTCTTCAAAGAATTCTTCTGCCAAGTCCTCTATCTCTCTTATTCCAAATACTTGAATGTGAGGTTGCTTCATTGCGTTCTTGATGTTGAATTGTATAATTTCTTTTCCCAACTTTAGATCAATGGTGCCATTCTTTACATTAATCAATGCTCCAGCAGTGGCCAAGAATGGTCTTCCCAGAATCAGTGGGTCTTGGGGTTCCTCGTTCATTTCGAGAACCACGAAGTCAGTAGGAACTTCGATGTGCCCTATTCTAACGGGAAGATCTTCTAGTAACCCATGTGGATGACGGACAGATCGATCTGCTAATACCAAGGACATATTGCTGGGAAAAAATCTGGTATACCCTAGTCTTTTTGCAACAGATAGCGGCATGAGGCTTACTGACGCTCCTAGGTCACACAAGCAGTTTTTGAAAGTGAGAGAATCGATTGAGCATGGTAGCGTGAATGAGCCTGGATCTTGAAGCTTTTCCTTTCATATTATCTGCTTCTGTATGATGGCGCTGCATTGAAGAGTGAGAAGTACCATACCTTTCATGTTTTCTCCTTGACTAAATCTTTTAAGTATTTCTGAACTGGAGGTATAAGCATTAGAGCTTCCAGAAGAGGTATCTGAAGTTCAACATCTTTTAAATGTTTCTCAAAGAGTTTTTTGTATTTGTCTACCTGATGCTTCTTGTTTCTCCCTGGGAAAGGTAATAGAGGTACACAAGCGTGCAAGTCATCAGGATTGCCTGTTTCCTTGGACTTCATAAGAGTATCTTCAGGAGTTGAGGCTGCTCGACCCGCCACTCGAGTGGTGGTTCTACCACTGCTTGTGTCTTCTCGTGATAATCATCCTCCCCCTCCTGGATCTCACTATCCTTAGGGAGAGAAACAGGGTTTCGTGGTGATCGCACTAATCGTCTAGTCTGGTAGGGGTGTAGATACGGTCGGACTGGTATGAGTAGAATAGACAAGTGTGCGCAATGATTGTGGTTCGGTGTAGAGGTTGCTGAGGTGTTGCTTAGTATCAAGATTCTGCTGCTGAAGATCAAGAGTTTGCTTCGTGGAGGCAATAGCAGCTTGGTCTTGACTATGTATGAGTTGTTGTAATAACAGCTTGATGTCGCCATTTGGTGCAACTGGTGGTGGAGGTGGCTGAGATTTGAGTAGCATCATGTCAACCTTCTCGTGAAGAATCTCAATATCTGATTTGCCATCGACCTCGAATGCATAAACAGTCTGAATACCTCGTCCATACTCCTCATTGGAAATACTGTCTGACTTTGCTAAGTTTTCTACCAATATCCAACCAGTTTGTGCGTCAGCGCTTAAAAAATTTCCATTGCTACCAGTGTCAAGGCACATCCTGACCATGGGTGAGACGCCACGGTATATTGTGCAGAGTAATGATGCTTTGGAGAAACCATGGTGTGGACACTTCATGAGATATCTATTGAATCTGTCCCAAGCGTCGTATTGAGAAGAATTTGGTGAGGAACGAAGCCTTACAGGATTCCCATGTTATGATGGATCCTGGTGGCAGAGATTTTTCCCAGGTAGTGGCTTTATCTGCTAAGGAGAATGGGAACAGTCTTAGCTTGTATCCATCTTCAGTTATCCCGCAGATCCGTGAGAGACTGCAGATTCATTCAAAGACATCTAGATGTTCAAGTGGGTCGTCAGATGCCCACCCGTGAAACCTGTTGTTTGAAACCATGGAAATGATGCTCCTAGAAATTTTGAAATCAGCGTATGCTTCTGGAGCAGCTATTCCACGTCTCTTTGGAGTGTGAAATGGTGTCTCGTGTGAGAATATTGATGTAGCCATGGAAAGTTGTGATACACGCGACTAGGACAACTCGAGAGAAGCACTTGAGAAGAGTATTCGAGTAGACTAATCAAGTAGCATGGTACTTAATGCAACACAAACAGAACTTCAACACAAATTAGTAAGACTTAAAAAAAAGGCTAATGCAAATAGAATATCGATCCAAGAATTCTAGTAACAAGAACAAGCCTTGCTAGATGAAAATCTCAGATCTTTTATGCAAAAGAAACTTGATCTAGTAAGCTTAAAAATTATAAATGTGCAGACAATGATCTAAACTGGCAACGGCGCCAAATTGGAACTAGGAATTTTCCGTCGGTTTCAATCAATTGATAGTATATAGGGTGAAATGTCAAACCTAATCTAGAGCATGTCTGTAGCACTTAACATGTGGATTAAGCTAGCAAGTCAAGCAATATATTTTAGAGGTTTTTCTTACTAACAACCTAAAATACAGAAATTTAAACTAGAGATGCAGAGCCTGTCACACTCTAACAAATCATGAACTAAACATGCGAAATCAAAGACTAGTTGTAAAAACTAAAGTAGCTTGAGTGGGTCACTCGATTGGTGTACTCAAGTGGGTCACTCGAGTGGACTAGTCGAGTGGTATAAGAACTCTAATGAAAGCAGTAGACAAGAGATCTAAAAATGACAACTAGTTCAAATAAAAGACAAAGGGATCTTGGGGATAGATTCATAGGATCATCTACACTCTCACGCCGTGGTTGCTAATTTACTAAACTCAGAGTGAATCCCTTGACGACGGATCCCACTTCCAATCCAACCCACTGTCGTGGTGAAGGGTCTTAACAATTGATTAAGGATCGATCCGTCAAAGCCAAGAAAGACTCATAACAAGTGAGTAGTTGGATCGTGACGTAAATCAACATCTGATGTACCAACTCTCATGCTATTGTGTCTTAATCCCTGGAAAAACTAGATTTGATGGTTCAAGGCACTTTTGCTGCTCATGAATTCATCTAAAATCATGATCCTCTTGATCAGAGAGGTACATGCATTAAAAACGAGAACCCAAGAGGGATTTTTAAACCGAATCAGCATAAATCTGCAAAAACCCATGGCGATCGAGTGAGACTACCTAATCCATCCTCGAAAACCCTTAAAATGACTACTCACTCACCGAGATCATCATCGAAGCCAAAAGCCCAGAAAAGCTAAGACTTGTCATAGATGAAGAATAATCTCATGAGAATGAAATTTTGAAAAAGGAACAGTAGATCAAGACTCGTTCTTATTAAAATTACTCAGAGTTGCAAAATTCCGAATCAAAATCTAAAGATAAACTAGAGAGAGAAAACTAAGAGAGATAAACTAATTATGCTAAAACGGCGCAGAATAAAAATTGTCAGATCGCCCATACCGAGTTATCATTAACCTCGGTATTTTTACATAAGAATTAGGGATAATGAGAGTTCGCCATAAATTGCGGAATCTTCTAGAAGCGGTGCTCACCCAGCAGTCGAGTGGCCTGGTCGAGTAGCCTCCTCGAGTCTTCATCCGAGTAGCCTCCTCGAGTCTTCATCCGAGTAGCCTCCTCGAGTAACTTGAGCTTCGTTCGCAGTCTTCAACTCTATGGCTCCATGTCACTCGAGTCATGACTCCTTGCAGAAATCCCTACGTCGCTTCATAGCCTGAGAGGTCACATAAGTGTTGACTCCTTGCAGCTCCGAGTACCTGAAATGACCACATGTATGCAAAATGCATGCAAACTAATGCAAAGAGACAAAATATCCTAAATGTCAAATAAATGCAATAAGTGATAAGAGTAATACCTAAAACCTATGCTAAGTTGAAATAAAACAATAGTAAAAACATGCCAAAATGCAATGTTATCAAGTATCACTTGTCCTTTAATTATTTTGTGTTGGACGATTTTCGGATTCAGCCTGATTTTTAGAAAAGAAACTTGAGAGTTTTCTCTTTGATATTTCTGGGAAGGAAATATTCTGTCTTCTAAACTTCTTGTGTGTGAATCCTTGAAGCTTAGAGTGTATGAGACTTATCATAGACCCTTTCACAGATCTGTGTGGCGTCTCTCAATCCCCTATCACGTCCGTTTATCCCTTTGAATCTGTTGAGAGTGACCTTAGTCCAGCAACAGCCTCACCATCGAACCACTTCACCATCCATTCAATCTGAACTGTTGAGAGTGACCTTAGTCCAGCAACAATTCCTCCATCAATCTATCATTTAGGATCTGATTCATTTGGGTTCCTATATCAATGGATAAAACTGTACTAAAATGATGATAAATAAGGGCTAAAAACATGTAAAATACAGTGACATCAACTCTCCCAAACATAGTATTTGCTTTCCTTCAAGCAAACAAACAAGACTAAACCTGGAAAAGAAGTTTGAAAATGGGGACTCAGGACCAAAGCAAACTGATAAAGCATATAAACTCAAAGGCCTAGTTAACAGTTTTAGAATGCATGCAAGTGAGTCTTACTTAAAAACTATAGCCATTTTCATCACACCAAAATCTAACTTTCAGTCTAAACCTACACAAGCATTCAAAGCAAACACTTTCTTTAACATTCATTAAATGTAACCAGTGAATCATGCTAAGAACTAACTCATTTGGTTTAAGGACTGGTCAGGAGACAAAGATGGCCCCTTCTTCCTTTGGTTTAAGCAAATAGTAACAGGGATATCTCAGGGAAAATATTGAGCATTAGAAGAATGCTAAAGGTAAGCTAGCCAACTGATGCATACAAGGACAAAATCTCATCTACCCCAAAACACACAAGTGACTCTCAGACCTATAGAACTACTCTCGACACTCAAATCAACTAATTTATTTTCTTTTCTTTGTTTTTAGCCTAAGGATAGGCACATTTTTTTCTTTTTACAAACTTACATCGAGTAACAGCTTAAAGCACTTACTGGACCTACACGGTCAAGTGGTTTAGTTGAGTTAATGATATTTTCTATTACAATACACATAGCTATTTCTTAACCTGGTTTGTTACTTCCCAAAAAATACCTCACTTTCCTCTCTTAAAAACTCTTGACTCTCTTTTCTTTTGGACTTTATTTTCTCTTTTTCTTTTTTTCACTTTCTTTTTCCACTATTTTCTTTTAAACTCATTGAAAAACAAAAAACCCAACCCAAAATCATGCTTCCCTATTCTATACTAGTTCAAAAATCGTGACCCGGTATCTACATGGGACGCTATCCTTGTCGGCACAAACCTAACATGTTCTTCCAAACTCAATCAAAAATAAGACCTCACACTCAAAAATAATTCACGGTTAGAAAAGAAGGTAGGTTTGATATTTTGGGAGAACTGCTCCAAAGATGGGAGCAGCTACGTGGATTAGCAAGAGTGGTAGAAGGAGAAAGAAAATCCATGTGTGTATTTGGTATCCATGAGTTCAAATGCAATGCAAAGACATGATAATTGCAATCAGGATTATGTTCAAATAAATAGGGGTAATTTGACAAATCACAGCAAGCTTTAATCAAGACAAGAAAGCTAAACTAAGAAGAATGGTGTTGTCTTACATTTCAAACTCACAAGCAAGCATTAGACAACTAGAAACGAGGAGATTGGAATTATATGATGAATCATCAAGCTTATGAGGTCAATGTCATCATCATCCCCTATGCAAATGTACAGTCGTATACAAAATGAAACTAGACTCAATCCTACAATGCAAATAAAACTACATGAACTTTTTAATAGTTTTTCAAAAAAATTCAAATTTTTATGGTTTTTCTATGTCTTAGATGCAGACTCAATGATGCAAAATTTAAAATAAGAAAATAGAAAACAATTTTAAATACATCTCAGATCCTCCCTAAAACTAAAATTACATAGTCAACAAAAATATCAACTACTACATCCATGTGTAATAAAAATTCAAAGGAAGGTTTAAGAGATTCAACAAATAAACTAACGAAAAGCATACCATGCAATGGTATATACAAAGGAGTAATAGACGTGGTACCTCATTGTGTGGAGAAGAAAGTATCAACTACTACATCCATGTGATGTCTCCATATTTTACACGTTTTAAGCATATATTTGAGTCCATTTTAGAAAAGATTCACCCCTTGTCAATACCATTTAAAGTCCTTTTTGTCCATTTTGCATACTTCGGAGGATTTGCATTATATTTGCATACATATTGCATTTTTGGAGCTAAAACAGGTACAACTTGGAGCATGGATGCTAGGACCGCTCGTGCCCGTGCTCGCCACACCACTCGAGTCAGTGCTCACCACGCCACTCGAGCCCGTACTCGCCACGCCACTCGGGCACAGCTCGAGCCCTCACTCGAGCCCTGCCGTGCGATGCTCTCTGCTCTAGCCCACCCCCACTCAAGTTCGCACTCGACATCGCATCCCCGACTCGACCTCAGCTCCACCATATACCCACTCGATGCTGCACTCGATGTTACCACTCGACGCCAGCTTGCTCAGAAATGCGACGTTACCACTCGACGCCATCTTGCTCAGACATGCGATGTTACCACTCGATGTTACCACTCGATGTCATCTTGCTTAGACATGCGATGTTACCACTCGATGCTGGCACTCGAGTCCCCACTCCACTCAACACACTCGACACCACTCGACCAGACTTGCTCGAGCTGCACCATCCGTGAAGACTTAGCTATTTTTCTTTGTCTTTTTCTGTTTTAGGGTTTTCCGATTTTACTATTAATACCACTGTTAGGTATTATCCACCGGACATGTCTTTTATTTTTAGGGTTTTTCTCTGCCTCCAAACCTTGTTCTTGGTGTTCTTCATTTTGTAATTCAGATCTCTCTTAATCTAGTACTTAGGTTGCTTTAATTCTTTGCAGTCTTACTATTCTCATCCTAATCTATCTTTCTAAACTATTTTCAATGAATTCTGAGATGTTTGATTTTTCTGGGTTTATGTTCTTGATGATGATGATTTGTGTTTTCGAGTAGTGATTTAGGGTTTCTGAGGATGGGTTAGATCTGTGTAGGATTCTTGGTCTCCTTAGATGTTTGAGCTTTAGATTGCATAGATCTCTTCTGTATTAGGTGTTCTTAATGCTTAGTTAGCCAAGACATTGGTAATTATGATCTCAGGTATTTCCCACTCAGAAGGTGATGATGAAATGCTTGAACCAACTAATACCAGAGATCTATAGCTTTAACCCACGGTTTAAGAGGTTCTAGCTGTATTTTGACATTAATGAATTGGTTCTTAATGCTTGCCTATATTATGTTTCATTGATATCTACTCTAAGTTTCCTTGTATCTTTGACTAGGTATTAAGATTAGGAAGTGGTATAGGCTTGTTGGTGTTTGTCACGAGAGTAGAGCCACCTTACTTTGATGTTCATTTTCTAGAGATAGCTTCTGTGAAGTTTTGTTAAGCGTCTAGGAGAGACCAAGGAGAATCACATTTTGATTGCCCCATCCTTAGACCCGTATTTACATCTTCTTGCTTTATCATCTTGTTGTAAAGTCATTTACTTGTTTATTGCACGTTTATCTTTTTTCTCTCTTTGCTCGATCACTTGACTCGGCCTTGAAGCCCGAGTGCTTGTTTTTTTATTGTTTTTAGGCTTCACTCGATCTGTTGACTCGTTCAGTCTGGTCGAGTGCACTTGTTTGTCCTTTTTCTGCATTGTCTCGGTCACTTGACTCGGTCTAGGACTCGAGTCAAGCACCCATTTTACTGCATTTCGTTTTTTTAGGTTGATAGATAAACATTTCCTTTATGTCGGGCTTTTCTTAGTTGTATCTGATCAGATCTTGATTGCTAGCATCACACCCATTTGGATTGACACCTTAGTATTACAATGACAATGCTAGGGAATTGATACATCCTTCTGCATACACACACACATATACGAAGTTACATTGTTTTTACTTGGGGATTGCATAACTGACAGGGGATTTACATCCAGTAGGACAAGTTCCTATTGCTAGATTTCTCTTGCCCACAAAAGTAGTCCCTGAGTAAAAACACTATTATCAATTTGGCGCCGTTGCCATTTGGGTGTTGTTTGTTGCAATTAGGATTTCAAATCATTTAAGATCAAGTTCTTTTCCACCTTACTTGGATACTTACCTAGTGTTCCCTTCTTTGTATTTGCATCTCTAGCTTCACCTGTACGCAAACTCGATCAGACTAAGTTAATCAGACTAAGTTACTTCGCCAGCTCCGTGAGCAAGCAGAGTGGATCAGAGTAGTACAACAAAACACAATGGTAGAAGAACCTCAATGGAGGCCAAGATTGATTGGAGCAGGAGATGCTCCTAACACTCACACTCAGAGGCAAGAGATTGTACCCCCTACAATCCAAAATAACAACTTTGAAATCAAGAGTGGCTTGATATCTATGGTGCAAGGCAACAAATTCTATGGGTTGCCTATGGAGGATCCTCTTGATCACTTGGACGAGTTTGATAGGCTCTGGAGCCTCACGAAGATCAATGGAGTCAGTGAAGATGGCTTCAAGTTGAGACTTTTTTCCCTTCTCTCTTGGTGACAAAGCTCATATGTGGGAGAAGAATTTACCTCATGGCTCCATCACCTCCTGGGATGACTGCAAGAAAGCTTTCCTTGCCAAGTTTTTCTCCAATGCTCGAACAGCTAGATTTCGGAATGAAATATCCAGCTTTGCCCAGAAAAATGGGGAAACCTTTTGTGAAGCCTGGGAAAGATTCAAAGGCTACACCACTCGATGTCCTCACCATGGCTTCAGCAATGAATCCCTACTCAGCACCCTTTATAGAGGAGTTCTCCCAAAGATAAGAATGCTTTTGGATACAGCAAGCAATGGTAACTTCCTCAACAAAGATGTTGATGAAGGTTGGGAACTCGTTGAGAACCTTGCTCAATCAGATGGGAACTACAATGAGGATTACGACCGCAGCATGAGAAGAAGTGTTGATTCTGATGAAAAGACTAAGAAGGATCTCAAAGCTTTGAATGAGAAGTTGGATATCCTTCTCGGCCAGCAGAAGCACCTTCATTTTGTAAGTGAGGAAGAGATCTTTCAAGTTCAAGATGGGAAAGGTGATCAAATGGAAGAAGTCAGCTATGTTCAGAACCATGGTAGCTACAACAAGGGCTTTATCAACTACAAGAACAATCCCAACTTGTCTTATAGAAGTACCAACATGGCCAACCCGCAAGATTCTATCCTCAACAACAACAGAACCAGAACAAGCCTTTTGCCCCTTACAGTCAAACTCAAGGCTTTGTTCCTAAGCAAAATTTCCAGCGTAGCTACCAACAGCAAGGCGTAATGGGTACCCCACCTGGTTTTGCACCACAGCAAGCTCAACCCTCTATTGCCCCAGACCAGGACCTACGGGCCATAATGCAGCAGCTACTCCAAGGGCAAGCGACCGGTACAATGGAAACTACAAAGAAGCTTGCTGAAATGAAAAACCAGATGGATTAATCCTACAATGATCTCAATAGCAAGATTGAGACGCTGCACTCCAAAATTAAATTCATGGAGAACAATAGCGCATCCACTTCGTCCACAAAGCCTATTGGACAGCTGCAAGGAAAAGCAATCCAAAACCCTAAGCCTTTTGCTCCAATCAACGCCATCACCCTAAAGAGTGGAAGAGAGTTACCTGCAAGGGAAGGACTAATGCCCATCACTGCAGACATCGAAGACCAAGATGGGGAGGATTTTTGGCAAGAAGAAAAACAAGCTAAAAAGACAAACTTGCACTTGTCTGGCCAACTCGACACACCAACTTGACCTTCCAGTCGAGTCCAGCCTTCCCCAGTTGAAAAAGTTGCAGCTGCGAAGGAGAAGAAAGCACCATTTGTTCCCCCTCCTTACAAACCTAAACTCCCCTTCCCAGAAAGATTCAAGAAGGAAAGATTGGAGAAGTACAAAGCTATCTTCGACAAGCATATTAAAGAAATTGAAGTGAAGATGCCCATACTAGACGCATTGGCAATTCTACCTCAATCTCATAAGTGGATAAAGAATGCAATTGTGAAAAGGATCCAAGAAGTGCAAGGAATGGTAGTGGTGAGTCATGAGTGTAGCGCTATCATACAAAGGAAGGTTATCAAGCTAGATGACTCAGATTGTTTCACATTGCCATGCTCTCAGGTCCATTGACCTTTAAAAATTGTCTTTGCGACTTGGAAGCATCAATTAGCCTCATCCCACTTTTAGTAGCTAAGAGGTTGGGTTTCAACAAGTTCAAAGCCACCAACATTTCTCTTATCTTGGCTGATAGGTCCGTAAGGATATCACATGGCATGTTAGAAGACTTGCCTCTCAGAATTGGAGCTATAGAGATCCCCATTAACTTTGTGGTGTTAGAGATGGATGAAGAGCCAAGGGATCCCTTGATCTTAGGAAGATCCCTCCTTGCCACTGCAGGAGCTCTCATTGAGGTCAAGAATGGAAAAATTGAACTCAATATGGGAAAAGATCTCCAGATGCATTTTGACATCAAAGACCCAATGAAGAAGCCTACGATAGAGGGTCAACTCTTTTGGATTGAAGAAATGGATCAGCTTGCAGACCAGTTACTTGAAGAGCTCAATGAAGAAGATCATTTCCAGACAGGTTTGACCAAGGATGGTAAAGATGGCTACTTACACAAGGAAACCTTGGACTATGAGATAATGTTAGACTCACACAAGGAAATTGAAGGTGCAGAAGTCTTTGAAATCCTGGTTGAGCTAAATGGAGGGGGCATCACATCAATTGAGGCTGAAACTGACAAAACTCAGCGCTTAAGTTTGAGCAGCAGCTCAAGACCGACCCCGTCGGACCCATACAGTGCAGCCTCGACCCAAGAACTCGACATACAGCTTGAGTCCACTCACTCTGATGACTGGTCAGAACTTAGAGCACCTAAAGTTGAGCTCAAACCACTTCCAACAAGGCTAAGGTACGCTTTTCTTGGTCATAACTCAACTTACTCTGTCATAGTAAATGATAAACTTAGTAATGATGAGTTGCATTTGCTGTTGACTGAATTGAGAAAGTATATAGGAGAGCAATTGGGTATTCTCTTGATGACATTAAAGGAATATCACCAAGTTTATGCACTCATAGAATTAATCTTGAAAATGAGTCATACTCTAGTATTGAACCTCAGAGAAGACTATACCCTAACCTCAAGGAAGTAGTTAAGAAAGAAATTCTTAAGTTGTTAGATGCTGGAATTATCTACCCTATCTCTGATAGAACGTGGAGTAAGAAAGGTCGTATAACAGTAGTAAGGAATGACAAGGATGAACTTATACCTACTAGGACAATAACTGGTCATAGGATGTGTATAGACTATAGGAAGTTAAATGCAGCATCTAGAAAATATCACTTTCCTATGCCATTTATTGATCAAATGCTGGAGAGGCTTGCAAACCACCCTTATTACTGTTTCTTAGATGGATATAGTGGGTTCTTTCAGATCTCAATACATCCAAATGACCAAGAAAAAACCACCTTCACTTGCCCATACGAAACTTTTGCTTACAGAAGAATGCCTTTCGGTTTATGCAATGCACCTGCAACGTTTCAGAGGTGTATGACCTCTATCTTTCCAGATTTGATAGAAGATATGGTGGAAGTCTTCATGGATGATTTTTCCGTGTATGGCTCCTCCTTCTCCTCCTGTTTGTTGAATTTGTGCAGGGTGCTTACTAGATGTGAGGAGACAAATCTGGTCCTGAATTGGGAGAAATGCCATTTCATGGTCAGAGAAGGGATTGTCTTGGGGCACAAGATTTCTGAGAATGAAATAGAGGTAGACAAGGCCAAGGTAGATGTGATGATGCAGTTACAACCACCTAAGAACATCAAGGACATCAGGAGTTTCCTTGGACATGTTGGGTTTACAGGCGGTTCATTAAGGATTTCTCTAAAATAGCTAGACCACTCACTAGGCTACTTTGCAAAGAGCAAGAGTTCAACTTTGATTTTGAGTGCTTGAAGGCTTTCCAACTGATAAAGGGAGCATTGATCTCATCCCCAATAGTCCAAGCTCCGAATTGGGACCACTCTTTCGAAATCATGTGTGATGCTTCGGACTATGTAGTTGGAGCAGTTTTGGGTCAGAGAATAGAAAAGAAGCTTAATGTGACCTACTATGCAAGCAGGACCTTAGATGAAGCTCAAGGGAGATATGCTACAACGGAAAAGGAGTTGCTTGCTGTAGTCTTCGCTTTTGAGAAATTCAGAAGCTACTTGGTAGGATCAAAGGTAATAGACTACACTGATCACGCCGGATTAAAACACATTTATGCCAAGAAAGACACCAAGCCCAGGTTACTGAGATGGATCCTTCTTCTCCAAGAATTCGACATGGAAATAGTTGACAAGAAGGGGGTCGAAAATGGGGTAGCTGATCACTTATCTAGGATGAGGATTGAAGATCCATTTCGAATCGATGATTCCATGCTAGAAGAACAGTTGATGTTAGTCAAGACCTTCGAAGGGACCCAGCGCACCAGAGCAGACTTCAAAAAGTCCTAGAATTAGAAGAAGAGAAGTTGCCATGGTTTGCAGACATAGCTAACTACTTAGTAAGTGGTGAAATTCCTAGCGGTCTTGATACATACAACAGGAAAAAGTTTTTCAGAGACATCAACCATTACTACTGGGATGAACCGTATCTCTACAAGAAAGGTTTAGATGGCTTATTTAGAAGATGCATAGCAGAGGAAGAAGTCAGAGGAGTGCTAGAACATTGCCATGGTTCCGCATATGGAGGCCATTTTGCAACATTAAAGACAGTGCAGAAAATACTCCAAGCTGGTCTTTGGTGGCCGAGCATGTTCAAAGACGCACAGGCTTTCATATCCAAGTGCGATCCATGCCAAAGGATAGGGAACATAGGCAAAAGAAACGAGATGCCTCAGAACTCTATTCTTCAAGTTGAAACTTTTGGCGTTTGGGGTATTGACTTCATGGGACCTTTCAACCCACCTTCTTATGGGAATAGCTACATATTGGTTGCTGTAGACTACGTCTCAAAATGGGTAGAAGCCATAGCTAGTCCTACTAACGATGCAAAGGTGGTGCTGAAAATGTTCAAAACTATCATCTTCCCCAGATTTGGAGTTCCCAGAGTCGTGGTCAGCGATAGAGGGTCTCATTTCATCAACAAAGTCTTTGAGAATCTACTAAGGAAGCATGGAGTAAAGCATAAGGTGGCAACACCTTAACATCCTCAAACCAGTGGCCAGGTTGAAGTCTCCAACAGGCAGATCAAGGCTATCCTAGCAAGGGTAGTAGGCGTTTCTAGAAGAGATTGGTCAACCAAACTCGATGAAGCTCTATGGGCTTACAAAACCACTTTTAAGACCCCAATTGAAGGACTCCATTTCAGCTGCTGTATGGAAAGGCCTATCACGTACCTGTTGAAATCGAGTACCAAGCATTATGGGCAACAAGGCTCCTAAATCTTGACATCAAAACAGCTCAAGAGAAGAGAGTGGTGGACCTACATGAGCTGGAGGAAATCAGACTTGAAGCCTATGAAAGCTCAAAAGTGTATAAGGAGAGAACTAAGGCTTTCCATGACAAGAAAATGTTGCGCAGAGACTTCAAGGCTGGAGATCAAGTTCTCCTATTTAACTCAAGACTTAAGCTCTTTCTCGGAAAATTGAATTCTAGGTGGTCCGGACCATTTGACATTAAGGAAGTGTTACCATATGGAGCTGTCACCCTGCTTACTAAGGATGGTAAAGAATTTACAGTGAATGGGCAAAGGCTTAAACCCTACATGGCTGACTACATACCAGAGGGGACCTCAATTCCCCTTGATGAGCCGCTCAAAGCCTAAAAAGAAAGGAAGTCAAACTTAGTGACTTTAAACAAGCTCACTTGGTAGGAAGTCCCATGTTTATCCTTGTACATATTGCTTTAATTTTTATTTTATTTCAGTAATCTTTGATCTGTTTTTCTAGTTATTTTTTTTGGTTACCAGATTCGTGCTAAGGAAGGTCGGAAGTACGTGTTGAAGGAGCTAAACGTGACTCGAGTTAAGCACTGCTTAAAATCAAAGGGGGCCTAGTGATTTTGGCTTTTAGCAAACTTCCCCCTTTCAATATCACCATCCACGCCTTTCAACACTATCTCTCTCACTTCCATTTTCGTCGACACTCGAACCAGCTTTCTCTCTCTCACTTCGTATAACTCGCCGCCTCGCTACAAATTCTCTCTCTCACTTCGTATCTCACCCAACTCGAGTCCGCCTCGACCCAACTCACCGTCGCCGCCTCGAGTCGAGCTTCCTTGCCACTCGATATGTCGCCGCCATAGTCACTTGAGCTCTTTCTCCGCCTCGAGTCCAGCATCTCTCTCGCTCGTTCTGCTCTCTCACCGCCTCGAGTCCAATCTTCTCTCTCTCGATTCACCGTCGCCGCCTTGAGCTCAGCTCCTCACCGAGCCACTCGAGACCTCACCCGATCCGATCTATTTCACTCTCTCTCTCTCACTCGATCCATCCTCGCCTCGAGTCAAATCCACCACTCGCCACTCGAGCCAACTCGCCGTAGTAACTCAAGCTCAGTCTCTCGCTCGATCCGTCTTGTCCTCGCCTCGAGCCGAATCCGCCTCTTGCCACCTCATGCTCTCACTCGCTTCCATTCCCACTTCTCTCCATCGCCGCCTCGAGCCAGCTCTCTTCAACTCGATCCGAGCCACTCAAGCTATGTCTAACCTCCACGGACATGCAGAAGCTGAAGCCATAGTATGGCGCTACACTGAAAAGGAAGGACATGTGTCCCCACCAAAGGATCCCATAGAAGTTGACGAAGCCACACCCGACTGGCGCAACCACGCAAGGGCTGCAACACTAGCTAGGCGTTATGCAAGAATTAGCCGTAAGGCTAGAAAGGGAAAAGCTATTGAAGCAGAAATCGAACCAGAAGCCGAGCAAGGGTATGGACCCGAGCAGCAAGGGTATGGACTCGACCAGGAAGGTGACGGACTCGACCACGCTGATCGAGTCGAACACTCAAGTTCACCCAAATGGTATGCAGCCCAAGAGTTCTCGCGTGAAAGGGATGACGTAGCTCACAGAAAGGCGGTCGATCACGGTGAAGATATGGAGATGGGAGCCAAGTTCAAAAAGAGATATTCACGGAAGTCGGAGCCAGAGGTAACTAAGACAGAAATGCATGCAGTTTTCCTTGCTAGGGGTTTTACAGGAACGCACTATCCCCATCTCCCCACCATGGAAAATCTCGGCATAAGCGAGGAGGTAAGCTGCCTTTTTGGACTATGCGGCCTAACCAACTTCCTGAAATGCAACATGGCAGCCTATCAAGTCGAGACTTGCCACTTCTTGGCATCAATGGAGGTGCACTTCTACAAAGAGAACCCTGACTGCGAGTCAGACGGGGGATTAGGGTGGATCACTTTTAAAGTCAGGGGCAAGAAGTACTCTATCACCACCAACGAGCTCGACAACCTGTATGGTATTGCAAGCGGAACAGGGGTACACCAAGACTTTGACAAAGGGGAGCTGCAATCCTTATGGCTGACAATAGGCACAGACATGCCGTACTCATCATCCAGAGCCAAGGGTTCACAGATTCGACACCCCGCGGTGAGATACCTGCATAAGGCGATCGCCAGCACCATGTTTGCGCGTCCTGCAACTGGCACTGTCAATGAAGGAGAGCTGCAAATAATGGATTTGGGATTGAAAGGGATTCTAGAATTTGCTAGGGATGAAAGAGAACTGGTAGGGTATAAGGCTAATACAAGTCTTACCTTTGTCTTGCTAGCTCAGTTCCAGAACTATAGAGAGTGGGCTATGAAAATGCATAGGAAAAATGCAAAAGGAGACCTCCGCATTGGGGAGTGATTACGCCCATACTCATTGCTTGCAACGTGCCTATAGTTTCAAAACCAACTGCACCAAGGTGGATTGAACATCTTACGAGTGCAAAGTTCCTCGACAGAACCACAGACATGGAAGACTACTTATACGAGTTCATCCACCCTACCGCAGGACCAGCTCGGCTACGACTCCCTTGCGTAGCCCTACAAAATTCTCTTGACTCCAACATTGAATTTTCACCACCACTTGAACTGCTCCAACTACCGCAGGAAGGGGATGGACTCGATCATGCTGATCGAGTCAGTCACTTGAGCCCCCCAGAATATGCTGCGCCTGAGACATTTCACTTTGAAGAGTTTGCCGCATCTAAATGTAACAAGAGTCTATGGGAGGCTCACAAGCGGATTGGACTCTTTCAGAAATAGAACAAAGTTCAAGACAAAACGATCAAGGCATTGAAAGGTACCGTGAAAGATTTGTCAGATGGGTGGAAGGAGATGAAGGAACAGCTAAACAAGATTCAAGGCAAGGGTAGGCGCCGCTCTCAAAGAGATGATGAACCATACCAAGCGCTTTGCAGAAGAGTGGTTCTATGAAAACAAGCTCCAAGCGTAAGACACCCCTGGAGCCCCCCAGAGCTTCCCCCTTCGAACCATGGCAACGCAAGAGACATGCAGCGGGGTTGAGGAGAGTGGGCTCGAGCATGCAACACGACCTCCCCCACCAGGAATACTCACGCTCGAGCATGGAGGAGTCAATCGACTCCTACTTTTCCAACTACTGAGGTACCAGTTCTAAACCCATCATTGTATACACCATTGCATTTAGTTTACTCCTGTTTTCTATCCTGGAGTCTTTTCCAAATTTTTATTACACAAGGGACTATGTAATTTAAGTTTGGGGGAGAGTTCAGGATTTATTTGACATTATTTTCTGTTTTTTTTAATTAAAATTTTGCATCATCTATGTGCATCTGAAAACCATAAAAATTTGAAAATTTTTCGAAAACTATGTCACAAAAACAGAGTGTCCATGCAATTGCATTAGCATTTTAGGACTGAGTCTAGTTGCATTTCATCTAAGATTTCCGTATAGGGGATAATGATGACATTCACCGTGTAAGCATGCTAAGTTCATCATATAGGTTCAGTCTCTTATTTTCTAGTTGTCTAATGCTTGTTTGTGAATTTGAAAATTAAGACTGAACCAATCTTGGAATCTTGAATTAGCTTTCTTATCTTGGCTGGTCTTGCTATGATTAGTATATCATTCCCTATCTATTTTAACCTAATCCGAATTGTTAATTATCATGGTTATAAAATGCATTTGAACTCATGGATACCACTAAAATACTTGGATTCTCTTTTATCATTTTACCACTCTTGTTAATCCAAGTAGCTGCTTCTATCTTTGGAGCAGTCCCATTTAAAACACCAAACCTATCCTTCTTTCAAACCAAACTATAATTCTGAGTGGAAGGCCTACCTTCGGATTGAACTTAGGAGAAAGTGTTAGGTTTAGGCCGACAAGTGTAGCTTCCCATGTAGTTTCTGGTTCACGATTTTTGAACCAGACTAGGACTAGGGAGTTTGATATGAGTGATGGTTTATGTGTGAGAAAAGAAAAGAAAGAGTGGCAAAAGATAAGAAAAAAGAAGTGCTAAAAACCTTTGGAGAGGGTAAAAGAAAAGAAAAAGTATGTTTTATGCCTAGTGTAGGGTCTGGGATGAAAGTATAAAGAAGGGGGTCTGTGAAAAGAAAAGAAAGAAACTATAAATACACTGACTCGATCAGTAGGCTCGACCAAGGGGTCGAGTCAAGAAAATATCCCCAGACCCGCTAGAAGTGAACAAAGGATGAAAAATCCTCTCCTTAGAAGAAAAGAAAAGATACAGTATGATTCCTTGGTGAGAAAAGAGTGATTACCTTGAGAGAAAAGGTTTAGAACTAGGATCATGTTATCTGGGCTTAGATTAGGAATGTCAGTGTGTGTTCTTGGGTAGATGGGAATCTATTCTTGTATGCATCACTTGGCTTTTACCTTTAGCATTCTCTTAAAGTTCAATCCATTCACTGAGAGATCCCTGTATCATTGAGCTTAAACCAGAGGAAGAAGAGGCCATTTTTGTCTCTTAAAACCTGTCCCTCAACCAAATGAGTTCATATGTAGTTTACAGCATGATCCCCTGGTTACACTTAATCAATGTTAAAGGGAATGATTGCTTTGAATGTTTGTTTCAGTTAAGACTGACGGCTAATGCTTGCTATGATGAGATTGGCTGAAGTTTTTAAGTAGATTTCACTTGCAATGCATTTTAAAACTGTTAACTTTGGGATTGAGGCTATGTGTTTTACTATGAATTGCTTAGGTTATGAGTCCCCGTTTTCAACCCAACTCTCCATGTTTACGATTTGTTTGCTTGAGGGCAAGCAAAGACTAAGTTTGGGGGTGTTGATGTCTCCATATTTTACACGTTTTAAGCATATATTTGAGTCTATTTTAGAAAAGATTCACCCCTTGTCTATACCATTTAAAGTCTTTTTTGTCCATTTTGCATACTTAGGAAGATTTGCATTAGATTTGCATACATATTGCATTTTTGGAGCTAAAACAGGTACAACTTGGAGCATGGATGCTAGGACCGCTCGAACCTGTGGTCGCCACGCCACTCGAGTTCGTGCTTACCATGCCACTCGAGCCCGTACTCGCCACGCCACTCGGGCACAGGTCGAGTCCCCACTCGAGCCCTGCTGTGCGACGCTCTCTGCTCGAGCCCACCTCCACTCGAGTCCACACTCGACATCGCATCCCCGACTCGACCTCAGCTCCACCACGTACCCACTCGATGCTGCACTCGACGTTACCACTCAACGCCATCTTGCTCAGAAATGCGACGTTACCACTCGACGCCATCTTGCTCAGACATGCAACGTTACCACTCGATGTCATCTTGCTCAGACATGCGACATTACTACTCGACGCTGGCACTCGAGTCCCTACTCCACTCAACACACTCGACACCACTCGACCAGACTTGCTCGAGCTGCACCATCCGTGAAGACTTAGCTATTTTTCTTTGTCTTTTTCTGTTTTAGGGTTTTCCGATTTTACTATAAATACCACTGTTGGGTATTATCCACCGGACATGTCTTTTATTTTTAGGGTTTTTCTCTGCCTCCAAACCTTGTTTTTGGTGTTCTTCATTTTGTAATTCATATCTCTCTTAATCTAGTACTTTGTTTGCTTTAAGTCTTTGCAGTCTTACTATTCTCATCCTAATCTATCTTTCTAAACTATTTTCAATGAATTCCGAGATGTTTGATTTTTCTGGGTTTATGTTCTTTATGATGATGATTTGTGTTCTTGAGTAGTGATTTAGGGTTTCTGAGGATGGGTTAGATCTGTGTAGGATTCTTGGTCTCCTTAGATGTTTGAGCTTTAGATTGCATAGATCTCTTCTGGATTAGGTGTTCCTAATGCTTAGTTAGCCAAGATATTGGTAATTATGATCTCAGGCATTTCCCACTAAGACGGTGTTGATGAAATGCTTGAACCAACTAATATCAGAGATCTATAGCTTTAACCCGTGGCTTAAGAGGTTCTAGCTGTATTTTGACATTAATGAATTGGTTCTTAATGCTTGCCTATATTATGTTTCATTGATATCTGCTCTAAGTTTCCTTGTATCTTTGACTAGGTATTAATATTAGGAAGTGGTATAGGCTTGTTGGTGTTTGCCACGAGAGTGGAGCCACCTTACTTTGATGTTCATTGTCTAGTGATCGCTTATGTGAAGTTTTGTTAAGCGTCTAGGAGAGACCAAGGAGAATCACATTTCGATTGCCCCACCCTTAGACCCCTATTTACATCTTCTTGCTTTATCATCTTGTTGTAAAGTCATTTACTTGTTTATTGCACGTTTATCTTTTTTCTCTCTTTGCTCGATCTCTTGACTCGGCCTTGAAGCCCGAGTGCTTGTTTGTTTATTTTTTTTAGGCTTCACTCGATCTGTTGACTCGTTCGGTCTGGTCGAGTGTACCTGTTTGTCCTTTTTCTGCATTGTCTCGGTCACTTGACTCAGTCTAGGACTCGAGTCAAGCACCCATCTTACTGCATTTTGTTTTTTTAGGTTGATAGATAAACATTTCCTTTCTATCTGGCTTGACTTAGTTGTATCTGATCACATCTTGATTGCTAGCATCACACCCATTTGGATTGACACCTTAGTATTACAATGACAATGCTAGGGAATTGATACATCCTTCTGCATACACACACATAACAAAGTTACATTGTTTTTACTTGGGGATTGCATAACTGACAGAGGATTTACATCTAGTAGGACAAGTTCCTATTGCTAGATTTTCCTTGCCCACAAAAGTAGTCCCTGAGTAAAAACACTATTATCACCATGCTTTCCTGGGTGTACGTTGGTCGCTCAACTGGGTGACTCCATGACTTAGGTCAAGTGGTATGGTCTTCTTCTCGGATACTCGACTCGACCTGGTGGTCAAGTGCTGGGCTCAAGTCGGGTACTTCTTACTCCAAATGCTCGATTGGAAACTCGGGATGTCTCTTCCTCTGCTCAATCTCAACTGCAGACCTTCTTGGGGTGACTTAGGAGTATGTCTTCTTGGAGTCATTCTAAAGGACTTGCTCTTTCCCAAAGCACTCAGCCCCATGTTCGTCTTCTTTCTGGAGGAAGTACTGAGTTTCTTTTGTTGCTCTTTGACTGTCCCAGTCAATTATTTTACCTAGCCCACCAATGCCTTAATCATTTTATCCTGCCACTTATTCCACTTATGGAGTAGGCCTATCTTCTTGTTGACCTCTTTCAGGGTCCTACTCTCTTCTTTGAAATAATAACCCTCTGGTCCTCCCAGAGCTTCATCTTCGGATCCTTCGGCTTCATGTTGAGTTTAACTTGGGGTGTAGCGGTACTGAACATGAAGGATGAAGTCTACTTTCGCTCCTTTAGTGAGCATTGGAAGTTCAGTGTATGGAAGCTGTATCCTAGCATCGTTTACATCAGGATGATTGAACCTGTAAATGTGCTTCGCCTGAACCCTTTGATTCTCAATAATCTTAGACCACTGGAGGTACTCCAGGTCAATCCACTTATGCCTATGCATCTCACCCTTTATGTCAACTCTATACACATACATAATAGGAGTCACTACTCCTTCCACAGTTATATCCCCTTTCATGCCCTTCATGTGTAGCTTAATAACATAATCTTTGTAGTTCATCAGCTGGTTCACCAGGATAACAGTTAGCCTCGTATCGCACTGGTTCCATTGCATCGTGCTCTTCAGCCTTCTGTGCTTCTTGGATGCGAACACGAGGACGTCCTTGAGGACTAGATCTAGCATTTGATGTTCCCCCTGGATGACTTTTCCCGTTATTTTCTGAGCGAAGAGAGTACTAGCAATGGACTTGTGGAGGTATCTCACTGCTGGGTTCCTGATTTCAGCTCTTTTCGACCTGGAGGACGAATAGGTTCCTTTGCCTCCCAAAGTCTTCCATAGAGCCACAAGCTCTTCCTTATCAAACTCCTGATCCATTTTTGTCCCCTCTTTGAATCCATATAGTCTGTCTATCTGCTTAAAGGTGAGGGTGTGCTCTGTGCCTCTGATCTTGAAGTGGATGTACCCCAAGCTCCCATCAGACCGTGTTTGGTTTTCATCCTCGAAGAGTTTTATCCCCAATGTTGCAAGCAAGTGGCATGTCTCTTCCTTGTAAGCTTTGAATTGATGCTCCATGAACCCTACTAGGCCCGCCATCTCAAACAAGTACTACACTTCTCTGCCAATGCCTAACTCTTGCATTGTCTCCCTGTGAGGTTATCTTGTTCCCAGGAAGGGCATGTCCTCAATGAGGTCAATGAGCATGGCTTCCTGTGCAGCCTCTGGCAAATCATTCTCATCTTCATCAGCTAAGGTAGGCTTTGGGTTCATGTGCTTCTTACCCTGAGCAATGTCTCTCATTGCTCTAGATAACTCTCTTTCAGACTGTTGGGGGCATCGGTTCCTCGATCTCTTCATCTCATAGCTCAGGCACTCAGCTAGCATTCTTGACCCTGGTGAAACTTCTAGCAATTGCTGCTGCTAGTGCTTGGCTTATCCTTGCCTCGTTAAAGTCCCTGAAATTGATCAAAAGTTGAAGAATTAGTCTCAGTTAACTTGACTCTATCTGTTCACTCGAGCACCATAGTCGAGTTAATTAAAAATTTTTAGGAAAATTCTACTCGATCAGGATTAAAATTTCCTAAAAATTGATCTACTCGACTTCCCAGCTTGAGTGCATCAGCTCGAGTAAAAAACAAACAAAATAGATTCAATTTCAGTTTTCAAACACGAATTCAACAAGCAGTGTTTTGAACCAAACTCCAATATCTACAACAATGGTGTTCAAACATCAAGCAAATAATCAATTTTCAACAGGGTAATTATTTGAAATTGGTTTAATCATGATTAAACTTTCAAGAATCATATTAAACTTGTTAAATTCTTTAAATCAGTTCATCAATTGCAATTTTATTCTCAAAACAAGTTTATAGAGATGTGAATTTGAAAATCCAATCATATTCAACAATGGTTCAATCCGATTAAAGAACATGAAATTCACAAAAACCCAGAAACTTCTAACTATTCAAACCGATTCATAATTCAAATCTTACCACAGAAAATCTCAACTTTGAAACAGTATGAACATTCATGAACCCAAAAAATTTCAAAGACATGAATCGACTCAGATTTTTGCTAAATCGAGGCTAAGGGTTCAAGACAATGCTTAGAGAGAGAGAGTTAAAACCACAAAAATGAGGGTGAAGAGAGAGAGAGAGAGAGAGAGAGTCGCATGTGGTGCTTATAAAGTCGAGTAAATACGATTTTGGATAAGATAAATCGAGTGGTCAGGAATTAAAGCTGACATTCTGGATAAAACCTAATTGACTCGAGCAGTTTGCTCAAGTGGTGAGGTCGAGTGAACGGGTCAAGCTGCTTTGAATGTAACTCGACTTCCATGCTCGAGTGGTGACATCGAGTACTCTTCTGGGACTACAACTTCTTCTTTTCATTTGATTCTTGTCCCTAGGTTCCCTTCCAAGTTTCCCTGAGATCCACAACACTAAAAAAGCATAAAGATACCAAAATCTAAAAAAAATATATAAAGAGAAAGGATATATACAAGGATAGTCATGGAACTTCCTCCTAAGTGAGCTTGTTTTAAGTTACATAGCTTGAATTTTCATACTCAGTTTAAGCAGGTGGATGATAAAGAGGCATTGTGGTCTGCCAATACGGAATTGCAAATTCTCGAGCATGCCATAGGGATGCCTAATAGTCCTATCAGCTAAAACTAGGGACAACTTACTTGCCTTGTAGTCTTCATATCCCAAGCATTTAGCCAGAGACAATTGTATGATGCTTACTGATGCTTTGAGGTCACATAGAGAGTTTGTGGAGACTGTTTGACCCAAGAAATATGGCAGAGTGAAGGATCCATGATCCTGAAGCTTCTCTTGGATTATGATCTTCTTCTAGGTGATTTCTTTGCATTTGTGGTTCCGAGCTGCTACTTATTTTGCTTCAATCCTCTTCATAACCTCACTCCTTAAGCGTGTCTGGTCTAGAGGGATGAGCTTGTATTGTCTAGAGGGATGAGCTTGTATGCATCTCTGAGTAACATAAGACTTTCAGCATGTTCCACATTCCTGTCAATAAGAGCTGAATACTTTTCTAGGATTTGTTTCTTCAACCGGTGAGGGTAAGGAGAAGAGAGGAGCAGATATAGGTTGGAAATCTCAGGAGGTTAGAGCTCAGTTGGCTTGACTCGACCACTAGATCGAGTAGTGTGGTCGAGTGGAACCCTCAGAACATTTTTCTCAGCAGTTTTAGATTGAACTTGAGCAGATAGTCAAGTGGGACCATTGAGGTTTCCCTCTTCCCTTGGTTTCTGAATAACATCCTCCCCACCATGAGCATCACTGTCATTAGTGAATGAAGCAAACCTCTTTTTGAACGGTAGATAATGTGGTGGTCTTGAGGAGATAGCATAGACATTTGCAGAGTCCTTTGAGTTTTGGACTGCCTTGCCTAGTAGTTGTCCATTAGACTTGGTGTAAGATGATGAACTCAAGTTCTCCAGATACTTTAGCCTTGAATTCAACATCTCAAACTTACTATGGAGGTCAATGTAGGAGCAATCAATGTTGCACCATTGGCCTGTCCTTGGAGAATTTGTTGCAACATGTTATATAAGTCAATATCATGAGCATTTTGGGTTTGCTGAGGTGCAAAACCAGGTAGTACATTCAATGCTGGAACCTGCTATGGATGAACTCCTTGTTGAGGTTGCTTGGGAGCTAAACCTTGGTTCTGAGTATAAGGAATGAATGGTTTGTTCTACTGTAAAGCGTAGACTTGGTCTTGGGGATTAGCTACATTGTTGCTCCTACAAGATAGATTGGGGTTATTATTGTAGTTGATGAAACATTTGTTGTAACCCCCCTGATTATGAATATAGCTGATCTCTTCTAGCTGGTCAGTCTCCCCTTCTTGGTTCTGGAATTGCTCTTCTCACCAACAAATTGCACTGTCTTTTGTTGAACTATCAAGAGTTTATCCAGCTTATCATTCAAGGTTTTAATCTCCTTCTTGTGCCTTTTCTCAGTATCAGCATGTCCTTTGTAAATCCTATCGTAGACTTCATTATAGTTGCCATCAGACTGAGCGAGGTTCTATACCAATTCCCATTCTGAATCCACATATTTGTTCAAGAAGTTCCCATTACTGGCTGTATCCAACAACATCCTGATCTTAGGCAGAACTCCCCTGTAAAGTGTGCTGAACAATGATTCATTGCTGAATCCATGGTATGGGCATTGAGTAGTATAGAGCTTGAATTATTCCCAAGCATCTGAGAATGTCTCTCCAGTCTTCTGAGTGAAGCAGTAGATCTCGTTTCTAATCCGTGTAGTCCGAGAGTTAGAGAAGAACTTTGCAAGGAACGCCTTGTTGTGTAGTCCCAAGAGGTGATTAAACCTTTTGGAAGTGTCTTCTCTCACTAGTGTCCTTTGTCGTCTAAATAGAAAGGAAACATTCTGAGTTTAAAGCTATCCTCACTGACCCCATTAGTTTTGGTGAAGCCGCAGAGTCTGTCGAATTCATCCAAGTGATATAGTGTTCTCTATTGGCAAGCCATGGAACTTATTGCTCTAGATCATGGATATGAGGCTGCTCTTAATCTTGAAGTTGTTATTCTGAACTGCTGGAGGCACAATGCCTTGCCTCTGAGTATGTGTGTTTGGAGCATCTCTAGCTCCTATGACCCTTGGTCGTGCTGGTGGATTAGTCATAGCTTCTTGTTGAGCAACTGGAACCTCTACTCTTTGCTGTCGTGGATGAAGTCTGTTTATGTGATAGAGATAGTGAAGAAGGTTCTGACTTCCCTGAGATCTTGTTTGCATGCAAGGTATGGTGTACTCGAGTTGCTGGACTCGACTAGAGTGGTCGAGCTAGTGTGGTCGAGTGGTAGTACCTGAAACAAACAGAGAAAACATAAGAAATAAGAAAGAAACTTGATCTTAAGATAAATGAAATCCAAAATATAACATAATAACACCCAAATGGCAAAAGCGCCAAATTGAAACAGATATTTTGATGTCACTGTATTTTACATGTTTTTAGCCTTTAATTATCATCATTTTAGTTCAGTTTCATCTATTGTTTATACCACTTTGCATTATATTCATCATCTTAGGGTACTTAGGACATTTTGCATAAACATTGTATACATTGTGATATAGGAACCCAAATGAATCAGATGCTAAATGATAGATTGATGGAGGAATTGTTGATGGACTAAGGTCACTCTCAACAGTTCCGATTGAATGGATGGTGAAGTGGTTCGATGGTGAGGCTGTTGCTGGACTAAGGTCACTCTCAACAGATTCAAAGGGATGAACGAACGTGATAGGGGATTGAGAGACGCCACACAGATCTGTGAAAGGATCTATGATAAGTCTAATACACTCTAAGCTTCAAGGATTCACCCACAAGAAGTTTAGAAGACAGAATATTTCCGTCCCAGAAATATCAAAGAGAAAACTCTTAAGTTTATTTTCTAAAAATCAGGCTGAATCCGAAAAGTGTCCAACAAAAAAATAATTAAAGGACAAGTGATAGTCTGCATGAAGAAGAGAGAAAGAGACAACATTAAAATCAGAGTTTGAAAATTCGAACTGTCTCTTGAACTCCTTGGCCGAAAATGTGTTGTTGGGCTTGCGGAAAATCAACTAAATGGGCTGATGATAATGCGATCCATTTGCCTCATTAAAACCTTACCAACAAAACCCATTGGGACAAAAATTGGTGAAGGGAAAAAGAGCACAAATGGAGCACATACCCATTTAGTGATTTCTTTGGGCCTCTTGAATTTGCTTGGTGATAGTAAAAATAGCAAATTCCTTGTTTCCTTGAAAAACCGGCAAGAAAGGTGTCGTATGACTCTTGTGTAATTCTTGCCCGTCTTCTTGCACTCCCTTAATAATGAGGCTGTTCATGGACTTGATAAATTCTTCTCTCACACGCCTTGTTCCAGCTCTTGTTCTTGGTGCTTGTTCCATGGTTCGAATGTGACCTCCTTTCGGTGCTTATCAGCATGTTGTTTGTATTTCTCGGTCTTCTCTTCTAGATTTTTGACCTTTTGATGAAGCTTCTTCACAAAATCTGCTCTTGCTTCTTCACAAAATCTGCTCTTGCTTCTCCTTCATTAGAATAAACAGCTCAGGGCAGGGATATTAGATCAATTGGAGTTTCTGGATTAAATCCATAAACAATCTCAAAAAGAGAAAATTTAGTACCAAAATGCTTAGCATGATTATAAGCAAATTCAATGAAAGGTAAGCATGATAACCAATTTCGTAAATTCTTACCAACAGTGCTATCAGCAAAGTAGATAGAGTACGATTTACTACCTCAGTTTGGCCATCTGTTTGGGGGTGACAAGTGGTTGAGAAAAGCAGCTTGGTTCCCAACTTTCTCCACAACGTTTTCCAAAAATGGCTTAGGAAATTAGTGTCGCGATCGGATACAATGGTCCTCGGCACTCCATGTAAACGCACTACTTCTTTGAAAAAGAGATCAGCAGTTTGTGTAGCGTCATTTGTCTTGTTGCATGGAATAAAATGAGCCATTTTTGAGAACCTGTCTACAACTACAAAGATGGAATCCTTGTGTTTGATTTTTGGCAGACCTAAAACAAAATCCACAGAAATGTCTACCCAAGGCAGGTTAGGAATAGGCAAAGGCATATATAAACCTGGATTTTGTGGATGTGACCTGGATTTTTCCTTTAGGCAAGTGATGCACTTGGCGCAGAATCTCTCCACATCTCTTTTCATATGCGGCCAGTAGAAATGCTCCATTAAAACACTCAAAGTCTTGTCTCGTCCAAAATGTCCCATGAGGCCTCCTCTGTGAGCTTCTCCAACCAGCAGCTTTCTCATTGACCCTTGAGGAATGCACAGCCTTTTATCTTTGAACAAAAACCCATTATGTTTATAAAATGATCTGCGAGCAGCCTTACTTGTTTCTTGGAAAATTTCTTGAAAATCTGGATCAGTTTCTTGGAAAATTTCTTGAAAATCTGAGCTCTTGGTATGTTCAAATCCCATAATCTTAGCCTCCATTGTACTGATTAGGGCCTGTCTCCTTGATAGTGCATCAGCTACAATGTTCTCCTTCCCTTTCTTATACTTTATCACAAACTCGAGCCACTTAGCATGTCTCTTCTTTAGTGTAGTTTGTCCTCTTAGATGTTTGAGTGTTTTGTGATGGTGAGGCTGCCTTTAAGCTTGGTGAATGCCTCATCTTGTGCTGGCCCCCATTTGAACTCCACATTCTTTTTGATCACTGAGGTTAGGGGTGCAGCAATGGTAATAAAATCCTTTATAAATCTCCGATAGAAACTAGCCAGACCATGGAAGCTCCTCACATGTCTAATAGTAGTTGGTGTCGGCCAGTCTTGTATCGCCTTGATCTTCTCTTCATCAACCTTTAAACCTTGTGAACTCACAACAAATCCTAAAAAGACAACTTGATCAGTGCAAAACGTGCATTTCTTTAGATTTGCATAGAGGTTTTCAGCCTTTAGTGTTTCAAGGACTTGTTCAAGATGATTCAAGTGATCTGCAAGGTTAGAGCTATAAATCAAAATCTCGTCGAAATAAACTACTACGAACTTACAGATGTATGCCCGTAAGACATGATTCATGAGTCTCATGAATGTACTTGGCGCATTAGTGAGTCCAAATGGCATAACCAGCCACTCGTACAACCCTCTCTTAGCTTTAAACGCCATTTTCCATTCATCTCCTTCCTTCATCCTCACTTGATGATATCCGCTTCTTAAATCGATTTTTGAGAAGATGTTGCTCCATAAAGCTCATCTAGCATATCGTCCAGCCTCGGGATGGGATGTCGGTATTTGACGGTGATGTTGTTGATGGCTCTACAATCAACGCACATCCTCCAAGTTCCATCTTTTTTTGGCACTAGAAGCATAGGAACAACACATGGACTTAGACTATCTCGGATATAACCTTTAGACATCAAGTTTTGAACTTGTTTTTCCAACTCCTTTGCTTCTGCCGGATTAACCCTATAAGCTGCTATGTTTGGCAACGGGGCTCCAGGGACTAGATCAATTTGATGTTCGATTCCTCTTGTTGGTGGCAGCCCTGGCAGAATTTCTTCAGGAAATACATTAGAAAATATGTTAAGTAGCTCTAGAACAGCTGGTGGTAATTCTTGTTCTTCTTGACCTGAAAACAAACATTCCTTGAAGATCATTAGTAGCACCTCTTCTTTTAATTCAAGAGATTTAAAAACAGTATTAGGTGTGATATAAAGATTGGTTTTACTTAGCTTTTTTTCTTTGGACATGGTTTGTTGCATTTCAAATGTTTCTTGAGGTGTCAATGGCGCCAAACTATGCTTCTTGTTGTTGTGCGAGAAGGTATAATGATTGGTCCGCCCATTGTGTAATGCTTCTTTATCAAATTGCCACGGATGCCCTAACAGCAAATGTCCAGCTTGCATAGGCACTACGTCACACAAAACTTGATCCGCATACTTACCAATACTGAATGGAATTGTAACTTGCTCGGAAATTTTAAGCTCGGTGTCATCATTCAGCCATTTGAGTCGATAAGGTCGAGGGTGCTTGGTCTTTGGAATTCCTATCTTATCAACTAAATATTTGCTGGCCACATTAGTACAAGAACCACCATCAATAATTAAGCTACATACCTTGGAGTTAATTCTGCAGCGAGAATGAAAAATATTCTCTCTGTGAATAGTTTCTGGTTCAAAAAGAGCGCTGAGTACTCTTCTCGTAACTAAAAATTCTCCGGTGTCAGCGTAATCCACAATATCTTCTTCAGACTCTTCTTGCTCGTATTCTGCCTCGTCTTGAGATTCATACTCTCCATTTGCTTTGAGAATCATAACTCTCTGATTTGGGCAGTCCCTTGCGTAATGTCCTTTTCCCTGACATTTGAAACAAGTTATATCTCTAGTTCGTTGAGTTTGAGTATTACCTTGTTCCGGTTTATTGAATTTAGACAGTTCTGGTGCAGACTTTTTGAATCTAGAATCCGCTTCAATATTCTTTCCTTTGTCTATAACTTTTTGCGGTTGCTGGTTCCAAACAGGTTTGCTACGGTTGTTGACATCATTTTCCTTTTAATGTGTTGCTCAGCCTGAGTAGCTAAGTACAGCAGCTCGTTTAAATCATGGTAAGTCTGTCTCTCCACCTTTCTAGCAATACGATCATGAAGACCATCAATGAACTGTGCCATTAGAGTTTCATCAGAATCTTCACTCTCCAATCTGTTTCAAAGTGTTTTAAACTCGTCAAAATATTCTTCTACGGATCTGGATCCTTGAGTGAGCTTTCTGAATTTCTGTTGCAGCTCTCTATAGTAGTATGCAGGGACATATCTCTTCCTCATAGGAAATCTCATATCTGCCCAAGTAGTAATTTGTCCATGTCTATGCCTTCTTCTCTCGGACACGTCTCTGTCCCACCATGCTAAGGCATTTTCACTAAGTTGAGCAGCAGCTAGAGACACCTTTCTTTGATCAGAATAATTGTAATGTTCAAAGATATACTCCATACGCCTTTCCCATTCAAGATAAGCATCAGGATTAACTTTTCCAGCAAAAATGGATGCAGTGAGCTTGATGTCATTATTTCTGTGCCGTGCATCTACTTCGCCTTCTCTATCACGGCACGGCTGCCTTCTCTGCCTTGGTTCAGGGTCTGGTGGTTGTTCTTCTGATTCAAACTCATCAACATCTTCTATATTTACTCGGTGTGGGTGGATATTTCTGATACGAGCTCTTCGTGCTGGTGATGGTGGTTGCTCAATTCGAGTTATGCGCTCTCCTAGGGTCTGTAGCTGAGTTTGAATAGCAGCAAGAGCTTGAGCCAAATCATTAGCTCCCTGATCTCCCATGTCTCGAGTTCTTCCTGTCTCTCAACTCAAACAAAGTAGATCAAATGGAAAGGAAACAGGAAAACACAATAAACACAATCGCAACTTTTGATGAAGGATCTGTTAATCCTAACAGCGACTGTACTCGAAATTCAGTTTCGAAAAAATATCAAAACACATCCAAAAATTCCGAAACCAATTTTAACAAATATTAGACTCGTCCTAAGTTCAGATGCAACTGGTCTCACAATTGTATCACACGCCAATTATTTATGAAAATTCAGACAATATTACAGACGAAAACACTTAACTTCCCGAAATTAAGGAGATGAACAGACACACACAAAACGAATTAAACTGAAGTAAAAGGAATAGATAAACCTGATTAGGAGCGTTTAAGCTCTGATACCAGATGATATAGGAATTGAGAGACGCCACACAGATCTGTGAAAAGATCTATGATAAGTCTAATACACTCTAAGCTTCAAGGATTCACACACATGAAGTTTAGAAGACAGAATATTTCCTTCTCAGAAATATCAAAGAGAGAACTCTCAAGTTTCTTTTCTAAAAATCAGGCTGAATCCGAAAATTGTCCAACATAAAATAATTAAAGGACAAGTGATAGTCTGTATGAAGGAGAGAGAAAGAGACAACATTAAAATCAGAGTTTGAAAATTCGAAACTGTCTCTTGAACTCTTTGGCCAAAAATGTGTTGTTGGGCTTACGGAAAATCAACTAAATGGGCCGATGATAATGCGATCCATTTGCCTCGTTAAAAACCTTACCAACAAAACCCATTGGGACAAAAATTGGTGAAGGGAAAAAAAGCACAAATGGAGCACATACCCATTTAGTGATTTCTTTGGGCCTCTTGAATTTGCTTGGTGATAGTAAAAATAGCAAATTCCTTGTTTCCTTGAAGAACCGGCAAGAAAGGTGTCGTATGACTCTTGTGATATTCTTGCATGTCTTCTTGCACTCCCTTAATGATGAGGCTGTTGATGGACTTAATAAATTCCTCTCTCACACGCCTTGTTCCAGGTCTTGTTGTTGGTGCTTGTTCCATGGTTGCTATGTGTACAACTTCTTCCTTTGATCCAGCTGAGTTTGTATTGATGTCCTCATCACATTGTGCATATTGGAGTGGTATTAGGTGCTTTTGGAGCATAGGATCACACACTTGGAGGATTCTACCTAACTCGACATGGACTACTCGACCTGAGAGCTCGAGTGCAGCTGCCATGGAGCAGAAGTCAATGCTACTCAACTTGGAGACTCGAGTAGGAGATGTTGCTTTTGGAATCTGGTGCTCGACCAATACCACTCGACCATCGAGTGGATTTCCCTTCCCATGACCTGATTAAGTATGTTGTATTTTTGCGTTTCTAGGGCTTCCAGCCCCTTTTGTATAAATACCCTTGTCTCTTATTAACAAGGGATCACCTCTTTTAACCTAATCTATGCCTCTTAATTTTCTCTCTCTTGTTCTTCATTTCCAAAGTTTGTAACTCATATCTCTTTTGATTTATTAATATTTTGCACTTAGTTTCTTCTACAATCTTGCTCATCTCTTCATTATCTTTATCATATGACAATTTTAGCATTTTTCTAGATTTTTGCATTTTGTGATGATCATGATTGCTGAGTAGTTAAATTAGGGCTTTTAGGACTGGGTTAGGTTAGTAATTGCTCTTGATTGATCTGGGTATTTGAGTATTGCTTCAATTTAGATTTCCCTTCTGGGTGAGTGATCTTATTGCTTCTTCTATGATATATTAGAAATTGATATCAGGCAATTTCCGCATGACAGTGTTGATGAAATTACTGGATTCAACTTTTTCCAGAGACTTGTGTTGTAATGCCCGTGTTCCAGAAAATTAATTAATCTAATTAATTTTGAAATTCTTTCGAGTTTATGAACCTTAGACAGGTCTCGAGAAATTAATTATGGGGTTGAAATAATTAATTTAGATTTGTTCCGGGGGTGTCATAAATCGTTTCGAAAGTGGTGAGGTTTTTCTCAAAGTAGTGGCAAAAATCAAGTTTACTTCTTCTTTTTCCTCTCCACCTTGTGCTCGCCATATTTGGGTTGAGAGAGAGTTGGTTGAGCTTGAGTGAGAGCTTGGAAAAGAGAGAAGAAGAAGAGAAAGGTTTGAGAGCTTGTGGGAAGCTTGGATTTTGAAGGATCTTGTGTGTGTCAAGCTTGGGAAGCTTGGAAGATGAAGGCTTGGGAGAGCAACTTTAGGCGTGGAGCTTGGGGAGGAAGGAGAGATCTTTCTAGAGCTTGAGGAGGTTGTCTAGAGCTAGATTCATCCATTCTAAGGTGAGTTTGTGACCAAAGGTTAATATTAAGCCTTTTGTGGGGGCTTGTGGGGTTGTGATAGGCATTGTAGTGTTGCTAGGATGCTTGAAAGCCTCTTGTTATGTGGGGAGCTTTAGCTAGAGTTTGATAAGCTTGTGGTGGTTAGGGAACCATAGATTTGTACTTTGTGTGCCTTGTTAAGCTTTGATAGTGTGTTCTTATGCTTGATTTGGTGTTGTGATTTTCATGGGTTCTTCGTGAATTCCATGGGTCGTTGTGGAGCTTTAGTAGGTAAGCCGATGCAAGGACAGAAGCGGAAGCAGGATAGGGTGTGGTCGATAAGGTGTATCGATGGTAATGGTCGATAGGTTGTGGTCGATTGACCCTGTTGTTCTATGACTTGTGTTTTTAGCATTTCTTGATGTTGTGAATTGCTAGATGGTTAGTCATGAATGTATTTGATTAGCTTTGCATAGGGTTGCATGTTAGCTGATTGTTTGAAGTAATACGTGGTGTTATTATTTTGTGTTGGTGTGGTTGTTTGAATTGCGTGGGCTTTCATATAACATGTTGGTGGGAGGATCAATCTCACTCAGCATTTGGTTTACCAAATGTTGATGCATCACTTTTGTCGATACAGAAAAAAAACTGCGGTCGTCACATTTTTGGTATCAGAGCTGATACAGTTCTATGATAGTTTGGGTGTTCCATGGGGTCATAGAATCATCCCCTTCGAGCCTTGTGGGATTCCACGGTGAGTTATCTTTATTGTGATGATTGTGTTTTAGCGTTTCTTAGTCCCTGTACATTGAAGTGCAGATGGGTGGAGGGCGTGGTGGAAGTCGTGGCCGGGGTAGAGGTCGTGGTCGTGTGGTGGAGGAACGGGTCGATGAGTCGTATACGAGTCAGGTTTGGTCTGACGGTATGACTGGTGTGAGTACCGGTGTGGCTGGTGTTCCAGTGGGTGCTGCGGGTATAGCAGCAGGTGCTGCGGGTATAGCAGCAGGTGCTGCGGGTATAGCAGCAGGTGCTGCCGGTTTAGCAGCGGGTGATGCTCAGGCCCGAGATGATCATCTTGCTGATCTCTTAAAAGTGTTGTTGGAGCGATTACCAGAGAGGGTACCGCCTCGGGCTTCTGTGGTACCACCAGTAGTTGTTGAGGTTCAGCCTCAAGTTGCAGTTGCGGTTGCGGTTGCTAAGGAACTCCCATCCTACCTCAGGATGATGGAGCAGATGCAGAGGATAGGCATGGGGTTTTGCCCTGGAGGTGCTAATCCTGAGGATGCAGATGTGTGGTTGAGGAGGATAGAGAGGAATTTCCTCTTGAGTTGGTGTCCTCTTGAAGTGGACATTGCGGTCTATTATCTAGAGGGTGATGCGCATCTCTGGTAGAGGGGTGTGGCAGCCCGGAGTGTTTTGGCTGAGATGGCTTGGGTGGATTTTGTGGAGGAGTTTAACTCCAAGTATTTCCCTCAGGAGGCGTTTAATCGGTTAGAGTCGAGGCTTGCGAGATTGACTCAGGGGGATCGGTCGGTACGCGAGTGTGAGGTGTAGTTCAACCGGCTCGGGTCTTATGTTAGAGGAGCGGTTAAGAATGAGTCGGCCCGTGTACAGAGATTCCTGATGGGTCTTAGGGTTGATTTACGGAACTGTTGTATGGTTAGGGCGTTTTGCACGGTTGACGAGGTGGTAGCGGTTACACAGAGTTTTCAGGCGAGATCAGTGCAGCAGCAGTCCAGTTCAAGCAGAGGTGGTAAGCCGATGCAAGGACAGAATCGGAAGCGGGATAGCGCTTTCAGAGGCAGTTGGGGTGGTTAGGGTTCCTTTAGGTGTGGGAGCATGGATCATCGAGTGGCGAGCTGTCCTAAGAAGGTGAGGAAGACATCGATACAAGCTTAGCTGGATCCAAGGAAGAAGCTATACACATAGCAACCTTGGAACAAACACCAAGAAAAAGATCAGGAACAAGGCGTGTGAGAGAGCAATTTATCAAGTCCATCAACAGCCTCATCATTAAAGGAGTGAAAGAAGATGTGCAAGAATTACACAAGAGCCATATAACACCTTTCTTGCCGGTTCTTAAAGGAAACAAGGAATTTGCTATTTTTACTATCACCAAGCAAATTCAAGAGGCCCAAAGAAATCACTAAATGGATATGTGCTCTATTTGTGCTCTTTTTCCCTTCACCAATATTTGTCCCAATGGGTTTTGTTGGTAAGGTTATTAACGAGGCAAATGGATCGCATCATCATCTGCCCATTTAGTTGATTTTCCGCAAGACCAACAACACAATTTTTGGCCAAGGAGTTCAAGAGACATTTTCTGATTTCCAAAACTCTATTTTAATGTTGTCTCTTTCTCTCTCCTTCATGCAAACTATCACTTGTCTTTTATTTATTTTGTGTTGAACATATTTCAAAGATAACATGATTGAATCTGAATTTTCGAAACTGGAGAGTTTTCTCTTTGAATATTTATGAGAAAGTAATATTTTGTTTTCTAAACTTCTTGTGTGTGAATCCTTGAAGCTTAGAGTGTATTAGACTTATCATAGATCCTTTCACAGATCTGTGTGGCGTCTCTCAATCCAAAACCATTTGGTATCATCTTTTTGAATCTATTGAGAGTGACCTTAGTCCAGGAACAGCTTCACCATTGCCCCATCTCGCCAACTTTACACTCGGATTTGTTGAGAGTGACTTTTAATCCAACAACAATTCCTCCATCAAGCTATCCTTTAGATTTCGATTTATTTGGTGCCTATATCAGAAGAGTGGGGTACGAGTGGATTCTCGGGTGTGCTTTCACTGCAAGGAGGCGGGGCATATTAGACCTCAGTGTCCCAAGCTGCGGCAGAGTGAGGCCACAGTGGTGTAGCCCTCTAGGCCGGTGGTAGCAGCACCACGAGGGTATTCCATCGTCGACTCTGGAGAGCCGAGTTCTAGGCCGATCACATGTATTTCTTGGATTTATCTAAGTTTAATTCTGTGTTGGGGAATTTGGTTGCTTGTTGGGTGTTAAGGTTATCAGTACATGTATATGTGCAGGGACCTTGTGTGTTGGGGGTGTTGAGTGTCATGTGTTGTTTGACACGGGAGCATCACACTGCTTCGTTACTCTGGAATTGGCCGAGAAGGCTAATGTTCGAAGCGAGCCCGATGTGAGTTTGGGTTTCGTGGAGGTTGCCGGAGGAAAGCTCCTGCTAATTCACGGTCAGGTTAGAGGCGTGGATGTTCAGGTAGCGGGAGAGTCTATGCCTGTCGATTTGATTATCTGCTCCATGGAGCTATACGATGTAATTTTGGGCATGGATTGGCTCGGGAAGTTTAGAGCGCATCTGGATTATCACCAAGGGCGTGTCGAGTTCAACAGAGGCAAGGGGTATCAGGGGGTGAGACCGACTTTCGGGAGTCTCATGATCTTGGTTATGCAAGCCGAGCGTATGATCAAGAGGCGTTCTGAGGAGTATTTGGCTACCATTTGTTTGCCGAAGGTCGTTGGAGAGGCTAAGGTTGAGGATATTCGAGAGGTTCGAGAGTTCCAGGATGTGTTCCAGTCATTGCAAGGGTTACCACCGTCTAGATCTGATCCTTTCTCGATTGAGTTGGAACTAGGGTTGACACCAATATACAAGGCTCCTTGTAGGATGGCTCCGGCAGACATGGTAGAGCTGAAGAAGCAGCTGGAGGAGTTGCTTAGTTGAGCAAGTGTAACTTCTGGCAGCGGGAGATTGGTTTTCTAGGTTACGTTATCTATGCGGAGGGGGTTTTGGTGGATCTAGAGAAGGTTCGGGCCATTAGTGCTTGGCCGAGGCCGAGGAATGCCACAAATATTATGAGTTTTCTCGGGTTGGCAACTTATTATAGGTGGTTCGTTAAGGATTTCGCGAGTTTGACTTAGTCTATGACGAAGCTGACGGGAAAGGATGTTCCTTTCGTGTGGTCCTCAGAGTGTGAGGAGAGTTTTGCAAACCTGAAAGCCTTGTTGACTAGTACTCTAGTATTGGTGTTGCCTAATACGAGCGAGCGTTACGTGGTGTATACCAATGCGTAGGGAGTTAGTCTTGGCTGTCTGTTGATGTAGCGGGGGAAAGTTATTGCCTATGCTTCGCGGCAGCTACAGAAGCATGAGGGCAAATACCCTATCCATGATCTTGAGATGGCTGCAGTGGTGTTCACTTTAAAGACTTGGAGATCTTATCTTTATGGCAGAAAGGTGCAGGTGTTCACAGATCATAAGAGCCTGAGTTGAATTTGAGGCAGAGGCGCTAGATGGAGCTAGGGGCCGATTATGATCTGGAGATAGGTTACCATCCTGGTAAGGCTAATCTGTTTGCGGATGCGTTGAGATGGAAGTAGGTGGCTTTGGCTCGGAAGCATGAGATTGAGTCTTTGGTGAGCGAGATTAGAACATTGCGTTTGTGAGTTGTATCTCAGGAACCATTCGGCTTAGAGGCAGCTTGATGTGATCTTGCCAAGCACAATGAAGGAGTAGCTTGAACCGGAGCAGCTTGTAGCCGAGGAAGCTAAGAAGAAATGGATTAGCTCAACAACAACGTTTGATCCGGGAATATTAAGAGGATCACTTCAACAATTCAAGACATCTTTGCAACATCTTCTCAACACTATCCAGGGCAGTTTAGTGTGTGCTAATCCAGCTACACTGGTTGTGATCCAAGCCACCTAAACATTTATCAAGAGAGGTGATATGACTTACACTCTTTTTCCCTTCATTTGGTTTTGTCTCATTTGGGTTTTCCAAATAAGATTTTTAATGAGGTAAGCCATATCACTCACTCATCAGCCTCTTGATAAAGCCTAAGCCCATTTCTATCTATTATCACGAAATAAAGAAGCCCAAGTCCAAAGAGAATCAGCCGAAAATATGAAGACTTGATGATGTGATCATGGATAGCTCACAGAAGCAGCTTGAACCCGAGGATGCTTTGGCCGTACCAAGTGGACCAATGACAAGATCGAGAGCCAAAGAATTTCAGAGCGCCATCTCCGCATTACTCACTCAAGTTCAACCGACTAAAATTCAGTTCGAGAACAAGGAAAATCAAACCGTCTTGGTTGCTCGAGTGGACTAATAGCGGGTGATTCGTTTGTACTCTTTTTCCTAGCCTTTGGGTTTTTCCCAATGGGTTTTCCAAAGGAAGGTTTTAATGAGGCAAATGGGTCACTCTAATCCATCTTAGTCCACAAGAGTTAAACAAGTTTGGTCCAAGTTCAAGTCCAATAAATTTTGGAATTATCTTTTGAAGTCTCAAGCCCAAGGAGGAGATTAAATCAGCCCAGCTCACTAAATTACCTGATTAATTTCGGCCAAGGAGTGGAAGAGGTGGCTTGGGAGACTCCAAGAGAGATGTTCAACTAGTTAATGTTTTCTTTTAATTTCTATGAATTAATTCTAGTTTTTCTTTACTTCATTTTTTCTTTAAAACTCTTTTGTTAGCATCATTTTCAGATTCAACCAAGTTTTTTTTATTAAAATTGAGAGTGTTTTCTCTTGTGTTCTTTGAAGAACAAAACTGATTGTTGGTGAGTCATATCCTTCAACCGAACCGAATCAAGGTGTGTCATATCCGCGATTCAAACCTTGGCGTTTTCAAGTGTGTCATATCTTGGAAAAGTCATTGAGGAAATATCCAAGGCCTTCCGCAACCTTGGTGCGATCCATTCACTCCACCTCTATCTATCTATCTATCTATCCACTCCTTACATCTTACCCCTCGAAAGTGCCGATTCTAGGAGGATCATATCAAGTGGTATCAGAGCACACTTTCGGGATCGGTATTTGTATCTATCATCTTTTGATCTTAGACTTTTCATTTCTCTCTTGTCCTTCTAATCTAGTTGATCGGATCAATCAATTAGGGGATTTAGTCGATTTGATTTTTTTATCTTTGATCATATTTTTTTCTGTTTGATCTTTCTATAGTTCTAGTTTTATTTATGAGTTGTTGAAAAAAAAAAAAAAAGAATTTGATCGGACCAAAAGAAAAAAAAAAGAGAAGAAAAAAAAAAAAAAAAAAGAAAAAAAAAAAAAACAATCAGTCCGAAAATTAATTACTTAGGGGGGGTTTTATTTTTTTAATTTTATCTCTTTAATTTTCTGATCCTTGATCTGTTTAAAAAAAAAAAAAAAATACTAAACTTTCTTTTCTCTTTTCTTTCTATCTCAAATCATTTGTTTCGAATTTGTGTTGTTGGAGTTGTTCATCCGATTTGATCGGTTTTGTTTCATACGAACCATTGAGAAAATCGCTGAGAGAGAACATCTTGAGTGCTGAGTGATTGAGTGAATAAAAAGGAGAGAAACACTTGAGAGGATCGACTTTTTATTGCTAACGTTTGTTAAGTGTGCAGGGAAAACAAGATCAATATGTCAAATCATTCCAGCAAAGAAGTTGAGAACACCAACCGAGCTCAAAGAAGAAGAAATAACACCCTGGACATGCAGACCTTAATGGTAGAAATGAGGCGGATGGTGAGGGAAGAAATGGGTGTAGTCAATGCAAGGATCGATACGATTCAAGAGTCCGTTAATCAAGGACTATTGCCGAATACTGTTGCTAGAAGAAGAAGAGCACGCCCTCCAGATGAAACTGATGGGGAAGACTTGCATTATTACAGCAGAGGTAGCCAAGCTTCTAATCAAAGTGAAAGAAGGCCGAGACGAGTAAGAGAAGCTAGGGGTCGAAATGAAGATAATCTCGGTGGACTTAAGTTGAAGATACCACCATTCCATGGGAAAAATGATCCGGATGTCTACTTGGAGTGGGAGAAAAAAATTGAGCTCGTATTTGATTGTCAAAATTATTCGGAGCAAAAGAAAGTTCAAGTAGCGGCAACGGAATTTTCTGATTATGCAATTAATTGGTGGGATCAGATTGTGACGAGTCGAAGACGTAACCAAGAACCGGCCGTAGTCACTTGGGAAGAGTTGAAAAAATCTGATGAGAAAAAGATTTGTTCCAAGCCACTATCATCGGGAGTTGCATCAAAAGCTTAGGCGTTTAACTCAAGGAAGTAAGGGTGTAGAGGACTATTACCAAGAGATGGAATCTCTAATGCTTAAGGCCGATATAGATGAAGATGCTGAGGCGACGATGGCCAGATTTTTGAGTGGTTTAGCTCGTGATATTCAAGATAGAATGGAGCTTCAAACTTATAAAGATTTGGAAGAAATGCTTCATAAGGCTGTGTTGGTTGAACAGCAAGTTAAAAGGAGAAGTACTTCTAGACTTTCCTATGGAGCTGGAGCGGCTAATACTAGGACGGGTTACAGCCGAGAGGATAAAACTGTTTCCAAGTCAAGACCGGACCCTAAACCCCACGCCATTGCTGAAGACGTCAAGGGTAAAGCTGTAGTTACTACGCCTAGAAATCGGGACGTTAAGTGTTTCAAGTGTCAAGGGAGAGGACACTACGCCAACGAAAGTGCACCAATAAGAGAACTATGATTCTATTGGATACTGGCGAGATTGAAACTGAGGAGGAAAAACTTGAAAGTGATGTTGAAACCGAGGAGGACATAGAATTACCAGCCATCGGAGAATTATTGGTAACAAAGGCGTTCCTTGAGTATTCAAGTTAAAGATTCTGTCCAAGAGCAGCAGGAAAACTTATTTCACACGAGATGTTTGGTACAAGGTAAGGTCTGCAGCCTTATTATTGATGGTGGAAGTTGTACTAATGTGGCGAGTGAAACAATGGTGAAGAAGTTAGGACTGGAAGTTAGGAAGCATCCGAAACCATTTAAGCTTCAATGGCTTAATGATGCTGGTGAGATGACGGTGAGCCGCCAAGTATTGGTTCCTTTAACCATAGGCAAGTATGAGGATGAGATATTATGCGATGTCTTACCTATGGAGGCCGGCCATATACTACTTGGAAGACCATGGCAGTTCGATAGAAGGGTCTTACATGACGGTTTTACTAACCGTTACTTTTTTGCGTGCAATGGCCGATAAACGATACTGGCTCCTTTAGCGCCACAAGTGGTTAATCAAGACCAACTTGAGCTCCAGCAACACGGAAAAGCCATCGGTAGGGAACACCTAAACAAGCCACCTCAAAATAAAAATGAGCGTCTGAGAAAACCCAAGAAAGAGGCTTGTGAGAGTAAACCCGTGAGGCATTCAAATTTCTTTGTGAGGTCAAATGTGGTTAAGAGAGCTCTGTTCTCTAAACAACCCATTCTATTATTTGTTTACAAGGAAGCATTGTTGAACCTTACTAACCCCTGCACCGAATTGCCGAGTAAAATCTCTTCTATTTTGCAGAACTTTGAAGACGTCTTTCCGGAGGAAAATCCTAAGGGATTGCCGCCTATCCGTGGGATTGAGCACCAGATCGATTTCGTGCCGGGAGCTTCACTTCCCAACAGGCCAGCATACAGAACCAATCCGGTGGAGACTAAGGAGCTTCAAAAGCAAGTGAGTGAGCTGATGGACAAAGGATACATACGAGAGAGCATGAGCCCTTGTGCTGTGCCGGTGTTGCTTGTCCCGAAGAAGGACGGGACTTTGAGGATGTGTATTGATTGTCAAGCCATCAACAATATCACTGTAAAGTATCGCCACCCTATCCCTCGTTTAGATGATATGTTAGATGAGCTGCATGGTTCTAGTATATTTTCGAAAATAGATCTTAAGAGTGGATACCACCAGATTAGGATGAAAGAGGGTGATTTAATGGAAAACTGCGTTTAAAACGAAACATGGCTTGTATGAATGGTTAGTTATGCCATTTGGATTAACCAACGCACCTAGTACTTTTATGAGGTTGATGAATCATGTTTTAAGGAGCTTCCTTGGAATTTTTGTTGTTGTTTACTTTGATGATATCTTAGTTTATAGCAAAAATTTAGAAGAGCATGTTAATCATCTAGAAGCGGTTTTGATGGTACTTAGGAAAGAGGAACTTTATGCTAATCTGAAGAAATGCACCTTTTGTACGGATAACCTTGTGTTTCTAGGTTTTGTCATAAGTGCAGATGGCATCAAAATGGACGAAGAAAAGGTACGAGCGGTCCGAGAATGGCGCAGTCCGAAAACCGTAGGAGAAGTGAGAAGTTTCCATGGACTGGCGGGATTCTATCGGAGATTTGTGAAGGACTTCAGTACCATAGCTGCTCCTCTCACTGAAGTGATCAAGAAAAATGTCGGATTTAAATGGGAAGAGGCACAAGAAGAAGCATTCCGAGTGTTAAAGGATAAACTCACCAATGCACCACTTTTATCTTTACCGAACTTTCTTAAAACTTTTGAAATTGAGTGTGATGCATCTGGTGTAGGTATTGGAGCTGTCTTGATGCAAGAGAAGAAGCCCATTGCCTTTTTCAGTGAGAAGCTTGGAGGAGCTACATTGAACTATCCAACCTACGACAAGGAGTTGTACGCGCTTGTCCGAGCATTGCAAACATGGCAGCACTACCTCTGGCCGAAGGAGTTTGTTATTCATACTGACCACGAGTCTTTGAAGCATCTAAAGGGTCAGCAAAAGCTCAACAAGAGGCATGCTAGGTGGGTAGAATTCATCGAAACATTTCCATATGTGATCAAGTACAAACAAGGTAACGAAAATATAGTTGCTGATGCCTTATCTCGAAGGTACGCCTTGATTTCTACTTTGGATGCTAAACTTCTGGGCTTTGAACACCTTAAAGATCTTTATCAAGTTGATTCTGATTTTCAAGAGATTTTTAAGTCATGTGATAAGTTTGCTTTTGGGAAATATTTTAGGCATGACGGATTTCTTTTCTATGAAAATCGGTTATGTGTGCCTAATTGTTCCGTGAGAGATTTGTTAGTTAGGGAAGCGCATGGAGGAGGCTTGATGGGGCATTTTGGGATTTCCAAAACTTTAAAAGTGATGCAAGAACACTTCTACTGGCCGCAAATGAAGAGAGACGTCGAAAGAATTTGTGGGCGATGCGTCACGTGCAAACAAGCCAAATCGAAGGTACAGTCCCAAGGTATGTACACGCCTTTGCCTATTCCTGATCAGCCTTGGACTGACATTTCTATGGATTTTGTGCTTGGATTACCTAGAACTAGGACTGGAAAAGATTCAATCTTTGTTGTTGTCGATAGGTTCTCTAAAATGGCACATTTTCTTGCTTGTCATAAAACTGACGATGCTTCCCATATTGCTGAATTGTTCTTTAAAGAAATAGTTCGTTTGCATGGAATGCCTAGGACTATAGTCAGTGACAGGGATACAAAATTCTTGAGTTATTTTTGGAAGACGCTTTGGTCTAAGCTAGGTACTAAGTTGCTGTTCTCAACTACTTGTCATCCTCAATCCGACGGCCAAACTGAAGTAGTTAATAGAACTTTGTCTACCTTGCTGCGTGCCTTGATTAAAAAGAATTTAAAAACTTGGGAAGAATGCTTACCACATGTTGAATTTGCTTATAACCGATCTGTGCATTCCGCCACCAAGTTTTCTCCTTTTGAAATTGTTTACGGCTTTAATCCTTTATCTCCTTTGGATCTAACCCCATTGCCTTTGAGTGAAAGAGTAAGCTTGGATGGGAAAAAGAAAGCTGAACTTGTTAAACAGATTCATGAGAAAGTAAAGCACAACATAGAGGAGAAGACGGTTGCACGCTAAACAAGCTAACAAGGGCAGGCGCAAGATGATTTTTTGAGGAAGGAGATCACGTGTGGTTACAGCTAAGGAAGGAGAGATTTCCGGCTGGGAGGACGTCTAAGTTGATGCCTAGGACTGACGGTCCATTCCGAAGTCACACAGAGGATCAACGATAATGCTTACCAACTCGATCTCCAAGGTAAGTACAATGTGAGTTCAAGCTTTAACGTTGCTGACTTAATCCCTTTTGTTGCAGATGTTCCATATTTGAGGACAAATCCTTTTCAAGAGGGAGGGGATGATGTGATCATGGATAGCTCACAGAAGCAGCTTGAACCCGAGGATGCTTTGGCCGTACCAAGTGGACCAATGACAAGATCGAGAGCCAAAGAATTTCAGAGCGCCATCTCCGCATTACTCACTCAAGTTCAACCGACTAAAATTCAGTTCGAGAACAAGGAAAATCAAACCGTCTTGGTTGCTCGAGTGGACTAATAGCGGGTGATTCGCTTTGTACTCTTTTTTCCTAGCCTTTGGGTTTTTCCCAATGGGTTTTCCAAAGGAAGGTTTTAATGAGGCAAATGGGTCACTCTAATCCATCTTAGTCCACAAGAGTTAAACAAGTTTGGTCCAAGTTCAAGTCCAATAAATTTTGGAATTATCTTTTGAAGTCTCAAGCCCAAGGAGGAGATTAAATCAGCCCAGCTCACTAAATTACCTGATTAATTTCGGCCAAGGAGTGGAAGAGGTGGCTTGGGAGACTCCAAGAGATATTTTCAACTAGTTAATGTTTTCTTTAATTTCTATGAATTAATTCTAGTTTTTCTTTACTTCATTTTTTCTTTAAAACTCTTTTGTTAGCATCATTTTCAGATTCAACCAAGTTTTTTTTATTAAAATTGAGAGTGTTTTCTCTTGTGTTCTTTGAAGAACAAAACTGATTGTTGGTGAGTCATATCCTTCAACCGAACCGAATCAAGGTGTGTCATATCCGCGATTCAAACCTTGGCGTTTTCAAGTGTGTCATATCTTGGAAAAGTCATTGAGGAAATATCCAAGGCCTTCCGCAACCTTGGTGCGATCCATTCACTCCACCTCTATCTATCTATCTATCTATCCATTCCTTACATCTTACCCCTCGAAAGTGCCGATTCTAGGAGGATCATATCACTTGAAGAGTCATCTTTTTATTCAAACTATGTTTTAATGCTTTGTAATTTCCGAGACTTTTTCCCTTGACTCTCTTGCTGATTTAAACTCATGTAAGGCTTCATTTCTAAGTTATCAAACTCTTTTCATATTCTCAAAACTCTCTGAAGTCTGTTTGATCAATCCTTGCTTGTGATCGGATCTTCATCCTCACACTAGCAAGTTCGATAGTCTTAGAGTCTGTCACAACTCCTAAGAAGTATCACTCTGATCCACCTCTTGTTCATCACGTTGAGAAGGTGTTGTAAAGATGTCTTGAATTGTTGAAGTGATCCTCTTAATATTCCTGTATCAAACGTTGTTGTTGAGCTAATCCATTTCTTCTTAGCTTCCTCGGCTACAAGCTGCTCCGGTTCAAGCTGCTCCTTCATTGTGCTTGGCATGATCACATCATAGAGTCTGTCACAACTCCTAAGAAGTATCACGCCGATCCACCTTTTGTTCATCACGTCCAGAGTCCTTACTCACGTACCGAACAAGTCTGAAAGTCTAAAGGTTCATCATCCCCTTTAGAAGTTTCGCATCGATCCATAAAACCCATCAGACCATACTTACCGTTTCACATCATTTCATCACTTCCGCATCACTAATCTCATCACTCCGACCATCACAACCTCTTGGAGAGCATTCAGGGACGTGATCCTCATCCAGGATCATATCAAGTTGTATCAGAGCTCGCTCCAACCCAGGTTTTGTCGATTCAAAACGTTTTACCCTTTGATTTTCCACAGATCATTTGAATCGATTATGTCTGATGATTGCTAGAATTTTCATAAATTCATTTTGTCTGATAAAATCATGAGATCTGTTGAATCTGTTTCGAAAAAGAGTCTGGTATTTGTTAAAACTGATTCTAGAATTTTTGAACATGTTTTGCTAATTTTTTGAGGTTGATTTCGTCGAACAGTCGCAACTAGAGGTTCTCGGAATTTGAAAAGTTATTTTCGTGTTAACTTGCCAGAATTTTTTAAAATCATTGGTTAACCCTATAATCGTTAAATCCATTGCATTGAAACCTAGATTGAGTCTAGTATTTGTTAAAATTGTCTCTGGAATTTTTGAATGTGCTTTCATAATTTTTAGAGGTCAATTTCGATGAACAGTCGCGATTAGGGTTCTTCAGCATCTGAAGAATCATTTTCGTGTTTTGCTCATTTGATTGCGATTTATTTCAAAGAAATTTGTTACTGGGTTTGTTTTGTGTTGCTTTTGCAGGCAGAGATGACCGATCATTAAGAAGAATCCAGTACAGCAATGACTACTCACGAAGGAAAGGATCTGTTCTACACTAGGTGTCAGGTTCAAGGCAAAGTATGCAGTATCAAGATCAATGAAAGGACTTGCAACAACGTGGCAAGTGAGTATATGGTCCCGAAGCTTGGATTAAAGGTGAAGCAGAACCCATGGCTCGATGATAATTACAACATAAGAGTAAGCCATCAAGTGACGATTTCTATACGCATTGCAAAATATGAAGACGAGGTTTTGTGTGATTTTCAACCAATGGAATCATGTAACATTCTCCTTGGAAAACCGTGGCAGAACAAACATCAAGCGATCCATGAGCATTCTGGTTCCAAAAACCAATATTTGTTTAAGTACAAAGGAAGAAAGCATTGTTTGGTTGCAATGAAACCACATGAGATTCAACAAGATCTGTTCATTCTGAAACAAAGTGTAAGACATTTTGTAAGTGAATCTCCTAACCCTCTTCACCAAAAGGAAAAAGTTATTGCGATTGGTTCTAAAGAGACTTCTAAGTGTCTAACTAACGCTGCACCGGAGATGCCATCTCCGAGTGATAATTTTTCTCTCTTGCAGGTTCCTAAAGACATAGCAGAAGATCCAAAGGAGCCTTTTGAAGAATCTGGTCCGAGTAGAATTCAGTTTGGAAAAGGAATAGCAAATTTGAATTCTATGAATTCTGAAAGTGAGAAGCATAACATTTGTGAAAAAGCTGAGGAAATCACAAAAGAGAAGAATCATCATGCGGTGTCAACCCATTCACAAGCTTGCCGAGCTGAAATGTTTGGTAACATCTTACAAGGTACTCAGGTAAGTTTAGCTTGCGAGTTTATTCGATATTGGAATAATTTTATTTTCACTCGTAGCTCAAACAACCTGTTTTGAATGTTGAAATTTCAAGTATAATGCACTTGATTTTTCCCTTAAGTACCAAGAAAGATATAGGTACCTTAGATGTGTGCAATGGCTTAGGTGGAATCACATCCACACAGACCTTAACAATGGATCCATCAGAGATAGTAACAAGAACTGAACACATCATTGTGATCAAGGAGAATCCACCAGATGCCTCACCACAAATAAAAACCCGAGGTAATTATCTAGACTCTAAAAAACGAATGAAAGCTAACTTGCTCTCTCTTGGCGCAGATTGTACAATTTTGAGTTCAAAACCTTTTCAAGAAAAGAAAACTACTCTTGTGCCATTGCCGGCTCCTGAGTTTTACCTTGACAAAATTAAACTCAAAGGGAATCAAGAGCAAGGTAAGAAAGTTAATATATTTGCTATGGTTAGTAAGGTTAATGATGCTGAATATTTGGATCATAAAATATTTGTCTCTTTAGATAAATTTTCTTGTGTCTCTAACCTTGCACCGGTGTTGCCGAGTGAGATACCTTTTCGTTTGCAAGATTAGAAAAATGTCGTTCCTAGAGAGAAGTCTATTGACTCGCTACTTCCAATCTGTGATATAAAACGTCCTATTGCCTTTGAACCAGAAGCAAACATTGAGACAAATCCTTGTGACTTCCAAGACAAGCAAGGTAAGAGAATTATTGTGGCCGATGTAATAATTCCAAGGTACGTGATTCTTTTTGCTCATGAAGCTAGGTTATTGGAAGTTGAGTTCATTAAGAGGCTTTATGATTTAAATGAAAATTTTAAAAATGTGTTTCCATCTTGTGAGGAGTTTGAGCATAAGAAGTTCTTTAGGCATGGAGGATTTCTGTTTGATGAAACGTATGAACCAAATATAAATCTTGTGCTGATAGATAGACTCTGTAGGATAACACACTGCACTTCATATCCTAACACTAGAGAGGCTTTTTCTGTTTCGAGACCATTCACTGAAAGTTTCGACATTCAGGTCTATAACAAATTACTTATTGAATCAAAGGATGATACCCTTTGCACCTATGATCTCTTGTTTCGAGTTTTTGTTGAAAGTGCAGAGGATAAACAAGCTGAAGAAATGAAAGCTCATATACCAGAGACATGGTTATTTTACTTATGGCTAAAGCGGTTTACTGTCCAAGTTGATTATGACCCGTTGAAACGATGGAGAAAGGAGCAGCAACCAAAGATTGAAGGCCTATTGACAATCATCAAAAGGATCAATGGCGACAACACCTTTTTCAGAGGTTGAGTGATCTTAGGAGAGGAAAACAAATGTATATTGGTCTAGTAATGGATTTGGGAGCATGAAAAATAGAAATAAATGGCTATGTGAAAAAGAAAATATATATATATATATATGTTGACTCGACGTGATTGACTCGAGATTCAAGGTCGAGTCAGAGCCATAGTTGTGTAGAAAAATCCCAAATCCGCTAGAAGTTATAAAAGTAGAAAATCCTCTCTCTAGAAGAAAAAAAAGAAAGGAAAAGATTATAGTTGATCCAATGCTGAGAAAAGAATGATTACCTTAAGTAAATAAAAGAAAAGAAAGGCATAGAACTAGGGTCACATTCTGGGTTTAGAGATAGGTGAAGTCACTTGTGCATCTGTGGGTAAATGGGAGTCTATTCTTGTATGCATCAGTTGGCTTTTACCTTGAGCATTCTTCTAAAGCTCAATCATTTCCTTGAGCGATCTCTATTACTAAGCGCTTAAACCAAAGGAAGAAAGGACCATCTTTGTTCCGTGGCATGTCCCTTAGCCAAATGATTTCACTTGTAGTGCATAGCATGATTCAAAGTTTGTACTTAATGAATGTTAAAGGGATATGTTACTTTGAATGCATGTGTAGGTTCAGACTGAATGTTAGATTCTGTTGTGATGAGCATGTTTAAAAATTTTAAGTAGATCTCACTTAGACTGCATCTTAGAACTGTTAACTAGGACATTGATATTATTTCCTTTATCAGCTTGCTTTGGTTCTGAGTCCCCATTTTCAAACCTCTTCTCCAAGATTAGTCTTGTTTGTTTGCTTGAGGGCAAGCAAAGACTAAGTTTGGGAGAGTTGATGTCTCTATATTTTACATGTTTGTAGTACTTTTTTATCATCATTTTAGTTCATTTTCATGACTTGTTCATACCATATTCTGTCCTTTTCATCGTCTTAAAGTACTTAGGAGTTTTCGCATAAGCACTGCATATATTTTGCATATTAGAGTTTATATCAGGTACTTTTGGAGCTTTGGAGACCATTCTGGGATTCTTGTACCCGACTCGAAGTGTGGACTCAACCATTGAACTCGAGCTTAAGCTGCCTTGGAGAATGAGACATCCACACTCGACATGAACACTCGAGCTAGAGACGTTGAGTCGAGGATTGAAGAAACAACCCTTATGCTTTTGGACTGTAACGCACTCGACGTAGCCGACTCGATCTCATCACATCGAGCTCGCCTTCCCTGATTACCTGGATTCACTGTATTGTCTCTTTGTGCTTTAGGGCTTTTGGCCTTTTGTATAAATATCCTTGTCGGATCATTAGACAGGGGATCCGCTTTTTAAACAAATTTTTGTCTCTTAAACTCTATGCCTCCTGTTCATCATTTTTAGATTTTGTAATCTCAATTACTTTTTATCTATTACGAATTGGCATTTATTTTCTTCTATAAACTTGTTCATCTCTATTCGATCTATCTCATATGTCAATTTTAGAGTTTTCTGGGTTTGAACATTTTATGATGATTTTAGAGTCTGCGTAGTTTAATTAGGGTTCTTAGGGATGTGATAGATTAATGATTGTTCTTGATTAATTTGGGTATTTAAGCTTAGTATTATTTGAAATCCCTTCTCGGTGAGTAATCCTAATGCTAATTTCATTTTGATCACCTAGAATTAGATCACATGGTATATCCATACCAAAAGTGTTGATGAAATGCTAGATCAGTTTTTTTCAGAGATTTGCACATTATAACCTATGAGATTAGATGATTATAGTGCTTATTGGCTTTGGTGAATTATTTTTTCATGCTTGTTTATTTGTGTGGCGCTGGCAAAATCGGGTCTGTCAGCACATAGATTCGAGGATCTCTACCACGAGAGTGGATTGATTGAGTCTTGAATTCATCGTTTGGAGATAAGCTCATTGGTTGAGTTTGTTAGACACCCAGACTACAAATGATTGACTTAAATTAACAAATTGAAAGAGTTGAATGAGCATTCATCTAATATTTTTGAGATAAATAAGTTGAAAAATAGTTCAACCCATTCAGCTAAAAAAATTGATCAAATGTACAAATTACAAAGAAAAAATGTTCAACTCATTCATCTACTATTTTGGAGTTGAAAGAGTTGAATGATATTCAACTCAAAAAAATTTCAATTATTGTTTTCAACTCGTTCATTTTATTGCTACCATTTGCAACTCCAGGTTGATTAAAAACATTTATTGATCAATTACCCCATATGTGAGATCCCTTCTTTATCTTAATTGCTCTATCTTCAAGTTTGCTTTGTTATTTCTCTGTTTTTAATCTGTTAGTTCAACTCAATCATATCACTCGACCTGTTTGATCGAGCATGATCTTTATTTTCTTTTCTTGCTTTAGCTCGATGACCCTGACTCGATTACTCTGGTCGAGTATTATCATTATTTAATTTTTATTGTTTAGCTCAACCAGCTAACTCGATTTAACATCTCAAACTAGGTTTTTAATTTGCTTTCTTGCATTTAATTTTCTGTTTCATTGTAGATTCATTTTATCTATTTGACTTGACTTGAGTTATTTGATTGCATTCTGCTTGCATAACACACATTTGATTGGATTTATATCTTTCTATACTACAATTGATTGTGAAATTGACAATTTCAAAAAAAAAATTTAGATAGTCAAAAATATAATTAGAACTCATTTATTTCTAATTTTTCCAATTTTTTTTGGTGCCCATAAAAAACGTAAAAAATTATGCATGAACAAAGCAAGTTTTTCTACTCGTCTACGAGTATTTTTATCTGGAAATAATAAAATTTTAAAATACAACCAATATCATTAAGGCAAACAAATCATTCAATTGTTTGGGGCTATTAATAACTCATAATGCCCTTTCTTTCTCACCCAAAAAAGAAGAAAAAAAAGAAACTTTAATTTAAATATTATTTTTTGTTTTAACATTTTTGTCCCCGTGATACTTTTTGATTCGTCTCTTTCTCTTCATAAAAGACTTCACGATCTCACACCTCCACACAGACACATATTGACTCATCCGACACTATTCTTCATTTTCTCTCTCTCTTCATCTCCAAGTTCGTGCTCTCTTTCTCACTCACTCTATCTCTCTTGGCCGCTCCAACCAGACACAAATGAGTTCTTGTCCGAAAACCACTTCTGGTATTCAGCCAAACCTCTTCTTGTAAACAGACAAAACTGGAAAAAGAGCAAATCTTCGTTTTTATATTACTCTTCTCCTCTAAAAAAATCCCCAAATGGCGGCAGTTTCATTGTTAGGTTATTTACTCTCGATTTTATTATTAACTCACCGAGTCAACTCAGAGTCAATTGAAGAAAAACAAGCACTCCTCACCTTCCTTCAACAGATTCCACACGAGAATCGTCTACAATGGAACGAGTCAGACTCAGCTTGTAACTGGGTCGGAGTCGAATGCAACTCGAACCACTCCTCAATCTACTCACTCCGGTTACCAGGAACCGGTTTAGTCGGTCAGATCCCATCTGGTTCACTAGGCAAACTCACTCAACTCCGAGTTCTCAGTCTTCGTTCTAACCGTCTCTCTGGTCAGATCCCTTCAGATTTCACCAATCTCACTCATCTCCGAAGCTTGTATCTACAACACAACGAATTCTCCAGCGAGTTTCCGACGAGTATTACTCAATTAACCGGTTTAATTCGTCTTGATATCTCATCTAACAACTTCACCGGTTCAATTCCTTTCTCAGTAAACAACCTCACTCACTTAACTGGTCTTTTCCTCGGAAACAATGGCTTCTCCGGGAATCTTCCGAGCATCAGTATCGGTTTAACGGACTTCAACGTCTCTAACAACAATCTAAACGGTTCAATTCCAACGTCATTGTCAAGATTCTCAGCTGAATCGTTTACAGGAAACGTAGATCTTTGTGGTGGTCCATTAAAGCCATGTAAATCGTTCTTCATCACTCCATCTCCATCGCCGTCGCTTAATCCCTTACGAAACAAGAAATCAAAGCTTTCCACGGCGGCGATTATCGCAATCTCCGTCGCTAGCGCACTTGGTTGTCTACTCCTGTTAGCTCTTCTTTTGTTCTGCTGTATAAGAAAGCGAAAAGAAAGAGAAAGTAAACGAACCAAAGATCGAAAACCGGCGGGAGGAGTCACAACCGCAGCTGTAGATCGAGATCTTCCGCCGGGAGCTTCTTCATCGAAAGATGACGTCACGGGGACGTCATCGGGAATGGGAGGAGAAACAGAGAGGAATAAACTTGTTTTCACTGAAGGAGGAATCTATAATTTTGATTTAGAAGATTTGCTTAGAGCTTCAGCTGAGGTTTTAGGTAAAGGAAGTGTAGGAACGTCGTATAAGGCAGTGTTAGAAGAAGGTACAACGGTGGTTGTGAAACGGCTTAAAGATGTAATGGCGACGAAGAAAGAGTTTGAAACACAAATGGAAGTTGTTGGTAATATCAAACATCCAAATGTTATTCCATTGAGAGCTTATTATTACTCTAAAGATGAGAAGCTTCTTGTTTTTGATTACATGCCTAATGGAAGCTTATCTGTTCTTCTTCATGGTAAGTCCTGTTTAAACTCATCTTTAATGCATATTTGTTTGAATTTCTGATGAATTGGTAGATAAATAGATATAATTTTGGTTAGGTTCTGATGAATCTTGGTTATATTTGGATGCATAGACTATTGAATGATAGAATCTGATTCTTTCATAATGGATAGTTTCACATGTTATGTGTTTATGCTTTGCTGTCAAGAAAAAACATTCTTATTTCATTTCTTCACATTCTGAATAAAGATATGATATGATATTTTATTTGTTAAAGTGGGTAGTTGTTTTGCAATTATTAAAAAAGAAAAGGGAAGCTGCCGACATTATAGGCGCCTTGTTTGGTAAATGTTGTCATAATAATAATTCATAATTTTTGCTTCTCTATCACTCTTTAAAGATTGCTAGAAGGATAAAAAGAAAAAGAATAAAGACTCTTCCACATGGGTTCTTTCATCATATTCTAAAATCTTTTTCTTGAAATATACTTTTATCTAACTGAGTGAACTGAAGTGTTTTAGTTCCCTTTTTTGCTATATTTTCATGTACTGAAACTACATTTACAAGTTTAATGGTCTAACCCAAGTTATGATGAGAATTATTATGTGAAGTTGCATTTTCTGTATAATATACTATGAACATTTTTGTCTTTTGATACTGCATTTACAATAAGTTAATAGCTCTGTATTTGTTTTAGGGAGCCGTGGATCGGGGCGAACACCGTTAGATTGGGATAACCGTATGAGAATAGCGATAACTGCAGCTAGAGGTTTGGCGCATCTTCATGTTTCAGCTAAATTGGTACATGGAAACATCAAAGCCTCAAACATTCTCCTACAGCCAAACCAAGACACTTGTGTCTCTGACTATGGACTTAATCAACTATTCAGTAACTCAACTCCACCAAACCGTTTAGCGGGTTATCACGCTCCTGAAGTTCTCGAGACTCGGAAAGTAACATTCAAATCGGATGTATACAGCTTTGGGGTATTACTGCTTGAACTGTTAACGGGTAAATCACCTAACCAAGCATCACTTGGTGAAGAAGGCATTGATCTACCGCGGTGGGTACTTTCTGTGGTTCGAGAAGAATGGACTGCCGAAGTGTTTGATGTTGAGCTTATGCGGTACCACAACATAGAAGAAGAGATGGTTCAGCTACTTCAAATCGCAATGGCGTGTGTTTCTACAGTTCCTGATCAACGACCGGTGATGCAAGAAGTGTTGAGAATGATTGAGGATGTTAACAGAAGTGAGACAACCGATGACGGGTTAAGACAATCGTCTGATGACCCGTCAAAGGGATCAGAAGGTCAGACACCTCCAGGGGAATCAAGGACACCGCCACGTTCAGTCACGCCTTAGTAATTGAAAAAACAAAGATGAAGGAACAAAACAGCTTTATTAATTTTTCTTGTTTGTGTTCACTTTCTCCTCGAAAAAGATAAAGAAAATGAGATTAGTGTGTTGTCTTTGTTGGGTGTGATGATGGTAAAGCAAAAGACTGGACCAACTTCTTTAGGATGGCATCTCCCATCTATTTTTTCTTTAAAAAATTTTCCAGTCTTTAAATCTTTGAGATATTCTAGTGGTTTTTTTTTCTTGTCATTCATTTTTTTGTTGCTTTGAATATTGTGTTTACTGGTTACAGGATCAAATCCAAGTTCAGTATAAATCACGTAACTATAACATTTCAACCAAAATTAATATTCTCAAGTTCACTCTATTTTTATTTTCCTACACATTTTATAAATAATACGTAGGAGCAAACCAAATGTTTCTCCCATGTAACAATTGGCATTAACAAAAAGAAAACTACAATCTGAAATAACATAGTAGATAGGGAAAATAAGCTTTTTGTGCAATCAAATCAGCATATTGAACTTGAAAATGGGCTGGCTGTAAAGATCTTGATGCGACCCTAAGAGGCTCTAAGGACACAAAACATGAAGTTGGCAAGGGAGTCAAGACATGGTGATAAAAAATGGAGCAAAAGGAGCAAGTGGAGTCATCAAGGGTGTCAAGACATGTTCTCAAACAATGCAGTTTCATCAAGATCACTACACCTAGTGACTTCTCAAGAAGATCACTTGGACCCTGAAAGTATTGTCAAGTCTACAGCGGTCATGATACAAGTCCAAGAAAGCTAGAACATTGGCCATATGATCCATTCAAGCTCTTTTTCTCTTAACTCGTTTTATCACAATGGGTTTTCCGAGTAATGTTTTTAATGAGACTTGTGGCTCATATGCTCATCTATGACAAGCTCTAGTCCGATCCATCAAGGCCCATTTACGAAGACATGTTTGGACGCCTATCTCTTATCTCTCTATCTTATTTTTGAACTCAAACTTTGTGTTTTAATGTTGTTCTGTTTTTCCCGAGTTATTATGTTTTGAGGTGTGTCTCGAGACCAACCTCTCGTCTCCTCTCTACTCTTATCTCTCTCGCCTCTCTTCTCTTTATAAGGAGGTCGAGATCAACTCTGTATTCTTATCTATCTTTTTATTTTCAAAGTTTTATAAGAATAGATCATTGTCTCCCTCTTTTGTGTGATTCGAATTAAGGAACTGTTAGTCTCATCAAGTAGACTTTCCGCATCCTCTTGTGGCGACATTCGATCTATTAAATCGCTAGATGCTCAGTAATTGGATCTAGCATCATCTCTAAATCATCTTAACCTCTTGGTGCTGGTTTTAGGTTGTGATCTCTCACGGAGGTCGCATCAACTGGTATCAGAGCAACATCGAGAAGTTAAGTGATTTTATCTGATCTTGTTAGATTTTTCATAAATTATTGGTGTCTGATAAAATCGTGACATGAATTGCATCTGAATCTAGAACGAGTCTAGTATTTGTTAAAATTTATTCTGAAATTTTTTGATGTGTTTTGATAATTATTCGAGATTAATCTTGTTGAACAGTCACGTTTTGGGTTCTTCAGTATATGAGGAGTCATTTTCGTGTTTTGTTCATTTGATTGGGATTTATTTCAAAGGAAATTTTTACTGGTGTGTTCTTGTTTCTATTTTCAGGAGATATGTCTGATCATCAAGAGGAATCAAGCAACAATGCCAACAAACTTCTCACTGAAGCCCTATAGACGAAGCTCGATTGCATGATGAATGAAAATATCAGTTCTTTCCCTGAAGAAATAATTCCTGTGCTTGCCGATGCAATTTCAAATCCCCAGAGGAATGAGCAAGCAAGAAATGAAGAAGGAAATGTGGAGCAAGCAAGGCAACAAGAAGAAAATCTGAGGGAGTTGCCGAGAGGACTTCCGAGGAGACATAGAGATAGTGGGGTTGAGGATTACTATAGTGGTTCTTCTTGTAGCAGTCATAGGAGACCAAGACGTGTTAGGGATGAAATGATATAGCAGCAAGACAACTTTGGGAGTCTAAAGCTTCGTGTACCACAGTTTCAAGGAAATAATGATCTCGACGCTTACATGGAATGGGAGAAGAAGATCGAAATGATCTTTGATTGTCGGTTTTATACGAAAGCGAATTGAGTGAAGGTTGCAGCTACAGAGTTCTGTGACTATGCTTTGTGTTGGTGGGATCAGCTGGTGACATCAAGAAGAAGAAACCTAGAGAATCCGGTTGAGACTTGGACATAAATGAAGGTTTGTGCCGAGTTACTATTATAGGGAATTGCATATTTAGCTTAGGAAACTTTTGAAAGGGAGAAATTCTGTGGAGGATTACTACCAAGAGATGACATTGGAGACATGGTGATAAAAATGGAGCAAAAGGAGCAAGTGGAGTCATCAAGGGAGTCAAGACATGTTCTCAAACAATGCAGTTTCATCAAGCGCTTAGAGTTTCACTACACCTAGTGACGACTCAAGAGGATCACTTGGACCCTGGAAGTTGTGTCAAGTCCACACCGGACATGATACAAGTCCAAGAAGCCTAGAGTAAATGCCATATGATGCATTCACACTCTTTTTCCCTTAACTCTGTTTTTGTCCCAATGGGTTTTCCGAGTAAGATTCTAATGAGTCTTGTGGCTCATATGCTCATCTATGCCAACCTCTAGTCCAATCAATCAAGGCCCATTTACGAAGACATTTTTGGGTGCCTATCTCTTATCTCTCTATCTTATTTTTGAATTCAAACTTTGTTGTTGTGTTACGAGGTGTGTCTCGAGACCAACCTCTCATCTCCTCTCTTCTCCTATCTTTCTCGCCTCTCTTCTCTTTATATGGAGGTCGAGATCAACTATGTATTCTTATCTATCTTTTTATTCTCAAACTTTATAAGAATAGATCATTGTCTCCTTTTTTCGTGTGATTCGAATTAAGGAACTCTTAGTCTCATCTAGTGGACTCTCCGCATCCTCTTCTGGCGACATTTGATCCTTAAATCGCTAGGTGCTCACTAATTCGTTCTACCATCATCTCATCATCATCGTAACCTCTCGGTGCCGGTTTTGGGTTGTGATCTCTCACGGAGGCCGCATCTGATCTCCTTGGGGCTCCATGTTTATCCATTGTGAAGCTACAAAGTCTTGACCATTTTGGAGCTGGGGGTCTTTCAAATCTTGCATTAAGCTTTGGGAATAACTCTCAAAAAGTTATTTAATTTCTCTATAATCGAGATTGTCCAAGGAAGACATTATCCAAAGGAGGGATGCTGCTTCTGCTTCTATGCTGGACTGAAGAAGGGTATGGGTTTGGTGGTTTTTGGTCAAAAACAAAAAGAGTTGGAAACTCTATTCTTTAGTGTAGCTTCTTCCGTTATGTATGTATATACTTATATAGTAAAATTTCAATCCTAGTTGTGAAGAAGTAAAAAACAATCAACAATGAAACCATCAAGCTATTAAATCAACCATCTCTCTCATTACCTTTAATATTAATACATATACAACATAACCATAAATAAGGATGCGTATCCTCATTATTCACTTTATCACGGATCTTGCAAGATTGTTTTAGAGCATGACTAGAATTTGGAGATGAAGTCAAGGATAATTTGGAGAATCTCTTGTGGCTTCTCTTTGTTTGTGAAGTGAGCCACACCCTCCATGACCACAGGCTCTTCAAGCAAAGGCACTGATGTGTCAGAGTTTTAACCCTAAATATTTCTGCAAGTGCACAGACAATCGCAGTAGTATAGAGGGTATCGAATCCACAGAGACCAAAGTTACACTATGAAATTATGAGATTTGTAAATAAAGCTAAGATAAAAGATATGGTTGATTTCGAAACAGAATTGCAAGTTTATAAAAGCGGTAATAAATCAATAAAGAAAAGCACTAGGTCAAGGTGTTTCGCTGGTGATTCGGAGACAAGGCTGAGCAACTATTCAGGGCTAACTAACTACCGGTCTAGAACTCAAACATAAATAAATGTCGCCCCACTCTCGTGATGTATCGACAACTTTATCTAACAACCTAGATACCAAAACTCTCGTCTGGACCTAGCGAAGACGATAAGCATTAACAAGCGGGTTCAATCTGTTCACAATCAATCGCAACAATCAACTCTCGCTGGTTGCGCACCAATTGCTCACCAATGATTTATCTAGCAACCTAGAGCACTCTCGTGAATAAGTTTAACCTAAAAACATAGACTAACTGGCCAGTTTAATCTAAGCATTACGAACCTCTATTGGCGAAGACAATATAAATTCTAATCCTATTTGTGCTCAGCCATTAAACCCTAAATCACCATTGAAAACCTTAACCTAGCTAAGGATCTACTCACACATGGCGAAATCAAACACAACCAAGCAATAGAATGAATTCATATTATTATTGAAGAGATTAGGGTTCAGAATTCTTCTCAAAACAAAGTGTGGTCTGATCGACAAGAGGAGAAAAATCCAAAGCTGGAGTAGCAAATCCAAAGTGATACAAATAGAAAATAGAAGAACAAGGTGGTAGAAGTCTTAGAACCAAAAGCTCCAAAAAACCTCTAACGAACAGAGAACAAAAAATAAAACGTGATATAAGTCTGAGGCGGCTGGCCTCTTTTTATTCTAAAAATTAAATAAAAAACGTGTCTAGGTAAAATAGGTCGAGCACCCTGGCGCAAAGCACCTGCGGCAGGTGCTCGGGGTAAAAATCGTGTTTTTGCTCCAAATTGCTTCTTTTTCTCCAATGTGCTCAAATATCTTCAATACATGCTCCAGAGCCTCAAAATACCTGAAAAGACACAAAAGAAACTAGAAAAGACTCGAAAACAAGATAAAAAGACTAGTTAAAATGGGACAAAATACTAATATATCAACTCCCTCGGACTTAGACCTTTGTTTGTCCTCAAACAAAACAAAATCAAGAACTGAGAAGCGGTTTGAAAATCATGGGAACTCACTTGCTTGTTGGAAAAATTTCGAACTTCATACCACTCGTTAGTGGGCGTTGGAATTTGCTCCGTTCAACCATGAACATCATCACCACCCCTTAGTTGCTCATAGACCAAAGGAATTTTTGGATTCCCTTCTGTTATCTCTTTACATAGATTAGTGAAATGAAAGTGCAGTGGTCTTACTAGGAGTAATAGATCCAAAAGGTGCCAACTTCTTCTAACCAAAGACCCTCTCCCATATAACTTTCCTCTCCCCTTTTTCCCTCTTTCCATGCCACGATCTTTCTGTTTATTCTTTACAGCCATCGGTTTTCATTTGCCGATGCTTCACCCTTTATCACAGCCATCACTTTTCTGATGCTTCTTCTTTATTTTGTGGGACGAATCTCCATGAGGTCACAAAGGATACACGGTCACGATCATCCCTTGGTTCACTTCGATTTTTAGTTTCCCTTACAACAAGCTTTCCATGAGGTCACAAAGGATACACGGGTCTACGCATCATCCCTTGGTTCACTTCGGCTTGTTGCTTTGAACTTCTCCTTTTTATTTTCTTTTTCTCTTCTTTTCTTTCTTTTTCTCTGTGTAATGAAAGGGAGTCAGAGAGGAATATCATACTTTGTGGAGAGTTGCGTGGTCTTGTTTGGCTCGAATAGGTTTTCCCTAATGAACATCAAACTCCTGAGAAAGAAATTGAAGATCAGGTTAGGGTTCAATAAGATTTAGAGATAACTTTGGTTCAACCTATTTCCCAATGAAAAGGAGCTTTGGGGAGTGATTAATCCGCTCATGATCTTCCGAAACAAAACCTCCGCCCATCTGTGAGTCATTACAAGTAATTCATAGTCCAAAAATAAATCAAATAGATCAAGTTCATAATTCCCAAACAAATTTGACTCAATAAAAATAAAAATAAAAACTGACACTTAGCTGCAAGCAGTTGGACCTGATTCAGACCTAGACAAAGAAAAAGACGATAGACAAAGAAAGACGAAAGACACAAAAATAAGACTCAAAGACAAAGAAAAATAGTTAGTAGCAGACCTCTACCCCAGACTTAAATCACATCGTCCCCGGTGTGAAAAAGAACTGAAGGATTGGCTGAAAAATGAAAAAGATAAAAATGGATAATACAATGGTAAAAGAAAGTGTGGATAGAATTCACCGCGTTGTAGCGGTGTCCGGATCATCACAGCCGGCTCTTCGCTTCCATTGTCGCCAGAGCTGGCTCGTGTCGGAGGTGCTGGGCGAAGGCTGGGGCTGTGTGTTGAGGATTGGATTTCAACTTCTGTTCCGGTTTTTGCATGCGGAGCACCTTAGCAGAGCATGTGCTCTCGAACAGGTGCGGGGTGCTCATTAATTTTTCCCTTTTTTTTTTTTTTTTTTTTATGAAAACTAAAAACAAAATTAGTAATAAAAGCAAATTTAGAAAAATATGTACAGAATCTTACCGGTGGGTCGCCTCCCACCAAGCGCTTGTTTAAGGTCTATAGCTTGACCTATGTACGAAAGGTGTTAATCATGAGAATCAAAAGGTTGGGCCAATGGTCCTTTGGTCCTTCTCCTGTTAAGGCAATAGATAATTTCTGCAAAATCACGCACAATTGCCCATGGTAGATAGACAAAACATTCACCAATGAAGTTTACTACAATTGTAGCATATATCTTGAAATATTCTTGGATGATTGAATGCCCAGCAGAATCAAATGCATTTAATGGAAAAATAAAGTCAACTTTAGGAGTAAACGAGTTCATCATAGAATAGTCAACTTCATCTCCAACAACTTTAGGCAACTGAATATCCTCAAAATTATGAATTGGAAGGGTTGAATCGCATGTACCTTTTAGTTGGATTGGTGGAACCCAATATATTACCTCTTTAAGTTCATGAGCTTCCATTATCTCCATGCACTTCGCATCTTCCAAATCTTTCTGAGTTTGCTTTAGAGAAACCGGGTAAGGGACCCTAGGCATGTAGACTCGCTCTGGAGGAGTTTTTGCAGATTTGGCTGGAGCACCCTGTCGGAGCATGTGCTCCCGAGAAGGGTTTGGTTGCTCTGTCGTTTTGGTCTGAGAATCAGCTGGAGTTGGTTCAACCTGTGTTCCTGAGTGTGAATCATGTTCCATCAGTATTTCTTCTGTGGCCAGAGCTTTCCTTTGGGTATTGTGCTCTATAGCACTCTCCTTATCTTTCTCCATGGTTTTAGGACTAGTTGGCGGTGTCAACACTCTTCCACTTCTAAGCTCTACGACGTTGACATACTCATACCTAAGATTCATAGGAGGTACTGGGTAAGGAACCCTAGGTACATAAATTCGCTCTGGAGGAGTTTCTGGAATTTTCGCGGGAGCACCCTGTGGGAGCAGGTGCTCCAGAGCAGAATTGGGGTGCTCGCTGGATTTTTCTTCAAACTCGGTTGGAACAGTTCCCAGAGGTGTCTCTGAGCTTGAGCCAATGTCTACATGTCCATCTTTCACGGTGAAATCGCTTCCTTGATCCTGATGCTCGGAAATTTTCTCCTTAGCCTTTTCGTGGAAGCTTGTCATCGTAGGTGGTGCCAGCAACTTTCCACTCCTCAACTCTACAGCATACACATGATATTCATTCCTGGGCAGTTCACATTTACCTGGAAAAGCTCCAACTGGTCTCTTGATAGCCTCGGCGGTTTGAGCCACTTGTATATCTATCTTTTTCACATGCGCGGTAACAGCCTCATACTTCGCATTCAGGTCAGTGTACATGTGATCTACCTTGGCATTAATCTCAGTTGAAGCCTTTTGTTGATTAACCAGAAGTTGCTGCATAAGAGTCTTCAGCTCATCTTGAGAATCTGGGGTAGAAGCGGATTGTTTAGTGGTTGCGTAGTAGGGTTTTTGTTGGACTCCTCCTTGGAACCAGTTCTGGTTCTCTGTGGGGACAAATGGCTTCCCGTGTTGGTTGCTGGAGTAGAACTTCTGAAACCCTTGGTTTTGTGAAAATTGATTTGTGCTTCCTCCTTGCTGCGGATAAACCTGATCTTGTGGATTTTCGACATTGGTGCTGTGGTAGAAAAGGTTCGGGTGGCTCTTGTAGTTTGAGTTGAACCCACGGTTCTGCATATTTCCATGTCCACTCATGTGATTAACCTTTTGTATACCAGCATCATCATCCTCTTCAAACTCTTGGGAGACAGGCGTGCTCCCATTCTCATCCACAAAATAAACCGATTTTTGGTTTTTCCTAAGGAGTAGATTCACCTTTGCTGTCAGCTCATCAATCTTGTGTCTCAACGCTGTTGACTTTTCTGGACCTATCATACTCGGGAAGCTTGTTGTTGGAACTCGAAGCCAAGTTTTCAATCAGCTCAAAAGCACATTCCTTATTTCTGGTCATGAAATCGCCATTACTAGCCGTATTCAGCGTATTCCTATAATCCCACTCAACACCATCATAGAAAATTTGTAGAATCTGCTCGTCCTTGAATCCGTGGTGAGGACACTCTCTGCGATATTCCTTCAGCCTTTCCCAAGCCTTCCAAAAAGCTTCCTCGGAATGCTGTTGGAATGAGGATATCTTGTTCCTTAAGGATGCAGTTTTTGACTTGGTGTAGAAGTGATTCAAGAATGCTGCTCTACATTCAGCCCATGTCTTCAATGAACCCGGTGGTAGTGACTTCAGCCATCGTGATGCCTTATCCGCAAGTGAAAAAGGAAACAACTTGCACTTAAAAAATTCACTCGTCACTCCATTAGAACCCGTGGTGCTACCGATTTCCTCAAAATTCTCGATGTGATCCATGGGAATTTCAGCTGGGAGCCCATGGAAAAGATGTTGCTTCACCAACAAAATCAATTGAGGTTTTATTTTGAAGTCTTGCCGCTGAATAGCTGGAGGCACAATGGCGGCTCGGTTCTGGTAATATGCATGTGGATTGTCCGAGTCTCCAATACCAGGCTGCGGTTGCTGAACCTCTTGTCTATCTCTCCGTAGTTGCTCCATCTCAACCCGAAGCATCTGTAACTGAGCAAGCAGCCCGTTATCTTGCTCCCCCATGTCAGCGGTAATGAGTCTACTGGTCATGCACCTAAAAACATAAGAAAAAAAAGAAAAAGAAAAAGGAAAAAGAATTAGTAGTTTCTTAGACTGAATTTAAAATCAAAAATCAAAGGTAACGCAATTGGTCCCCGGCAACGGCGCCAAAAACTTGATGTGTCAGAGTTTTAACCCTAAATATTTCTGCAAGTGCACAGACAATCGCAGTAGTATAGAGGGTATCGAATCCACAGAGACCAAAGTTACACTATGAAATTATGAGATTTGTAAATAAAGCTAAGATAAAAGATATGGTTGATTTCGAAACAGAATTGCAAGTTTATAAAAGCGGTAATAAATCAATAAAGAAAAGCACTAGGTCAAGGTGTTTCGCTGGTGATTCGGAGACAAGGCTGAGCAACTATTCAGGGCTAACTAACTACCGGTCTAGAACTCAAACATAAATAAATGTCACCCCACTCTCGTGATGTATCGACAACTTTATCTAATAACCTAGATACCGAAACTCTCGTCTGGACCTAACGAAGACGATAAGCATTAACAAGCGGGTTCAATCTGTTCACAATCAATCACAACAATCAACTCTCGCTGGTTGCTCACCAATGATTTATCTAGCAACCTAGAGCACTCTCGTGAATAAGTTTAACCTAAAAACATAGACTAAGTGGCCAGTTTAATCTAAGCATTATGAACCTCTATTGGCGAAGACAATATAAATTCTAATCCTATGTGTGCTCAGCCATTAAATCCTAAATCACCATTGAAAACCTTAACCTAGCTAAGGATCTACTCACACATGGCGAAATCAAACACAACCAAGCAATAGAATGAATTCATATTATTATTGAAGAGATTAGGGTTCAGAATTCTTCTCAAAACAAAGTGTGGTCTGATCGACAAGAGGAGACAAATCCAAAGCTGGAGTAGCAAATCCAAAGTGATACAAATAGAAAATAGAAGAACAAGGTGGTAGAAGTCTTAGAACCAAAAGCTCCAAAAAACCTCTAACGAACAGAGAACGAAAAATAGAACGTGATATAAGTCTGAGGCGGCTGGCCTCTTTTTATTCTAAAAATTAAATAAAAAATGTGTCTAGGTAAAATAGGTCGAGCACTCTGGCCGAGCACCCTGGCGAGCAGGTGCTCGGGGTAAAAATCGTCTTTTTGCTCCAAATTGCTTCTTTTTCTCCAATGTGCTCAAATATCTTCAATACATGCTCCAGAGCCTCAAAATACCTGAAAAAACACAAAAGAAACTAGAAAAGACTCGAAAACAAGATAAAAAGACTAGTTAAAATGGGACAAAATACTAATATATCAGGCACGTGTTCTTTAAACATGGGACCATATATGTATTCTTTCACGCCAGGCATACAAGATCCAGCTCTCCTATCAAAAACTTTGTAGGTACCTGGACTTTACTTCCTACCCATGGACCTAACAGCTCATTGTTCCTACCATAACAAAAACCCATTTATGCGTTTTGCCTTTACAGTAGAAAAAACATTTTCATATTTAACCTTACCTGTTAAAGTTACGGTAGAAATTGACTCCACCAGAGAAGCCTTTCTCTTCAAACTTGCTAACGTAGTAAGCAATGTCCTTCTCGGATAGCCAGGACGGTAGAGGGATAGATTCGTCTTTACAGCCCCAAAAACTTTTGTCTTTAGGAATAATAATAGGTCCAGGAGTTCGGTATGTAAGTATCCTCTTCATAACTCTCTCTGTCTCAATCTCAGCAATCTCAGCTTCTATCTCTCCATCTTCCTACATTGCACAATCAAACTATTAGTGATAAGCGATCATGAGAGAAAATGGTGCAAAACTCAGATTTATCATTAATGAATGAAAAAGTTTGTTCCAATCCTATATACAATTTGCTAACTCCATTAAATCAAGAATAAACCGAGATTACACCATAACTAGTAATAACCTAAACTAGCAACCAACAGTATAACACTATTAGACTATGAGCTTCCAATTCAAGTAACAATAGTTTTAAGTACTATAACTAACAATAGTTTCAAGTAGTATAAGTGTATAACTAACAACAGTTGCGACAAGAAGTTTGAAGTATATATATATATATATTAAATTTCTTTTAGCAAACTTTAAACCAAGGATAAATCTAACTTTAAATTTCTTTCAGCAAACATTTTTTCTATAATGTAGTAACACAGGTTTTTAGTGAATATAACTTTACATTCATACAAAAATAAAATAAAAAAATTAGAAGATATAGTTATCAACGAACCTGAAACCTGCAGATATAGTAATCATCACCGTAATAAGCATGCATGCCATCGACAGGCTTCACGGAAGGATCAACAGAACGGAACAAGAAAGGAACACTAAGGTTGACCAGAGCTTTGACTTTATCAGGTCGGAAGAGACAAAGGTACCAACCTATGAGAGCTCCCCAGTCATGTCCAACCACAAACACCTTCTTTTCTGTTAGTGCGGATATAACGGCTACTAAGTCACCAACGATGTGAAAGCAAGTGTAGGAAGAGATCTCAGCCGGAGCGTCGGAGTCACCGTAACCACGTAGGTCAGGAGCGATGGCTCGGTAGCCTTGAGCGGCGAGTCCACTTGATCCAGATAGCATTCATTCTCCATATTATCTCACAAACGGCAATAATCCATGTTTTTCTATTATCTCTGAGGTCTTAGATGGTACGAACTATGATGATTGGTGCATAGCTATGACTATTGCTTTAGATACGAAGAATAAGCTTGCTTTCATTGATGGATCAATATCAAGACCAAGTGAAACAGATCATATCTTCAGGATTTGGTCAAGATGTAACAGTATGGTGAAATCATGGCTTTTGAATTCAGTTTCGAAGCAGATTTGCAAGAGTATCTTGCGTCTCAATGATGCATCTGAGATATGGAAAGATTTAGAAACACTTTTCCACATTACAAACCTTCCAAGATCTTACCAAGTGTCTTAGCAAATTTGGTCATTGCAACAAGGTACAATGAATCTTGCTACAATGAATCTTGCTAGACTGAAAACATTTTGGAATTAATTGGATGGAGCAGATTGTGTGAAAACTTGCAAGAACTGTGGTTGTTGCAAAGTTATAGATAAGAAGATGGATAATGCGAGAGTTATAAATTTCTTATCTGGCTTGAATGATTCATATGGTCTCATCAGAAGTTAGATTATAATGAAGAAGCATATTCGAGAGTTAGCTGAAATCTAGAAATTTGTTGGATCAAGATAATAGTCAGAGAATCATTATACCTGTTCAAAATGCTGCTGCTTTTCATGTGAATGCATCAGAGAATATACAGGCTTCAGTCAATCCTACTTAGAACAAACCTCAAAAATTGATTTGTCCACATTGTGGATGCACAGTATTATCCAGTTGGTTTTAAACACAAGAGAAATAATATGCTTATGTCAAGCATGTGGTCGCACAATTCACATTGACAGATTCAAACCCAAATGACTTGTTTGTAGGAATGGCGAGAACTCTTACTAAAGATCAGATAAATGGAGTGATCGCTTACTTCAATTCTCAAATTCAGGCTGATACAAACTCGTCTCTTGCTTCTACTTCAGGTGCGACTATAACAACATTACCAGGTATGGCTTTTTCCTCATCTACTTTATGTTTTGTTGGAATATTGAGAGCTACTGGTAGTGTGTTATCATCTGACAGTTGGATTATCGATAGTGGAGCTACACATCATGTTTGTCATTACCGACTGTTTTTGGATTTAAGATTACATGCATAGGACAACTAAAGTTAAATGAAGCATTGCTATTGAAAAATTTCATATATATACCTGACTTCAAATTGAATCTCCTCAGTGTCAGTCAGTTGACTAGAGATTTAGGTTATACACTGTCATTTATTAAAGACTCATGCATGATACAGGAGCCTATCAAGGCATTGATGATTGGTTGTGTAACGCCCGTGTTCCGGAAATTAATTAATTTAATTAATTTGGAAGCTTTTTCGAGTTTATGAACCTTAGACAAGTCTCGAAAAATTGATTATGGGGTGAAATAATTAATTTAGATTTTTTCCAGGGGTGTCATAAATTAAGTTAGATTTCTACCACCTCTTCCTCCGTTTCAATCTCTCCATTCTCCAACAGCAACATCGTTCTCTTATTGATGCATTCATTGGCATAGTGCCCTAGGCCTTGACACTTAAAACATCTAACTTCCCGATTGCGAGAAGAGTTTGCCACTGCATTTCCTTTGTTATCTTGAGTAGTTGCGTTTGGTTTGGAATCTGTTCTGGGCTTGGTATCAGTCTTGTCCTCCCGATTGTAACTTTGTGTAGGGTAATTAGCTCCAGCTCCACGAAATGTACTTGGCTTGGAAATACCTCTCCTTTTAATTTGCTGTTCCACCAAAACAGCTTTATGAAGCATTTCTTTTATGCTATCATATGTTTGCATCTCCATTCTGTTGAATATCACGAGTTAATCCTCCAAGAAACCTTGCCATAGTTGCTTCGGTATCTTCATCAATGTTTGCTTTAATCATTAAAGTTTCCATTTCCTGGAAATAATCCTCCACACTCTTAGAACCTTGAGACAACCTCCTAAGCTTCTGATGTAACTCTCGGTGAAAATGACTTGGAACAAATCTTTTTCTCATCAAATTTTTTATTTCTTCCAGAGTATCAACTTGAGGCTCTCTGTTGCATCTCCTACTAGTCACAAGTTGATCCCACCAGTTGATAGCATAATCATAAAACTCTGTTGCTGCCACTTAAACCTTCTTGTAATCCGGATAGGTTTGACAATCAAACACAAGCTCTATCTTCTTCTCCCATTCCAAATAAGCATCTGGATCATTCTTTCCATGAAATGGTGGTATTTTCAACTTAAGCCCATTGAGATTATTTTCATCTCGTCTCCTTGCTTCTTGGTCACGTCTCGATCTTCTCCGACTTTGAACTGAAGCATGGCTGCCTCAGCTGTAATAATCCAATTCTTCTTCACCTCTTTCTTGATGAGTTTGAACTCTTCTTCCCCTAGCACCAGCGTTTTGTTGTTGCCTTTGTTGGGTGGTATCCTGCTGCACTTGTTGGATTGAATTTTCCATATTGTCTAACCTTGTATGGACAGGTTCCAGCTCCCTTTGCAATACACACTTCATCTCTCCCAATAAAGCTTGCATCTCCAGTTCTTAGATACATGTCCCATGCTGCTATTATCTGATTGATCTCCATCATGAGACATGTTGAGTTTCCTGCAAAATAAAGGGTTAGAACTAAAACAACAAAATTTCATTAAGTGTTTCTTTCTTAATCTCACAAACTGTTTCACTATATTCTCTCAAGAAATCTCTCACAATGAACTCTCAACAGTTCGTATAGGACAAAACCAACCAAATCGGTGTAAATCCAACAGTCCACGTAAAGAAAGGGAAGAACCGAGATAGATAGCAAAGACTTGGATTTAGACCACGTAAATCGGTGTAAATCCAACAGTCCAGGTGGATTTTTTTCAAAAAAAATTTTTTTGTATGAAAACATAACTGACAAGAAACTGAATGGACAGAAAGCTGATCGGACACTTTTGAGTGTTTAGAATTTTTTTTTTTTAATACTGAAAATCGGACTTGATCTATAGAGAAGAAGAAAAGAAAGATATTAAAGAGTAAAAACGAAATGAAATAGAAACCAAACTCGAAAGTGGCTCTGATACCACTTGATAGGATCTTCCCACAGATTGATAGCTTTCGAGATGGTAATGGATAGAGAAGATGGATGGATTGAATGGTCATACAGAGATTCTGGATTGTCTCTGATATACTGTGAAGCCTCCCAAGATATGACACACTTGGACAAGACCAATCTTGAGTTCACTCGGATATGACACACCAAGGAACACAAGAAGCAGACCGGATATTACACACCAATCTAGGGTTTGTTCACAAAGAACTGAAGATAATTCACTCTCAAAAATAATAAAAGAAAAGTTGATTATTTTACTCTGAGTTTTTGACAAGCTTAAATAGCAAAAAAAATAGCAAAAATATCTAACCATTATTAATTGAAGGAATTAAAACTAAAAGACTTAAACAGAAAATGACTCTTACATGATGACATCCCCTTAAAAAACACTTGGCCGAGTTGTGGTCTTCTGGTGAGCTCGCTGATTTCAAGATTGAAAAGTTCATCGAGCAGTACCACAAAAATCGCGAAGACCATGACTTGGAGCTGCTAGCAAAGAAGCCAAAAACATATGAGCACACTCCAACCACACCTTCGAAAGGGAGGATAAATGTGATCATTGGGGGTTCAAAAGCTGTTTCTAGACACAGTTTACGCTATCAAGCAGGATAAGCGAGCCGCCGTAATGAAAGTAAGCAGAGACCCAAGGGGATTCAATGTCAATATACTAATTACCTTCTAAGAGTTTGATAGCCAGCGTTTTGCAAAACCGCATGATGATAAGTTGGTAATAATTATTGATATTGCTAACTATGAAGTTTCCAAAGTCTTAATCGACACTAGAAACTCAGTTGATCTCGTTTTGCTAAGTACTTTACAAAGGATGGGGATTAACAGGGCAGACATAGTCGGACCACCTGCACCACTTATCGCTTTCACAAGCGAAACATCTATGTCACTTGGCACGATAAAGTTACCTATGCTTACTGAAGGATTATCAAAGATCATCGAATTCACACTTTTTGACCGATCAGCTGCGTACAATGTCATTTTGGGAACCCCTTGGATTTACCAAATGAAAGTCGTACCTTCAACCTATCATCAGTGTGTGAAATTCCTGACTCCTAACGGGGTACGATTGATTAACGGAGTTCAAGAAATATCAAGATCTTGCTATCTGACAAGTCACATGCTAAAAAGTCAATATCAATTACCTAGCTTCGGGGTACTAAAGGACTCAACTTTTCCCAGCTGACAACAGTCTACCGAGGTTTCGATCAATGTTTCTGTTGATCTGGAACACTCTGAGCACGCAGTGAAAATCGGTTAGGGATTTGAGTCAAAGCTACAAGAAGAGCTGGTCAAGTTTCTATCAAAATATAAAAGTTCTTTTGCTTGGTCAATCGAGGACATGCCAGGAATCGACCCTGCAATTATTTCCCATGAATTACATGTTGACCAAATCTTCAAGCTGATCAAGCAAAAAACGAGAAAGCTTGGTCCTGGCCGAGCCAAAGCAGTAAATGACGAGGTGGATAGACTTCTTAAAGCCTGTTCTATTCGCGAAGTCAAATATCCAGATTGGCTCGCCAATCCTATCGTAGTTAAGAAGAAAAATGGAAAGTGGAGGGTCAGCATTGTTTTCATTGACATCAACAAAGTCGAATCAACTGCGGGTCATGAACTCTTAAGTTTCATGGATGTTTTTTTCTGGCTACAACCAGACTCGAATGAATCCAAATGATGAAGAAAAAAATTCATTCATTAAGAATAAAAGAATTTTTTGCTATGTAATAATGCCCTTTGGATTGGAGAACGCCAGAGCAACTTATCAATGTCTTGTCAACAAGATGTTTTATAAGCAACCTGGGAAAACCATTGAAGTCTACATTGATGACATGTTGGTTAAATCTCTCAAAGGGTCCGACTAGCCCGAAAGCTCAAAAAATTCAAACTAATTCACATTCCGCGAAGTGAAAATAGCTCAGCAGATGCAATAGCCGCTTTGGCTTCAACTTCAGATCCTGACTTAAAAAGAATAATTCCGGTAGAATGCATTACAACTCGCAGCATATTGTTTCCGGATGAGACAATGGTAGTTACCAGATCTCAAATTCAATCTGAAAGAGATAGGAGAGCTTTGGTCAGAGCATCGCCAGGAAATAAGAGGCATTCAAGAAAGAAGCAAAAGCAAGATCAAAGCAGCAAAATAAGCATCGATGTACGTACAACAGTTAACGAAGAGGAGCAACTGGTTATGACAGAACCATTTTCCGGATAACCTGAGTCACAGCTGGAAACTACTCAAGAAGAAAGCAATCATGAGATATCAAACTCGAATGATGGTAAACCAGATTCAGAAGCCAACAAAGGCTTAGAAGAAGGAGAGTTTATACCTAATGAAGCATCCAAATTTGATGCCTTAATGGTTACTGATTTCCAAAATCCTGATGTTGAGTTAAGTGAGGACTTTTCCGCTAATGATTGGGGGGCTGACTGGAGGATTCCTATAAAAAGGTTCATTTAGAGTGGAGAACTACCCAGGGATAACTGGAAGGCTCAGAAATTCAGAATCATTAGAGCAAAATATTGCATGATTGAAAACTCATTATTTAAGCGAGGTGTAAGCGACCCGTATTTACTGTGCATTCACGGCAAAGGGATCGACATCATTATGAGTGAAATCTATCAAGGTCTCTATGGAAACCATTTGTCTGGAAGATCTATGGCAATTAAGATTAAACGTCTGAGGTACTTCTGGCCCACAATGATCGCTGATTGTGCAGATTATGTGCAGCGATGTGCGAAGTGTCAGCAATATGCTCCATTAATTCATCAACCTTCTGAGTTACTTTCATTAATAACAGCTCCATATCCATTCATGTGCATGTCTATGGATATTCTCGGACCTATGCACAGGTCGACCCGAGGGGTACAACACCTCCTCGTTTTAACCGACTATTTCTCCAAATGGATTGAGGCAGAAGCATATCCATCCATAAAGGATTTTGTCGTGAAATCCTTTTTATGGAAAAACACAATTTGCCGGTATGGAGTTGATAACATTGTATTTTTATCTATTTTTACTATTGTTTTCATATGGTTTTATGAAGAGATTGGTGTGATTTGAAGGCTAAATAGGCTATTATCGAATATTTCTAGTGTCAAAGAAGTTTTGTAGGTTTTAAGGGAAAATGGACCAGAAAGGAGCAAAACCTGTTTTAAGGCAGTTTCAGAGCACTAGAAGTTTGACATTCGTTGAAGACCTTCCCCTGAATAAAATTCAGAGATATTTATATCCCTGGAAAGCTAGAAGAGTCAAAACTCACATGGGATAAGAATCAAAGAAATCCATTCAGCCATTTGGAAGATATGACCCGACAAGTGAATCCCAGTCAACTTCGGTCACAAGGAGTGTGACCGAGGTTGTGTCTCTTGGTGAGTCCGGTCACAAGGCTCTGACCGGAGCCAGCCTTCTTCACAACCTCGGTCACATGGCCCGTGACCGAGGCTAACTTACTTGCCTTCCCACTTACTAAAATACCGATTTTAGCCTTCAAAACCCTAAAACCGACTTCTTGGCCCTCAAGCCTATAAATACTTAACCTTATGTACTAGGGTTTGGTGTGTCTTCAACCGTGATTACATAGGGCTTCTTCATCTATTCCACAGAGCCATCACGAGATCTTTAGGAACCCTAGAGACGACATAAAAGGAGCCGCACCAGCCTTCCTACTCGTTGATACCATCGAAGTTCACCATCTCTATTCTCTTAATACTTTGTAATCTCTGGACCTTATTCTTTTATCTATGCAATCTCTGAATTACTTTAACCTTGCTTTGATGATTCCATTAAGAATGATTGAGTGATTTACTTGTTGGGTTTAAAGGGTTAATCAAAGGGGGGAGATAATCTATATTGTTTAAGGGGTGAGTTCATCGTCTCTGCATCATCGTTTACACTGTTCTTTTGTTCTGATCTTTCTCTTAATGCATGTAGCTAGCATCATGAAGTAGAAACTGATCTTAGGCATCTAGGTTTGGTTATCCACTTGCTTAGGTTATTTGAACCTAGGTTGGATGAGTATCGCGTCATAACAAGCACATACCACTTAGTTATGGAGTTTTATGGACAATAATTGAACTAGATTTTAATGCTTTGATATATGTGTTGTTGCCTGCGTAAGTTGAGTTCCAGGACATATTGATCTCAGCAGGGTTTCTCTATGGTAATAGTTTGATCGAACTTTCATGTTTCATAGTCCGAGACTTAGGAGTAGACATGCATTTACATGAATTTATCTTGAATTAACTGATCATTGAACCTCGGAGATCCCTTGATTGCCCAACGACTGTTTTCTCTTGATTTACATCTCGTTTTGCTTGTTATTTTGTTTACTTGCAACCGTGACAACAAAAACCCCTTTTCATATTTTGGTTCTAGCCTTACTTGATCCTCTTGACTTGCAAAACAACTTCTCTCTCTGTGGGATTCGATACCTTAAGTGCTACAATTGATTTATTGTGCACTGGCAGCTTATTAGTTATGTTTGAGGAAAACTTTACTTGATAAACGCAGCACACACACACGACACAACACCAGGAGTTCCTTACGAGATTGTAACCGATAATGGTTCTTAGTTTATTTCGAAATATTTTGAAGACTTCGTCTCAGCATGAGGAATCAAAATGAGTTATTCAACTCCGAGATACCCGCAAGGAAATGGCCAAATCAAGGCAGCAAACTAAACTGTTTTAAGTTATCTGAAAAATACGCTCGGTTCATATAAAGGGGGATGGTACTAAGAACTTCAACCTGTTTTATGGGCATACCGAACGACACCTCCCACAGCAAGCGGAGAAACCCCCTTCTCTCTTGCATATGGAATGGAAGCTGTAGTCCCTGCCGAATTAAACATTCCAGGACTTCGACGAACCAAACTCTAAAACAAAATAAAAAAAGCAGGTACGTGAAATCTTGTGAGCCGAAGCTCTAATCCTTTTCGCAAAATATTTCAGAACCTTGACCTGCGAGGTCTACAATGTCTCGGGTACACGGAGTGATATAATGACCAAAGTCCTCAAATCCCAAAGTAATCCAGTTCGAAGGGTGCGCTTCGAGCACACATACTTTGCTAGAGATGCGAAGAATCTATTTTTTCATCTCACGGGCCCTGGCCTTTAGCAAATCTCTTTCTTTGATCAGTTCTTTGTATTTTACAATTAACTGAGAGAATACAGGAAATGATTTAAAAACTCTAAAGGGTTCGTTAAAAGGAAAGAAAAACCAATAGCATACCTTTTCCATAAATTTGATTGCAATCTTTTTATTATAAGGAGAAACCTTTTCAATCAAACCATAGGGGATCGTCACATTAGTCCCCCATCCTATTGGATAAATTTTGGAATCTTCAGAAGCATTTAAAGCAGGATTGAGGCCCTAATTACTTCAAATAGGCTTCGCTGGAATTGCCATACCAGGTATAAGATGATGCCTGTCACTAGTACCGGAAGTCATCACATGTTACATTGCGTTGCAAAGAGCGTCTAATCTCCACCTTTTATAATCAAGTAAAATTGATCAGATGTGACATCCATCAATGACATTGATCAATTCACCAAATCCAGAGATTAATGAAATCTGAGTCAAATGGGAATGTCGATATTCGCTCTTAAATGAAAACATAATGAAAGTTTGAAAATGAGGTTTAATCGAAAAATCCAACTCTTCATTACCAATTCGGAGTTGAATTTGTTTATCTGGCCCAAAGGTCATCTAGGCCCAGCTCTTATCTTAAACGATTCCAACAAGGAATATTAAAGATAAGGAAAAACAGCTCGGGCAGCGAACCAAGTATCGGTTTGCATCTTATGTACAAACATACATTGGTGCACCCGTGCACCCAAATTCCATGACCGAACTGACGAGTTCAGATCAAAAGTGGAATCAGTTCTCTTGAAAATTTTAGAAGCCGAGCTCCATACTCGCAGTTTACCAAGGATAACTGGTTATAGTCTTCCTTCAAAATGGTAAGGGTCTGATCAACCCATTCCCTTGAAAACAACTCGTCCGAGAGTTAATGAAAAAAAGTCAGACTTTGCAAACCAAATACGATTGTTCAAAAAAGACATTTAACGTCCAAAGTAAACAAAGTCTTTAAAATATAGCCTCAATAGGCAATAAGGAAACATAACACAAGTTTAATTCATCAATAAGCCATATCTGGCAATAGAAGGGGACAAACACCCAAAAAACAATGTGGAAACAACCACAGTTAAATCTCAACTGGATCTTCTGACGAGATAGGTGTTTCTCCAAATACATTTGGAAGGCCACCAATTTGAGTCATTTCGTCCACCATGGCTTCCACATTCTGCATATTATAGAAAGTTATCACTTGTTCAAACGCAAATATTTGTGCCAGGATTATGACAAGTCGATTACCGTATCGGTCGCCTTCGGAGCAGTAAACGCTTCAGTCGCGGTAGCTTCAGAATTCTAAGCAGTTTTGTAACACCCCTATCCATAAAATCTGCCCTAACAATGGTGTTTACCGGTAGACCTCAAAAATTTTCTCGATAATTCTCTAAGTCTCAAACAAGGTTTCCGGATTTCCTCAAATTCAATGTTATATGCACAGCGGAACTACAACACTTAAGTCATGCAAGCGAGTCTCAAAATTTCTCAAATAAATTCCATTCAACTAACCAAATCTCAACAAAAGAATTCCTCAATAATTCAATAACTCAAATATCTCAAATACTCGCTAACATGGTTCTTAAGCAACTAAACATCAAACTCAAAGCACAAAATAATAAAATCAACTAAACTCAAACTCCCAATAAAAGCATCCGTCCCATCCAACGCCTCCAGGTCCCGCGAGCTCCTCCTTAATCTTTATTACCTGCATCAACGAGTGGATGCGTATACAACAAAAGTTGCCTAGTGAAGCGATCGTCCCGTCTAACAGGTTTTAGTGTCAAGACAATTTAATATATGTGCATGATTAATCAAGTTAAGTCAATGTAAAGCAACGGTTCCCTCAAACGCATATGCCGAAGCACATACAACACACAAATGGAACCAACCCGTCAAGACATCAAATGCAATACCCTTAACATAAACAAGACAACCAACACAACCAAATCACCACAAACACAAACCACGGTAACGCACTCACAAATACTTGCAGCACAACCCGTAATCACAACCTACGGCTACGTACTCACAAGCACCCACAAATACAAACCATAATCTGTGCCATAAACCACAGTCACGCAACTCACCTTAATATCTTAGAAAGCTTTTGATTAACCTACAGACACATAAAATCAATCAATACAAATGTCTAACCAACACCCCAACAAAATACATACTCACAATCACAAAAACCCTTACCGATTCGGGTCCGCGTGAGCTATGCTAACCAAAACCCCAAACTACTCAAGCTTCTCAAAGATCTCTGCCATAGAACCATCAAACATCTTTAATAACCCAAAACTATCGGACCAGAACACTGGATTTACGATGAAATTCGCTTACCAATCGACAAACTCTCGGGCGAACGGTAAAGCTCTAAGGGTTCACGAACAACTCCTCAAATAGATCGACAACTGGCAGATTTTCTGTGATAGATCAACATTAATACCTTAATAACGAGATCTGATCGAAACAGAATCACAAAAATCACAAAGGAATCGCTTACCCCTTCACGAACCTTGATTCTCGGCCAAATTCTCCAAAACTCGAAGCTCTAGGGTTCTTAGCTTTGGCTGCGCAAAATCTCTGTGTTATGCGACTCTAAAACCCTCAAAACTCTTATACTAATCATCCCTTAAGTTTAATCCACGAATTGGACCTCATTCCTTAAGAAAAACCCATTAAAACTCACAAATAATGGCCCATCTTCATAATATGACTCGGCCCTTCACACCACCGCCTTATTCCATACTTAGAATATATGTCACGAGTTTGGGACTTGACAAAACTCGATTTGACTGAACCAATCAAATTTGGGTCAGAAACCACCTGAATCCGCATATCCGGTTCCATACCCAACCCAAAATATCAAAATCTCCTTAAACCAAATCCAGCTCGTTCGAATGTCATTAATTCCCAAAATATTAGGATTGATCGAAACAGAATTTGATTCGACCGAACCAATTGGTCTAAGCCCAACAATTTCCCTTATTTGGTCTGTAGTCCTTCTTTAATGAATCCTGATCCAATCAGGAATTCTAGATGGCCCAGACAAATTCCACCACGACCCAAGTTAATCATTTTCCAAAATAATTCAACCCTGACTTCCCCAGCCTGAGCCGACCATTTTCATTTTTCGGACAAAACTTGTCCTAAATCCGACCAAACCTGTCCGGATCTGACCAGAATTGTCCGAACGTGACCAAACTCCATTTTTCCGACCAAACTCCATTTTTCCGACCAAACTTGTCCATTTCCAGACCAAACTTGTCCATTTCCAGACCAAACATGTCCATTTCCAGACCAAACTCCATTTTCTGACCAAACATGTTTTCCTGAACACACATGTCCGAATGACCGAATCTGTCCGAATGACAAAACCTCGGAATTTCTCGACTGACCGTAACATTGCCCGTACCGAGACTCTATTGCCCGGAACACGGGTGTTACAATTCTCTCCCACCTCAATTGGATTCGTCCTCGGATCCATCGTCTTTCTTGGTTTTTACTTGCTTACCAAACCACTTCTTAAAATGGACTTTCATAACCTTTTCCGGTTCCCACGTGACTTCCTCCTCTCCGTCACGATCCCAAACAACATTCAACATCCTAATGGACTTTTTCTTTACAACCTTTTTCTCGGATCCATCGTCCTCGGATCCATCGTATCATCTTGACCAACCTACCCGCAATACTCATATTCGGCTGTAAATCCGAAGGTACTCTAGGCAAAACTATGTCTCTAGAGGTTATGCACTTCTTTAGCATAGAAACATGAAACACCTTATGAAATGCAAACATTGCCGGAGGCAATTCTAACTTATAGGCTACTGGTCCGATCCTCTCCAGAATCTTATACGGTCCTATATACCTCGGTGACAACTTAGAACTCATCATTGCCGGATCTTTCCCCTTATATGTGATCATCTTTAGATACACTAGATCCCCTACGGCAAACTCCAAATCTCTACGATGCTTATCCGCATAACTCTTTTGTCTATCCTGAGACTCTTTCATTTTAGCTTTCACAACTTTGATTCTCTCGGTGGTCTCTTGAACAAAATCTCAACCCAAAATACTACGCTCCCCCACTTGGGTCCAACATACGAGTGTACGACAAGGCCGTCCGTATAAGGCCTCGAACGGTGACATACCAATGCTTGCATGATAACTGTTGTTGTATGCAAACTCTGCCAAACTCAAATGATCTATCCATCTTTCACCCCAATCCAAAACACATGCCCGCATCATGTCCTCTAGCGTTTGTATGGTACGCTCGGACTAACCATCTGTCTTCGGATGATGTGCGGTACTCATATGTACTTTTGTGCCAAACTTCTTCTGAAGCTCTCTCCAAAACTTACCAGCAAACTTAGAATCTCGATCAGACACTATACTAGCCGGTACCCCATGTAACCGTACAATCTCCTTAACATACAACTCGGCTAACCTTTCCGCACTATCCTTTTTACACATCGGAAGGAAATGTGCAGCCTTAGTCAATCGATCCACGATTACCCAAATCGCATTCTTCTTCTCACACACCGGCAATCCGGTCACAAAATCCATGGTGATCCGATCCCACTTCCTTTCGGGAATTGGTAAACTTCTCAACAACCCACCCGGAACTTGGTGTTCCGCCTTAACTTGCTGACAAATGGGGTAACTTGCCACCCCACCCGCAACATCTCGTTTCATACCATTCTAATGGTAATAGCGCTTAAGGTCGTGATACGTCTTGGTGGTACCCGGATGTATCGACAACTTGGACTGATGTGCTTCCTTTAAAATTTCTTCCCTTAAACTCTTATCATTAGGAACACACACCCGACCATTAACCAAAATAGTACCATTGCTCGAAGTTTGAAACTCCGTCTTATCGTTCTGTGCCACTCCTACTAAGTGAGCATCCTTCCCTTGGGCAATCCGTACCCGGGTCAATAGATCGGCTTGATCTGCGGCTCCTAAACCCAATGGTTCTGTCTCATCAGTTAAGACATTCAATCTCAATGAGCCAATCATACCAATAAGACCTTCCATGTTCTTCTCGGTATCTCTCACAACTCTTTTTCTACTCAAAGCATCGGCCACTAAATTAGCCTTACCAGGATGGTAAGCTATTTCCAAGTCATAATCCGCCACAAACTCCATCCATCTCCTTTCCCTAAGATTCAACTCGGGCTGAGTGAAGATGTACTTTAAACTCTTATGGTCCATGAATACTTGCACCTTTTCCCCATACAAATATGATGTCCAAATTTTAAGTGCAAATACCACTGCGGCCATTTCCAAATCATGGGTGAGATAGTTACCTTCATGCTTTTTCAATTGCCTAGAAGCATAAGCTATCACTTTGTCCTTTTGCATCAGAACACACCCAAGCCCAATTCTAGATGCATCCGTATAAACCACATACGGTACACCTGGTTCAGGTAATGCCAATACCGGCGTATTTGTAAGCATCTCCTTAAGCTTACAAAAACTCAACTCGCACTCCTCGGACCAAACAAACGGTACATCCTTCCCGGTAAGCTTGGTTAACGAGTTAGCCATACGCACAAAACCTTTCACAAATCTTCTATAATATTCGGCTAATCCTAAGAAACTTCGGATTTCGGTAGCATTTCTTGGCCTTGGCCAATCCTCAAATGCCCTAATCTTTTCCGAGTCCACGGACACTCCTTTGTCCGACACCACATGACCCAAAAATCCAATCTCCCTTTGCCAAAAACTACACTTACTCAATTTGGCAAACAACTTATGCTCACAGAGCTTACTCATCACAACCCTTAAGTGATGCTCGTGGTCCTCACGAGTCTTGGAATCAACCAAAATGTCATCAATGAATACTATCACAAACTCATCTAAGTATTCCCGGAACACATTGTTCATCAACTTCATAAATGCTGCTGGGGCATTTGTCAACCCAAACGGCATGACCACGAACTCAAAATGCCCATAGCGCGTCCTAAAGGCTGTCTTCCGCACATCCACTTCATCAATTGGAATTTGATGATAACCCGATGCCAAATCAATCTTGGAAAACCATGTGGCTCCCTGTAACTGATCCAACAATTCATCAATCCTTGGCACTGGGTACCTATTCTTCACCGTCACCCTATTCAATCCACGGTAATCAATGCAAAGTCGAAAGGTTCCATCCTTCTTCTTTACAAACAATACCGGAGCTCCCCACGGTGACCAACTAGCTCTTATGAATCCCTTTTCCATAAGTTCACCCAACTACTTCTTAAGCTCAGCCATCTCAGCAGGTGCCATCCTATACGGCGCCTTAGAAATTGGAGCTGTACCCGGCTCAAGCTCAATTGTAAACGGATCCGACCTTGACGGTGGCAATCCGGTTATCTCACGAAACACATCTTTAAAATCTTGGACAACCAGAATGTCCTCTAACTCTAACTCACTACCCTCTTTCATCGTAGTGATATTAGCCAAATATGCCTCACATCCTCTCTTTAACAAACGCTCAACTTGAATGGCCGATACAATTAAACTTTCAGACGTCGGTCTAACACCTTGGTAAACCAACATCCGTTTCCCCATTTCAATGTTCACCCTTCCCCGATGACAATCCAAGTGAGCCTTGTACTTCCCAAGCCAATCCATGCCTAGGATCACGTCGTATGTTTCCACCGGATAGATCACTAGGTCAGCTCACATATCTACTCCGCCAATCCAAGTAGGCACGTCTCTGACCCTTCCTAAGGTCCTCATGAGTTGCCCACCGGCTGCCCTAACCCATCTCTGATGGCCTCCCGGTTCCTTCCGGAAACCGCCTCTACCGATCATCTTCGGTTTCACAAAACAATGCGAAGCTCCCGAGTCAAACAAAATATGGGTCTCTATTCCACCCATACTCAATGTATTGTGTAGGGGCAATCTGCAACCCCAAACCCCAAAGCTAAGTTCACACGAACTTAACCAACACCACGCCAAACGGCTTCATAAACCATTCATCACAACAATTTCTCAAAATTAACAACAACCCAAAAGACTTACAGCGAGACTTGGCGTTGGAAGGATGGTTTTACCCCAATCAAATTACTAACTACACAGCCCTAGAACCAAGCATGCTCTGATACCAATTTGTAACATACTTGTTACAGATTGTATCAGATTACGACTACAATAAACTCAAGCAAATGCACAACCAAACAATCCTAGGATCCAACGATGCTCTGATACCAAATTGTAACACCCTTATCCAGAAAATCTGCCCTACCAATGGTGTTTACCGGTAGACCTCAAAAATTTTCTTGATAATTCTCTAAGTCTCAAACGAGGTTTCCGGATTTCCTCAAATTCAAAGTTATATGCACAGCGGAACTACAACACTTAAGTCATGCAAGCGAGTCTCAAAATTTCTCAAATAAATTCCATTCAACTAACCAAATCTCAACAAAAGAATTCCTCAATAATTCAATAACTCAAATATCTCAAATAATCGCTAACATGGTTCTTAAGCAACTAAATATCAAACTCAAAGCACAAAATAATAAAATCAACTAAACTCAAACTCCCAATAAAACCATCTGTCCCATCCAACGCCTCCAGATCCCGCGAGCTCCTCCTTAATCTTCATTACCTGCATCAACGAGTGGATGCGTAAACAACAAAAGTTGCCTAGTGAAGCGATCATCCCGTCTAACAGGTTTTAGTGTCAAGACAATTTAATATATGTGCATGATTAATCAAGTTAAGTCAATGTAAAGCAACGGTTCCCTCAAACGCATATGCCGAAGCACATACAACACACAAATGGAACCAACCCGTCAAGACATCAAATGCAATACCCTTAACATAAACAAGACAACCAACACAACCAAATCACCACAAACACAAACCACGGTAACGCACTCACAAATACTTGCAGCACAACCCGTAATCACAACCTACGGCTACGTACTCACAAGCACCCACAAATACAAACCATAATCTGTGCCATAAACCACAGTCACGCAACTCACCTTAATATCTTAGAAAGCTGTTGATTAACCTACAGACACATAAAATCAATCACAAATGTTTAACCAACACCCCAACAAAATACGTACTTACAATCACAAAAACCGTTACCGATTCGGGTCGGCGTGAGCTATGCTAACCAAAACCCCAAACTACTCAAGCTTCTCGAAGATCTCTGCCACAGAACCATCAAACATCTTTAATAACCCAAAACTATCGGACCAGAACACTGGATTTACGATGAAATTCGCTTACCAATCGACAAACTCTCGGACGAACGGTAAAGCTCTAAGGGTTCACAAAACAACTCCTCAAATATATCGACAACTGGCAGATTTTCTGTGATAGATCAACATTAATACTTTAATAACGAGATCTGATCGAAACAGAATCACAAAAATCACAAAGGAATCGCTTACCCCTTCACAAACCTTGATTCTCGGCCAAATTCTCCAAAACTCGAAGCTCTAGGGTTCTTAGCTCTGGCTGCGCAAACTCTATGTGTTATGCGACTCTAAAACCCTCAAAACTCTTATACTAATCATCCCTTATGTTTAATCCACGAATTGGACCTCATTCCTTAAGAAAAACCCACCAAAAACTCACAAATAATGGCCCATCTTCATAATATCACTCGGCCCTTCACACCACCGCCTTATTCCATACTTAGAATATATTTCACGAGTTTGGGACTTGACTAAACTCGATTTGACTGAACCAATCAAATTTGGGTCACAAACCACCTTAATCCGCATATCCGGTTCCATACCCAACCCAAAATATCAAAATCTGCTTAAACCAAATCCAGCTCGTTCGAATGTCATTAATTCCCAAAATGTTATGATTGATCGAAACAGAATTTGATTCGACCAAGCCAATTGGTCCAAGCCCAACAATTTCCCTTATTTGGTCTGTAGTCCTTCTTTAATGAATCCTCATCCAATCAGGAATTCTAGATGGCCCAGAAAAATTCCACCTCGACCCAACTTAATCATTTTCGAAAATAATTCAACCCTGACTTCCCCAGCCTGAGTCGACCATTTTCATTTTTCGGACAAAACTTGTCCTAAATCCGACCAAACCTGTCCGGATCTGAACAGAATTGTCCGAACGTGACCAAACTCCATTTTTCCGACCAAACTTGTCCATTTCCAGACCAAAGTTGTCCATTTCCAGACCAAACATGTCCATTTCCAGACCTAACATGTCCATTTCCAGACAAAACTCCATTTTCCGACCAAACATGTTTTCCCGAACACACATGTCCGAACGACCGAATATGTCCGAATGACAAAACCTCAAAATTTCTCGACTGACCGTAACATGGCCCGTACCGAGACTCCATTGCCCAGAACATGGATGTTACAAGTTTCCTCAGGAAAAAAAGCTATTATCTGGAAGTGGGGGAGTGTCCGCGAAGGCTGACACTAACCCCTCACAATTAAGAGGCATATTTGGGATGACTGCTAAGCCTGACTCAGCCATTGTAAGTGAAGATGTAACATTAGCAATCTCGTCCTCTAACGATAATGTACCATTCGAGAGCTTTTCAAGCATATCCTTGTTGCTCTTCAATTCAGTAACATCTGATTGGGTCATTAATGTCCTTTTTACGGCTTTGGTGTAGTCATTCACTTGAGAAAAAATAGTCCTGCCTTTATTCCTGATTTCTTTCTTGGCAGTGCTAGTAGACTCTCTCAAGGCCTGCTCTTGCGCTCGGATTAAGAGATCATTGTTCGAAGAAAGCTCATAATACCGAGCTCGAGCTGATTCCACGTCTCTTTTCGGAGAGGAAATGGAAGCAACAAACGCAGATTGTTTAAGTGTAATCATATTGATTTCAACTTCATAGTCTTTGACCAGTCTCTTTGGATCTTCCTATTTTCCCTCTGCTAGCTCCGCCTTCTTGGAAGAATCCTCAAAGCCCTTACTCAGCTCGGAGATCTCCAATTCAAGAGCAGCAATCTTTCCCTGAGCTTCAGCAGTTCTTCCCGCAGCAGGAGATGCTTTAAGAAAGGACTCATACGTTTCAGTAGTCCTTGCCGCAGCAGGAGAAGCTTTAAGAATGGACTCATTCAGGACTATCAGGTCATTATATTCCTATGCTGCTTGATATAGGTGAATGCAGTGCTTTACAAATTTATCCCAAATTAAAGAGTTAAATTGATCAAGAAGGGCAAGCGGTAGGTCTAAGCGAGTGCCAAAACACCAGAACAGTTTGGCGACTCTCTCCTTTCCTAAAAATACACAAAGTAGAAGATAAAGGAAAATATGACCATACAGCCTCTTAAGTGTTGATTTCTGAAATGAAATATTTTACGTGCTGCATCAAGTGGTAATAGAGTCGAATTGCTGGGGCAGACCCCAGAGGATAGCTCAAGTTTTGAGCAGGATTCCAACGGGACAGAAGCCTCCTGAGTATCTACTCCCATTGATGCAGAAGGAATAGATGAAATATTCCTCACACGAGACTTAGTCTTTCTAGTTTTTGGGGAAGAAGCAGTCTCATACCATTTTCTCTTGCCCGAGGATGACATCGAAGCAAGGGTCTGATGCTCATCAACAATGTCAGGGTCTTCGGAGGCAAGAGGATGAGATGAGCGGGAACTCTTTCCTGAACCAGGTTGTTCTTTGGATGATAGGTAAGAAATGACACTAGTCAGACTAGTTCTACCAAGCACGCCATCAGCAAGAGCAAGAGTAATTTTCTCCTTAAGGCTCTTTCCTACAATGTTTAGCTGTCCTTTGATCATTTCTTCAATAGCATTGCGAGCGTCCATGGCATTCTTCCATTTGCGGAAGCTGAGATCTGGTGTGTCAGAAACTGAAACGACCGCACTTAAAAATTTTTTTTTTTTTTTTAACACGTGGCTAAAACAACGCTAACGCCCATACATTAACGTTTAAAACCACACCACAATAAAATGGAAAACATCATAATTAACGCCCATACGTTAATATTAAACATAAACCATTTAACATTAAACATAATACAACCCACAGGTTCACTGTACAGTCGTTTACAAAAAACCACAAAAGTAAAGGTCCTAGGCTTCCCCTCTTCACCTCCTCGATTCCACGATCACGACTTATCTGTACCTACAACCACAAAAGTGCTAGGTCAACATTTGTAAAAGACCAAATGCTGAGTGAGATTTCTCATCTCTAACAACAGATTATACTAAACTTACAAGGATAATCAAATAACCATATTCAACAGGAAATCAATATCGACAATTATTATTTCCAATATCCTACAGCATTTCACACCAAAAAAAGCTGTACCACAACTTTGTAATAACTAATTAAACACCAATCCATGGTTCTCTATCCACCACAAGCTTAACAAGCACAAGCTAAACTCATGACCAAAAACCATATAATTTTTGGAAAAATAACTCCACACCAAGTCAAGCCGGAAACTCACAATCCAAGCTCGACACAACACCAACAAGCACCAATATATGGTTATCTATCCACCACAAGCTTAACAAACACCAGCTAAGCTCATGACCAAAACCATATAATTTTCGGAAATTCAACTCCACACCAAGTCAAGCCGGAAACTCACAATCCTAGCTCGACACAACACCAACAAGCACCAATCTATGGTTTTCTATCCACCACAAGCTTAACAAACACCAGCTAAGCTCATGACCAAAACCATATATTTTTCGGAAATTCATCAATACCAAGTCAAGCCTAAGAACTCAAAATCAAAGCTTAACAAGGCACCACAACAACATTTCCAAGGTTCTCTAATCATTCCAAGCTCAAACCACACAAGGCAAGGCCCAGGCCTTCACCACAGAACCTCACGGAATTTATCAAAGCTCCACACAAGTTTATCCAAGTCCCACAGCCACACACAAGGCTTAGAGACAACCCATGGCCACAAACTCACCTCGGAAGTAGATGGATTCTAGACTTAGATGGAAAACTCAAGCTTCAGAATATTTATCCTCCTTCTCTTCACCACCACGCCAAACTCTAGCTTCAGTCTCACGCTTTCCTCAAGCTCCCAAGCTTCTCCACAAGCTTTCTAGCCTTTTTCCTCTCAAGAACTAAGCTCACCGAAAATTTTTTTTCTCTCTTCTCTTCCTTTTCCTTTCTCTTCTTTTTCTCTCAAGCTCTCAGCTCAGCTCCCCCCTCTCTCCAACTCCACGAGCTCCAAGAGATAAAGAAGAAGAAGAGAATTCAAAACCAATTTGACTTTCTCTTGAGAAAAACCCCGCAACTTTCGTTTCGACATATGACACCCCCGGAACAAATCTAATATGATCAATTTAACCCATTAACAATTTTCTCGAGATTTGTCTAAGGTTCATAAACTAAAAAGAATTCCCAATTATTTAAATTAATTCAATTAATTAATTTCCGGGAATACGGGCGTTACAATTCTCCCCCACTAATATAGATTCGTCCTCGAATCTTATGTTACTGTTCATCTCCAATGAAATCTAATCGTCGCAACGATTATTCAAACTCTTATCTACTACCCATAATCCTTGTAGTCATGACTCCCAAAGTCAACATTAATAGGAACTACTCATCTTATTAAACATTGATAATGTAACATTGCTCTACACAACAGCAGTACACAATGAAAACACATATCATACAGTACACTCCGAAACTGAGACCTCTCGATGGAAATCAAGCCGCAGCTTGTTCCTTGAACCATTCCCGGAACCTCATTTCCATCCTAGCCTCTGGCTCCCAAGTTTCCTCCTGTACCCCATTACAATCCCACAATACTCGCATCATCGGAATCCTTTTCCGATGAAGCTCACTAATCTTCCGGTCGAGAACTCTCAAAGGTCTCGCCTTAGCGGTCATATTGGCCTGAAGATTTGGCGGAATCTCAGCCAATACTTCTTCATCCCTGTGCAAGCATTTTTTTAACATCGACACATGAAAGACCTTGTGAAAGGCCTGCATAATCTCGGGTAACTCTAACCGAGACGCAACCAGTCCAACACGCTCTACCACCCTGAACGGTCCCATATACATCGGACTCAACTTAGTCACAGTAATAGATCTATTTGGACCTCTCAGCAAGGCCATTTTGAGATACACACTATCTCCCACCTCAAACTCAAGCTCTTTCCGCCTCTTATCAGCATAGCTCTTTTGCCGATCCTGAGCCTCTTTCATGTTTAGTTTCAAAACCCGGATCTTCTCCGTGGTTTCCTGAACAAACCTCGCACCCAATGTGCTCCTCTCCCCCACTTGGGTCCAATACAAAGGTGTACGACATGGCCTCCCATACAAAGCCTCGTATAGAGCCATCCCAATACTTGCCTGGTAGCTATTATTATAAGTAAACTCTACCAAGCTCAGATGATCCACCCAATGTCCGCCCCAATCTAGTACACACATCCTCAACAAATCCTCCAAAGTCTGAATAGTCCTCTCGGACTGCCCATCTGTCTGAGAATGATAAGTCGTACTCATGTGCACCCTCGTGCCCATCTCCGTCTGAAATGCTTTCCAGAAATTCGATGTGAACTTAGGATCCCGGTCCGAGACAATGCTTACCGGTACTCCATACAGTCTCACAATCTCCTGCACATACTTCCTAGCCAAAACCATAGCCCCATCGGTCTTCTTAATGGCCAGAAAACGTGCACACTTGGTCAATCGATCAACGATGACCCAAATAGCATCCTTAGTCCGAGATACGGGTAAGCCCACCACAAAATCCATTGTGATCATATCCCATTTCCACTCTGGAATGGGTAAACTCCGCAACAACCCACTCAGAACTTGGTGCTCTGCCTTTACTAACTGGCACACGTTGCATGCTGCAACCCAGTTAACAACATCCTTCTTCATCCCAACCCAATGATAATACCGCTTAAGATCTCGGTACATCTTAGTCGCTCCTGGATGAATTGAGAACATACTCGAATGAGCCTTACTCAATATCTCTCGCCTCAAATCCTCGTTCACAGGTACACATACCCTCCCACTTACAAGGATAGTACCATTCGTAGATACCTGATACTCGGAACCCGCTTTTCTCGAAGCTTTAACCAAGGCTTCATCTTTTCTTGAGCTACCCTAACTCTGCTCAAAAGATCCACTTGGTTAGTCGCCTCTAAACCTAAGGGTTCCTGAGATATAACACACAAACGTAATGTGCTAATCTGGCTCACCAACGACTCAACTTCATGCTTCCGAGCCAAAGCCACACGCTTCCGACTCAAAGTATTTGCAACTAGATTAGCCTTACCAGGATGGTAAGCTATCTCCAAATCATAATCGGCCACTAGCACCATCCAGCGCTGTTGCCTCAAATTCAACTCAGGCTGAGTGAAAATATACTTCAAGCTCTTATGATCTGTGAACACTTGAACCTTTCCACCATAAAGATAAGATCTCCAAATCTTTAAAGCGAACACTACTGCAGCCATCTCAAGATCATGGGTAGCGTAGTTTCTCTCATGTTTCCACAACTGCCGCGAAGCATAGGCAATAACCTTCCCCCGCTGCATCAACACACATCCCAGACCAATTCCTGACGCATCGGTATATACCACGTAAGGCTCGCCTGGTTCAGGCAATACCAATACTGGAGTACTAGACAACATGGCCTTCAGTTTCGCAAAACTCTTTCTACACTCAAAGGACCATACAAAAGGAACATCCTTTCCCGTCAGCTTCATCATAGACTTAGCCAAACTCGCGAAACCCTTAACGAACCGCCGATAATAACCCGCCAACCCGAGAAAACTTCTAATCTCGGTGGCATTCCTCGGCCTCGGCCAAGCACTAATGGCCCAAACCTTTTCTAGATCCACTGAAACCCCTTCCGCAGAGATAATGTGACCCAGAAAACCAATCTCCCGCTGCCAGAAGCTACAATTGGTTAACTTAGCAAACAACTTCTGTTCCCGCAGCTTCGAAAGAACCATACAAAGATGCATCTCGTGCTCCTCTTGGCTCTTCGAGTACACCAAGATATCATCGATAAATATAATTACAAACTCATCTAGATATTTCTGGAAGATACTGTTCATCAATCTCATAAATGCAGCCGGTGCATTTGTCAACCCAAATGGCATCACCACAAACTCGTAGTGGCCATAACGAGATCTGAAAGCCGTCTTCCGAATATCCCCCTCCTCAACAGGAATCTGATGATATCCCGATGCCAAGTCGATCTTGGAGAACCAAGTAGCCCCTCTTAACTGATCCAATAACTCATCAATCCGAGGAAGAGGATACCTGTTCTTCACAGTGACTCGGTTAAGTCCCCGGTAATCAATACACAACCGGAAACTCCCGTCCTTCTTCTTCACAAACAACACCGGTGCTCCCCACGGTGAAGTACTCGGGCGAATAAACCCCTTACTTAGCAACTCTTCTAGCTGCTTCTTCAGCTCCGCCATCTCTGCTGGAGCCATTCTATACGCAGCCTTTGATATCGGTGCAGTTCCCGGTTCCAACTCAATCGTGAAAGGATCCGACCTCGATGGTGGTAACCCCTGCAACGACTGAAACACATCCTGGAAATCTCGAACCACTCGAATATCCAGAACCTTAACCTCTGCCATGGCCTCTGGTAAGGAAATGGTGACCAAATAAGCCTCATAACCTCTCTCGATCATACGCTCAGCATGCATAACCGAGATTACAAGACTCCCAGAAGTCGGTCTCACCCCCTGATATACCAACTTCTCTTCTCCTCGGTCAAATTCGACCCGCCCTCGATGACAATCCAGATGCACTCTGAACTTCCCAAGCCAGTCCATGCCCAAAATAACATTGTATAGCTCCACAGAGCAAATAATCAAATCGGCAGGCATAGACTCTCCCGCTACCTGGACATCCACGTCTCTAACCCGACCGTGAATTCTCAGGAGCTTACCCCCAGCAACCTCCACAAAACCCAAACTCAACCCAGGTTCACTTTTGACATTAGCCTTCTCGGCCAATTCTGGAGTCACGAAGCAATGCGATGCTCCCGTGTCAAACAACACATGACACTCGACACCCCCAACACACAAGGTCCCTACACATATACATGTGCCGAGAACCTTAACACCACAACAAACCAACAAATTCCTCAATCACTGAATTTAACTTAAATGAAAAGAATAATACCTGTGATCGGTTTACCACTCGGCTCTCCAGACTCAACGAGGGAATACATACGAGGTGCCGCTGACACCGCCCTAACGGGCTGCACCACTGTGGTCTCACTATGCCGCAGTTTGGGACACTGAGGTTTAATGTGCCCAACCTCCCTGCAGTGAAAACACACTCGAGAATCCACTCGTACCTCACCCTTCTGAAGACAGCTCGCCACACGGTGATCCATGCTCCCACACCCGAAGCAACCTTGACCACCTCGACCACCCCAACCACTCCTCGAAGTGTCCTCCCGCTTCCGCTTCTGTCCTTGCATTGGCTTACCGCCTCTGCCCAGACTGAACTGCTGCTGCACAGGTCTCGCCTGAACACTCGGTGTAACCACTACAACCTCATCTTTCAGACCCTCTTCCAACAAAGCCGCATACTCCACTAACTCATCCACCGGGTCAAACCGCCCAACAATTAAACACCAATCCATGGTTCTCTATCCACCACAAGCTTAACAAGCACAAGCTAAACTCATGACCAAAAACCATATAATTTTTGGAAAAATAACTCCACACCAAGTCAAGCCGGAAACTCACAATCCAAGCTCGACACAACACCAACAAGCACCAATATATGGTTATCTATCCACCACAAGCTTAACAAACACCAGCTAAGCTCATGACCAAAACCATATAATTTTCGGAAATTCAACTCCACACCAAGTCAAGCCGGAAACTCACAATCCTAGCTCGACACAACACCAACAAGCACCAATCTATGGTTTTCTATCCACCACAAGCTTAACAAACACCAGCTAAGCTCATGACCAAAACCATATAATTTTCGGAAATTCATCAATACCAAGTCAAGCCTAAGAACTCAAAATCAAAGCTTAACAAGGCACCACAACAACATTTCCAAGGTTCTCTAATCATTCCAAGCTCAAACCACACAAGGCAAGGCTCAGGCCTTCACCACAGAACCTCACGGAATTTATCAAAGCTCCACACAAGTTTATCCAAGTCCCACAGCCACACACAAGGCTTAGAGACAACCCATGGCCACAAACTCACCTCGGAAGTAGATGGATTCTAGACTTAGATGGAAAACTCAAGCTTCAGAATATTTATCCTCCTTCTCTTCACCACGCCAAACTCTAGTTTCAGTGTCACGCTTCCCTCAAACTCCCAAGCTTCTCCACAAGCTTTCTAGCCTTTTTCCTCTCAAGAACTAAGCTCACCGATATTTTTTTCTCTCTCTTCTCTTCCTTTTCCTTTCTCTTCTTTTTCTCTCAAGCTCTCAGCTCAGCTACCCCCTCTCTCCAACTCCACGAGCTCCAAGAGATAAAGAAGAAGAAGAGAAGTCAAAACCAATTTGACTTTCTCTTGAGAAAAACCCCGCAACTTTCGTTTCGACATATGACACCCCCGGAACAAATCTAATATGATCAATTTAACCCATTAACAATTTTCTCGAGATTTGTCTAAGGTTCATAAACTGAAAAGAATTCCCAATTATTTAAATTAATTCAATTAATTAATTTTCGGGAGTACGGGCGTTACAGAAACAACCGGAGGGTATTCGACATATTGAAGCCCTTCACTTCTAAGGCGCTCATCAGCCTGATGAATTCGCTTGAGCATAAAAGAGTTCCAAGTTAACTCTTTATCAATGATCGATTGGTAAAATACTAGTAGGCCCTCGCAAGGGGCAGGGCGAATTTGAGTTCCTGCAATAGCAAAACTAACTCAGCCAAGCAGTTTTAAAAAAAAAAACATACGTACACAACAGACAAAGTCGGGGATAAAGTTGGTTACCTAATGAACCTGCCCAATCTCGGCGAAGTCCACTGAAATCACCAATAGAGGCATTGTTAGCTTTTATAAAGAACCATGAATTTTTCCAAGACTGGTCTTTGTCTGGAAAGCCAAAAAATGAGTGTCTATTTTCGACATTACAGATTGCGTAATAGCTAGAGCCACCTTTCACTCTCCTAACACTAAATGTTTTGAGAAGCTCGTTCACCCTAAGTGGGACTATTTGCGGAAAATCACATCAGGGACCATTGCGGAAAATCAAGGCCTAAGTGGTCAAGATACATCAAAAGTAGGCCACAACCTGTTGAAAAAGCTTTGTAAGCACAAAAATAGCGTGGAGGTGTTGTTTCAGGAGATTCGTTCGGTTCTGGAAGACGTAATTCCACCAAAGAGGGAACCTTACATAGGGTTTTGATATCTTGAAGGCTCTTCATAGTCAAGCCTGATTTATAATACGCCCCAAACTGATCATTGGGCTGAGTGCATATAATGAGTGGAGATTTCATAGGGTCCATTGTCGGTTCCGATGCAGCGCCAGTGCTCGGAAATTTAGAATCAATTATGTCGATTAAAGGATTATTGTTGGAGTAAGAGATGATTCAGGGCTAAAACGAATATTTGAATTAAGAAAAAGAAATTTATGAGTCGAGAAGATGAAAGAAACCAAGAAATCGATAAGGAACAAAAAGAGGGGATGGTTTAACCTAGAAACTCGAAGGGAAACCATCACAAAGATAAAGGGATGTCGAGGAGTTTCCTGCGCATCAATAAAAATCAGTATTTAATGAAGACGTAGGTCACGAGTTCCACAAAACCTCGGATACGCGGAGGGATATAATGACCAAAGTCTTCAAATCCCTAAGTAATCCAATTAGAAAGATGTGCTTCGAGGACACATATTTCCCTAGAGATGCGAAGAATCTGTTTCTCCATCTGACGGACCCTTGCTTTCATCACATCTCTTTCTTTAACTAGCTCTTTGAATTTAATGACTAGCTGAGGAAGGACAATAGATGATATAAGCATTATAGGTTTCGTTGAAAGGAAAAGAAAAGCCAAAAACATACATTTTCAATAAATTTGATCGCAATCTTTTTATCTTGTGGAGAGAGCTTTTCAGTCAAACCATCTTATCGGACGAAGGTTGGAACCTTCGGGAGTGCTCAAAGCAGCAGTAAAATCTTTGTGGCTACAAATAGGCCTCACTAGAGTAGACATGTCTAGCAAAGGACGTTTACTGTGACGAGTGTCAGAAGTCATGAGTTGTTAGATTGTGTTGCAAACAACATTGAAACTCCACCTTTTATAATCAAGTAACACTGCACAGACAGTATGAATCAGATCAGATTTACTGTCCATTAGTGACGTTGATTGATTCAAGATTACCAAAATCCGAGTCAAACAGGAAATCAATATTTGTTCTTAAATGGAAAATTAATGAAAGTTTGAGAACAAGGTTTAATTGAAAAAACCCTGTTACTTCATTACCATTTCGGAGACAAATATTTTTTATCTGGCCCAAAGTCATATAAACCCGGCTCCTATCTTAAAAGTCCACAAGGGAATATCAAAGATAAGCGAGAAATAATTTGGGCCACGAACCAATCATCGGTTCGCAAAATATGTTCAAACATTAATTGGTGCACCCGAATTTCATGACCAAAATGACGAGTTCAGATCAAAAATGGAATCAATTCTCTTGAATATTTCAGAAGCTGAGTTCAAGCCTCACATTTTACCGAGGATAATTGGATATAGTCATCCTTTAAAAATGGTAAGGGTCTGATCAACACATTCTCTTGAAAACAACTCATCCCAGAGTTAAAGTATAAAAGTCAGACTTTGCAAACCTGACACAAATTTGTTCTATAAAGACATTTAACTTCAAAAGTAAAATAAATTATTTTAAAAAAGCCCCAATGGGCAAAATGGAACAAGAACACAAGTTTAATTCTAAAAGCCATTTCTGGCAACATAAAGGGACAAACCCCTTAAAACAATGTAAACACATTTACAATCTAATATTTTCCTTAATAGGATTTCCTTACTAATCAGACTTTGAAGTTTCTCCGAATATATTTGGAGGATCACCAACGCGTGTCGTCTCTGCTACCATAGCTTCCACATCCTACATATAACAATAGATTAAACTTGTTCATATACAAGTGATTACTATGAAGTATCAAAAGAGTAAAGTGATACCTCAGTCGTCAGCGAAGCGTTGAATGTTTCGACCGGTTGAAGTCTCGCGGTCTGAGAAGTTTTGCTCTCTTCAGGGTAAGAAAAATCAGTATCCACCAGAGGAGGATAGTCAGCAAAGGCTGATGCCAACTCTTTAAAATCAAGAGGAGGATCAGGAAGGGTTGCTAGTTTTAACTCAGCCTCTACAAACAAAGACGGCACACAGGCAATCTCTTCCTCTAGAGTTAATGTACCTTTTACGAGACCCTCGAGCATAGTCTGGTTACTCTTCTATCCATTAACATCCGACTGAGCCATCACTTTTTTCTTCGTAATATTGACATAGTTATCCACCTGGGCAAGAAGAGTCTTACCTTTGATCTTAACTTCCTTTTTGGCTGAACTAGCTGTTTGCCTCAAACCACAATCTTGAGAACGAATCAGGATATCATAGTTTGAGGAAAGCTCATCATAGCTAGACCGAACTGAATCCAAATCTTTTCTCGGAGAAGATATGGTAGCTGAAGAAGCAGATTGCTCAAGATTAAATTGTTCTATGTCAGCTTCATAATCCTTGACCAATCTTTTCGCATCTCCACGTTCTTTCTCTATCTGATTGACCTTTTCAGAGAGATCTTCAAGGGCCCTCTTCATGTCAGAATTCTCCAATTCGAGAGATGGAGTTTTTTCCTTAATTTCAGTAGTCTTTGTTGCATCAGGCAGGGCTCTAAGAAGAGAATAAGTGAAGGCCAGACAGAACAACTATGTCATTATAGTCCTTTTCTGCCTATAAAGTAAAAATCATGAGGATGATTAATTAAAAAAAAGGGTTCAAAGATAATAAGTGAAGGCCAGACAGAACCTGAGACAGGTGGTCACAGTTCTTCACGATTAGTTCCCAAACCAAAGGATTTAGCTGATCAGTAGAAGGAGCTTGGTGATCAAGTCGAGTGACGAAGTGCCAGAATAGGTCGGGAACCTTCTTCTGTCCTGAAACATTACACAAGATGTGATATCAGAAAACATGTACAAAACCACTTCCTAAATCAAAGGGTCTAATGCACTTTGAGAAAATACGATTCATTTTAGCTATTGCACTGGAAGCTGGCAAAGTCGAGCAACTAGAATGATGTTCAAGAGAGGGTTTATGCTGTGAAGAATACTTCAATAAAACATGACTCTCTCGAGCTATTGCGCCCGTTGATGTAGAATGAGTAGCCGAGCTTTTCTTCCCACAAGCTCTAGACTTATCGGTTTGTGGGGAGGAAGCAGTTTCAGGCTTCTTTCTTTTACCCGAAGTTGATATAGATGCAAGAGTTTGATGCTCATCAACTTCTTCGGTATCCTCGATAGAAGAAGGGCGAACCGAGCGAGGACCTTTTCTTGAACTAGTTCGAGCTTTAGAAAGTACAGCTTAAGCTTTAAAGACACCATCAGCCAAAACAGGAGTACACTTCCCCTTATGGGCTTTCCTGATTGCATCAAGCTGTCCTTTGATTGCATCTTCTGCAGCCTTTCGAGCACCTTTCACATCTCTCCGGGCATGAAAGCTAATATTAGATTCGTTCTGAACAAGTGGAGGACACTCAACGCACCAAATATTTCCACTTCCGAGGCGATCTCCGGCATGATGAATATGATAAAGAGTGAAAGAATTCCATATCATCTCTTTGTTGATACCAGATCTGCACCAAGGATCCACTCTCTCCAATCATTACACATGTTAACAACTTCAGCAGGTCAAAATAAAGACTGGGTCAGTTCAGAGCGACAAAGGACGGGCAAACCATACAAGGGCTCGGCAGAACGAAAAGGGGTCTGACCAGTAGTGAAGCCTCATGAAAGGAAGGAGCAAGTAAAGGAAGGAGTGTCCGCGAATCGAGGTGAATTTGCGAGCTGAAGGAGGAAATCATTCAAAGTACGAGACGTTACAACGTTAAAGACCAAATCAAAACCGGCGGATTAAAGGAGAATTCTAGAATTTATTATTATTTATTCTTAGCATTTAATCCTTAATTCGTGTATAAATATAGACCTCCATGGTCAAAAATTGAAGAGTTCATCGAGCAGTACCACAAAGAGCCACTTGCAAAGAAGCCAAAAATATATGAGCACACTCCAACCAAACCTTCTAAAGAGAGGATAGATGTAATCATCTGGGGGCTTGAAGCTGTTTTTTGACATAGTTCACGCTATCAAACAACATGATGATACATTGGTGATAACTCTTGATATTGCAAACTATGAAGTTTCCAATGTTTTAATTGACACTGGAAGCTCGGTTGATCTTATTTTCCTAAGTACTTTACAAAGGATGGGTATTAATAGGGTGGACATAGTTGGACCACCTTCACCACTCATCGCTTTCACAAACGAAACATCAATGTCACTTGGCATGATAAAATTATTTGTACTTGCCGAATGAGTATCAAAGATCGTCGAATTCACAAACTTTGATCGACCGACTGTATACAATGTCATTTTGGGCACCCCTTGGGTTTACTAAATGAACGCCGTACGTTCAACCTATCACCAATGTGTGAAGTTCCCGACTCCTAGCAGAGTAGGAACGGTTAACGAAGATCAAGAGATGTCTGGATTTTGCTACCTGACAAGCCACAAGCTAAAATGTCAATAGCAATTAACCAACTTCCAGATACCAAAGGCGTCGACGTTTTGCAGTGGACAACTGTCTACCATGGTTTTGATCAAGATTGCTATCGATCCTGAACATCCCAAGCACGTAGTTAAAATCATTTTAGGACTTGAGTCAAAGCTGCGAGACGAGCTAGTCAAGTTCCTGTCAAAACATAAAAGATCTTTTGCTTGGTCAATCGTAGACATGCAAGGAATCGACCCTGAAATTATCACCCGCGAATTGCATGTTGATCAAAGCTTCAAGCGGATCTAGCAAAAAAGGAGAAACTTAGGTCCTGACCAAGCCAAAGCATTAAATGATAAAGTGGATAGGCTTTTCAAAGCCGTATCTATTCGCGAAGTCAAGTACCCAGATTGGCTCGCCAATCCTATGGTAGTTAAGTAGAAAAATAGAAAGTGGAGAGTTTGCATTGATTTCACTGATATCAACAAGGTTTGCCCAAATGATAGTTTTCCTTTGCCACATATTAACCTTCTTTTCGAATCAACTGCGGGTCATGAACTTTTCAGTTTCATGGATGCTTTTTCCGGCGATAACGAGATCCGAATGAATCCGGATGATCAAGAAATAACTTCATTCATTACTGATAAAGGAATTTATTGCTATGTATCAACGTCTCGTCAACAAGATGTTTGACAAGCAACTTGGCAAAACCATGGAAGTCTACATTGACGACATGTTGGTTAAATCTCTCAAAGAATCCGAGAACATTCAACACCTCGATCAATGCTTCAAAATATTGAACGAGTTTGGCATGAAGCTTAACCCTGCGAAGTGCACTTTCGGTATACCGTCTGGAGAAATTCTTGGTTATTTTGTGACACAGCGAGGCATTGAAGCGAATCTGAATCAAATTCATGCATTTTTAACAATGTCTTCGCCACGTAACTTTAAGGAAGTACAACGTTTGACTGAAAGTCTGGAAGGATTGCAGCCCTCAATAGGTTCATATCCCGGTCAATCGACAAGTGCCTTCCTTTTTATCAACTACTCAAAGGAAACAAACAGTTTGTGTGCAGCGATGAATGCGAAGAAGCTTCTAAGCAACTAAAAGCATAACTTACTAGTATTTTGATCCTTTCTAAACAAGATACTGGTGACAGACTATACCATTAGATTTCGGTTTTCGAATATGCGGTTAGTGGAATAATCATACGGGAGGATCGAGGAGAGCAACGACCGATCTGCCATGTAAGCAAAAGTCTGACAAGCGCAGAAACTCGTTATACAATTATTAAAAAATGCACAGTTATGGTGGTTTCTGTTCGGGAGATAAAGCCATATTTTCTCACATCAACCCCTCTGAGAACAAACCTACATGGCCCTTGCCAATTAGAACTTCTTACAAAGTGGGTGATCAAACTCAAATTTCCCATCAGCGAAGCAGTTTCATGCGACGAAAATAAGACCTCACAACTCTTCATGGATATGCCTTTATCAAAACAAGGATGTATGGTTAGAATCAGGCTCGAACTGTCATTTCAGTTTCTTCCTGCTTCTAAACCAAGCACGAAGTACTCGTCATTGGGCTTCACCTCGCTGAAGGAATTGAAGCACAAGGCGGGGAACATAGTTACTTATCATGTCAATTTTTCACCAAAAGGGTTCAAGCACTCTAAATCTTGTTTCAGTAACAAGGCTTAAGTACCCTTCGTATTAATGATTGGGGGGCTGACTAGGGGTGTAGTGCCCCCGGACCGCTCTACAGCCGGACAAGCCATGGAGCATTCTATCAAGCGGCTACCGGAAATGATCAAGGATCAGTTACATACTTTTCCTCAATCATTCCTTACTGTTCGACAAAGAGTTTTGGCTTTGCAACCATCCACCCATGGCTGCCCGTTGCGTCAGACTGGACAAGATCCTTACCAGTACCTTGCTTGAATGGTTTTAAAATAAAAATAAATCACTTTATCGCTTTATTAAAGTAAAATACTTCGAACCTATCGAAAATATGGATATAGTTCGGATCCTATTTTCAAAATACTTCTTTCAAATAAAACAATAACTGTTTGCAAATGTAGCGAAAACAAATCCGATTCTTAGTGCTCCAACCCCTATCTAATTAACCCCCCAAAAAGAACAAACGGTTATGATAAACTAATATAACTTGTAAGGCTGGATAATAAATCAAACAATCAAAGCACACAAGCGGAAGCTAAAAGTAAACACACAATCTACATGCAAGAATCTCCTGAGCTATTTCCGAGAGACACGAGAATCAAACACACACAAGAATCTCCCGAGCAAAATCTTGAAAGATATGACTCAATCAATCTACCCACAAGAATCTCCCTAGCTATTCTCGAGAGACACGACAATCAAACAATCTAACCTAAACCCAAACCTAAGGCTCTATCTAAACCTAATCCTAAACCTAAGATTCTATCTAACCTAAACCTAAACCTAAGACTCTATCTAACCTAAACTTAAACTCCACACTCCAATAAGTTGTCCGAAATCACACAGAAGTCGGTATACGTCTAACACCACATACTCGACCACATTTCAGCCAGAGATGCTCATATCAACCTAGGCACTATAGTCGGTGTAAGCATAAATACGTGACAACTCACTGGTTGCTCCTCCGTACATCGCAGTATGTAGTTCCCATGGACATACTCCCGTTTCATGGTTTTTATATCTGGCAGCTATACGATATAACCCCCAAATGGTTATGCCTCCGTATCTTTGGTATGCTTCTCAAGAGATCCGAAGATCACAAGAGGTACCACATCCGCCCCCTAAATCCTAGTCTAACCTAAACAAAAACTAACATAATATCTCTAAAACCAAATGAATAACTAACTTCCATAAGTTAGCTATCCACCAACCGCCTAAACCTAAACTACTCCTAAACTAAGCAAGAAATAAACTAAGCTAATCTACCAATCAAGCAATCATTCAAGCAATAAAATCATGCAATAAAAGAAATTACCCCGCACTTACGCAATAAAATATAAATAATACCCAAGCACTTACGCAATAAAACGTAATAATAGCCAAGCACTTATGCAATAAAACATAAATAATTCCCAAGTACTTATGCAATAAAACATAAATAATACCCAAGCAATTACTCTACTCATGAAGAATGGCCGACTGGATGCCCAGACATAGTTAGAGAATTTTGAGAATCAGGTGCTGCTGCTTGCTCCACTATCACGATCACGCCTCACTTGCTACAGATCAAACTAATGCCCTGGTTTAAGGGCAAGAGACGACTTGTAGACTAGGACTAACTCGAACATGCACTTCTTCCTTTTTTGAACTTGACCTAGAAACAACTTGGGGTTTGAGGTTTATGGATCTTCTTAGGACTTGGAACTTCAAACTTCATGAACTTAACTCGGAATAACCTCGGCTCTTCAAATTCTTTGATTTTGAGGTTTTACCTTTAAAGATCACGGTTTGAATTTCCTTGGCTTCAACTCTTTGGATTCATCTTTGTTGCGGCTTAACTTCTTCTTCTTTAGATCGGTTTTGGTTTGGATTCTTTTTTTTTTCTTTTCCGGCTTTGATCTTCATTTTTCTCCTTTGAAATGTTCTTGGTTTAATTTTGATATTCACAGCTTCTTTTTCTTTGAGCAGCTTCAGATGAGATCACCACAGCATCATTGTCTTCTTTGAATCGATCACATTGGCTTCTTCTTCTTCTTGATCTTCTTCGGCTGCTTCGTGTTCTTCAGAGATCACAAGAGAGATGAGAGAACTCCTTGGCGTTTTTAGTGAGATAAAGGGGTTGAGAAAATGTTTTGGAAACAATGGATTGGCTTCGGTTATATAGGTGACGAGTGAAACAAGATTGTTTTCACTTAGCAATACAAAGAAATGCTAAATGTGACATGTTTGCAATTATAGTATAGTGGAGGGAATACTATGTCAATCCAATCAGGAAGACTGTGCTATGCAATGAGGATCTGATCAATTAATTCAAGTCGAGCTAGGCAGGTTGAATGGTGAGTGTCTAACAACCTAAATGATAAAAAAAAAAATACATAAGAGACCCACTCGAGTTGTCAGTTCGAGTCGGGTGATCGAGCTAAAAGGGAAAACAGAGCAAGGAAACCATTCGACCTAGATGATCGAGTAAAGAGATTGAGTGGTGCAGGAAAACGACAAATCAGAGAAAAGCAAACAGTCGACCTAGATGATAGAGGCAAAGAGATCGATTGGTATCCGCAACAATAAGCAAAACAGAACAGAGCAAAACAAACAAAACAAGCAAGAACAGAGTAACAATCAAATGGGAAATAGAGTCCTAAGTATGGGATTCATGGATCTGTGATTCTACTTGGTCTCTCCTAGATGTCTAACAAAACTTCACAGAAGCTATCTCTAGACAATGAACATCAAAGTAAGATGGCTCCACTCCCGTGATAAACACCAACATGCCAATACCACTTCCTAATCTTAATATCCAATCAAAGATACAGAGAAACTTAGAGCATATATCAATGAAACATAATACATGCAAGCATTAAGAACCAATTCATTAATGTCAAAATACAGCTAAAACCTCTTAAGCCATGGGTTAAAGCTATAGATCTCTGGTATTAGTTTGTTCAAGCATTTCATCAATACCTCCATATGGGAAATGCATGAGATCAAAATTACCAATCCCTTGCCTAACAAAGCATTAAGAAAACCTAATCCATAAGAGATATATGCAATTTCAAGCTTAAACATCTGAGGAGACAAAGAATCCTACACAGATCTACCCCATCCTTAAGATTTGATATGATCCTTCCCAAGAATCGGCACTTTCAGATTGGTAGAACGGTGAAACGATGGATAATCTTTGAGGGACTCGAAGTGGGGGATCGAATGGTCGCATAGAGGTTGCGGAAGGCCTCTGATATTCCGGTTGTCTCCTAGGATAAGACGCACCTAGACGAGACGATCGCTTGACTCCTTGGATTTGACACACCAAGACGAATCAAGAGAACTTGATTGGATATTACACACCAATCGAAAGATGTTCACAAGGAACAAAAGAGAATCACTCTCAGATTTTTATAAAAAAAGAAGTTGTATATGCCTAAGATGAGATTACACGAAATATAAAGAGTAGAAAACTTAGAAACTAAGCTAAGTCATTATTGTCTTGGAATAAAGATAAATAAAAGAAAAGAAATAAAGATAAATAAAAGAAAAGAAATAAAGATAATGTGTTGAATGTGAATTCAACCCTTGGACTCCTCATGCATGCATCTTGAAATGATCCTTGGACTTCTCCATGCTTCTTTGGCCGAGATATTCTTTTGCTGAGGCTTATTGGGCTTGCTGGACTTTGTAGAAATACTTCCTAGATGCCAAACATAAGCCTGGAGGCTTGCAAACCAATTAGGCCTTGAACTCTTCATGTTTAGAACCAGATTGACCCGTTTTGGTAAATGGGCTGTAACTTTGTGATCCAATGGAATCTCCTTAGGCTCTTTGTCTTGTCGTAAAGCTAATAGATCCCTTAACATTATCCAAGTGGTCTCGTGTCTAAATAATTCCTGCGTTGGGCTGTGGAACAAGATCTTTGGCCTGGACGCGTGATTGAACCTGAAGCAGATCATTCGGTTTGTAAAATTCATTTCTTCCAAGTCTGAACTTATTTTGATGGAAATCCAATTCGACGTGATTATGGAATGGATCAAGATTCCAGGAAAATTTAGTTCGTAGTTTAACTTCTTCTGGTTTGCTCGGAATCCTCTATTGAACGTGCGTTGGTCCAAACCGAGTAAGCTGAAGATCATATGACTTGTAAATTCAATATCTCCTTCATATAAACTTTCTTTGGACTGATTCCATTTTGAAGTGAACCTCTGATGAGTTGAGAATATATTCCAAGTGGTCTTTGGCTGGAACAGTTGAGCTTGGACGTCCTTTCCCTGAACAAGACACATGGGTCTTCTCGCCTAGCACTCGGATCGATCGGTCCGGATCAATGTTTAGCTCTTGATCTTGTGACTTCTCCAATGTTTTGAAAAATGTATGATCTTGATTATTTTTTATTCTTTCCAGGATCATATCATTCCCCTCCTCTTGAAAAAGATTTGTCCTCAAATCTTGATTCCGGGATCAAATGGATGTCTCAAACATTTCATGAGTTTAAGACATCTAAGCTTTGGTAGCTTAATCACTCCGCTAGATATCAAAACTTGTATAGCACGCCTTGCCTTGTGTATCCTCGGCTCAGACATTACTCCATAATCATCTAGAATTCCAAGCTCTATAGCTTTTCGACCATCTTTCACTTTGTCCACTATAGGACCTTGGCGTCGAACCTCTACTCCAATACCTTTCCTCGGTGAGTGTAGATGATTCTTCCTGAAATCCCGCAAGTTAAGACCCTTAAGAATCATATAATGATAAAAAGAAAAAAGTTTTGAAACTCCATTTTCCAAGACCAGCTCGAAACTTCCATGCTTCCGCTGAGCCACTCTTATTTTAGAACTCTTGTTGCGGCTAAAATAAAGAAAATCTCCCTTGTTGACAAGTAGATCAAAACCTTGAGTTTGCTCACCGTTGCCTTGAATCACAAAATCAAATATCATAGCTTTGCCCTCGGGTTTGCAAAACACTGCATCGCCAAAAACAAAATCAACATGTTCGACTTCTTGAATCTCACATTCATATTGAACCGACAATAGCATCTTATCTCCATCGACTTCTTCCAGCAACTCAAAATCCAAAATATAAGGATCAAGTGTAGGAGACAAGCTATACCTCCTTGATTGTGCAAATGATTCATCACACTTTTCAAACGAATCCAAGTTGTCCATTGACTCCTCCTTTTCCGCCACGAGAATTGTATGCAAATCCTCTTGAATTGCCAACACGTTTTTATGATCAGATTTTTCAATGACTTCTTCTCCTTGTACATTCTGATCAGCTTCCTCTAAATCAAGAGAATCTTCCTGAACAAAGCCAAATTCTTTTTCGACAAAAGTTGTAGGTGGTGTTGTAGCCTTTGAATCTATCTTCTTGTTGCTTGCTTTATCACCATGATGAGAGTAATAAGTTGCCTTCTCATCTCTTGGTCTTCTTCGACTTGGAACTGAAACACGACTGCCTCTGCTATAATAATTCAAGTCATCCCCATCAGCTTCTTCTTGAGGTCGTGCTCTTCTTCGTTTAGCAACAGTATTCGGCAATAGTCCTTGATTAACGGACTCTTGAATCGTATCGATCCTTGCATTGACTGCACCCATCTCTTCCCTCATCATCCGCCTCATCTCTCCCATAAGAGTTTGCATGTCCAGATTGTTATTTCTTCCTCTACATGTTCGGTTGGTGTTCACATCTTTTTCGCTGGAATGATTAGACATATTGATTTTGTTTTCCTTGCACACTTAACAAACGTTAGTAATAAAAAGTCGATCCTCACAAGTGTTTCTCTCCTTTTTGTTCACTCAATCACTCAGTACTCAAAATGTTCTCTCTCAGCGATTTTCTCAATGGTTCGTATGGAACAAATCCGATCAAATCGGATGAACAACTCCAACAACACAAATTCGAAACAATTGATTTGAGATAGAAAGAAAAGAGAAAAGAGTTTAGTATTCTTTTTTTTTAATGAACAGATTAAGGATCAGGAAATGAAGGAGATAAAATTAGAAAAATAAAACCCCCCTAAGCTAATTAATTTTCGGACTAATTAATTTTTTTATTTTTTATTTTTTATTTTTTTTTCTTTTGGTCCGATCAACTTTTTTTTTTTTAAACAACTCAGAATTAAAACTAGAACTAAATAGAGATCAAAAAGAAAATTATGATCAAAATAAAAAAATAAATTGACTAATCCCCCAAACTATTGATCCGATCAAATAGAAAAGAAAGACTAGAGAAGATAAAAGAAATTGAAAATGAAAAGATAGAGGATGTAAGAAGATGGAAAAGGTGAGAAGATGATAAGACAAATACCAAACCCGAATGTGTGCTCTGATACCAAATGATATGATCCTTCCCAAGAATCGGCACTTTCAGATTGGTAGAACGGTGAAACGATGGATAATCTTCGAGGGACTCGCAGTGGTGGATCGAATGGTCGCACAGAGGATGCGGAAGGCCTCTGATATTCCGGTTGTCTCCTAGGATATGACGCACCTAGACGAGACGATCGCTTGACTCCTTGGATTTGACACACCAAGACGAATCAAGAGAACTTGATTGGATATTACACACCAATCGAAAGATGTTCACAAGGAACAAAAGAGAATCACTCTCAGATTTTTATCAAAAAAGAAGTTGTATATGCCTCAGATGAGATTACACGAAATATAAAGAGTAGAAAACTTAAAAACTAAGCTAAGTCATTATTGTCTTGGAATAAAGAGAAATAAAAGAAAAGAAATAAAGATAATGTGTTGAATGTGAATTCAACCCTTGGACTCCTCATGCATGCATCTTGAAATGATCCTTGGACTTCTCCATGCTTCTTTGGCCGAGATATTCTTTTGCTGAGGCTTATTGGGTTTGCTGGACTTTGTAGAAATACTTCCTAGATGCCAAACATAAGCCTGGAGGCTTGCAAACCAATTAGGCCTTGAACTCTTCATGTTTAGAACCAGATTGACCCGTTTTGGTAAATGGGCTGTAACTTTGTGATACAATGGACTTTCCTTAGGCTCTTGGTCTTGTCGTAAAGCTAAGAGATCCTTTAACATTCTCCAAGTGGTCTCGTGCCTAAATAATTCTTGAGTTGGGCTGTGGAACTAGATCTTTGGCCTGGACGCGTGATTGAACCTGAAGCAGATCATTCGGTTTGTAAAATTCATTTCTTCCAAGTCTGAACTTATTTTGATGGAAATCCAATTCTACGTGATTATGGAATGGATCAAGATTCCAGGAAAATTTAGTTCGTAGTTTAACTTCTTCTGGTTTGCTCGGAATCCTCTATTGAACGTGCGTTGGTCCAAACCGAGTAAGCTGAAGATCATATGACTTGTAAATTCAATATCTCCTTCATATGAACTTTCTTTGGACTGATTCCATTTTTACGTGAACCTCTGATGAGTTGAGAATATATTCCAAGTGGTCTTTGGCTGGAACAGTTGAGCTTGGACGTCCTTTCACTGAACAAGACACATGGGTCTTCTCGCCTAGCACTCGGATCGATCGGTCTGGATCAATGTTTAGCTCTTGATCTTGTGACTTCTCCAATGTTTTGAAAAATGTATGATCTTGATTATTTTTTATTCTTTCCAGGATCATATCAAGATTCCTAATCACTACTCAAAACTCATCATCAAGAACATATGATAGATAATTATGAGATGAGAAAATTTGTAGAAGGAAATAAGTGTAAATATTAAATAGATAAAGAGTAATCAGAGCTATAAGTCAACAAAAATGAAGAACAAGGGAGAGAACTTAGAGGCAGAAAAATAGGTTAAAAAGAGGCTCTCTCTGATAATAAATAACAAGGCTATTTATACTAAAAGGCCTGAAAGCCTTACAAACACTAAAAACAAAAGCTTAAATCAGGTATGGGAAGGAAAAATCCATTTGACCACTGTGGTCGAGTGGTCTTGATCGAGCAGTTGGTCCAAAGGTAGGTTCTGCCCTCAAGTTCACCCACTCGAGCAATCTAGATCGAGTAGAGTTGACTTGCATCCCAAGCTATCTCCACTCGAGTCTTCTTGGTCGAGCTGTGCTGGTTGAGTGGTCTTCCAAGGTATGTGCACTTGAGCTCTTCTACTTCAGTGTTCTTGGTCGAGTGCATGATCAGGTGGGCTTCAAACATTGCAATTGGTCTCCAAAGCTCCATAAGTACCTATCATCAGCTCCAATATGCGCAATGTATGCAATACTCCTGCAAAATGTCCTAAGTACTCTAAAGTGATGAATATGATGCAAAGTGGTATAAACAATGGATGAAACTGCAAGAAAATGATGATATATGATGGCTAAAAATATGTAAAATATAGTGACATCTTGTTGTTGGCGTCTTTAAAAGTTTGGCTTTCTTCTTCAAAGTCTAAACTCTCTGGTTCTTCGGGAGGTTCTTCATCTGAGCCTTCTGCTTCTGGTTGAGTTTGTCCTTGGGTGTAGAGGTATTGGACTGGGTGGTATAAAGTCAATGTTCTAGCCTTGAGTGAGCTTGGGGATCTTGGTGAAAGGGAGTAGTATCTTGGCATCTCCCACAGCTGGGTGGTTGAATTTGTAAACCGTCTTCCCTTGTATCTTTCCCTTTTCAATGATCTTGGATCTCTGGAGATACTCCATGTCGATCCATTCGTGCTGGAACATCTTACGCTCTGGGTAATTCCACAAGAAAGAAGGGTTGTGGTCACAATTCTACCAACAGCTAGATCTCCTTTCACACCCTTCATGTGTAACATTAAGACATAGTCTCTGTAGTTCATCAGCTGGCTTACCAGGGTGATGGTCAGGCCAGAGTCGGCTGTATTTCCTTGCATCCCTATGCCTTGTTCCTAGTGCTCCTCCCAGGCAAACACGAGGACCTCTTTTAGAGCAAGATCCATCATATGAAGTTCTCCTAAAGTGACTGTGCCTGTTGTCTTTCTTGCGAAGAGAGTACTAGCCACAGACTTGTGGAAGCACCTTATGGCTAGATTTCTGATTCTGCCCCCTTTGACCTTGAGGATGTGATGGTTTTCTTTCCACCCAAAGTTCTCCAAAGATCCTGAAGCTCTTCCTTCTCAAAGGTTTGGTCTGTAGGTTACCCCTCCGAGAAATCGTACAGTTTGCCCAATTTCTTGAAGGTCAGGGTGTACCTTCTGCCTTTGACTTTGAAGAATATGTACCCCATGCTTCCATCTGGTCCTGTCTCATCATTATCCCCATGCAGCTCAAGTCCCAGAGTTGCCAAGAAATGGCATGTCTCTTCTTGATAGGCTTGAAACTGATGCTCCATGAACCGAATCAGTCCAGCTTGCTCGAATACGTAATCGACCTCCCTAGCAATGCCCAGTGCTTTCATCGTGTCTCAGTGTGGGTATCTTGTCCCCATGAAGAGTAAGTCCATCATCAGGTCAATGATCATCTCTTCTTTAGCAGCTGGTGGCAATGCATGCATCCTCACCATCATCCTCTTCTTCAACTGTAGTCTTCAGCTTCGCCGGTTTCTTTCCCTGAGCAATGTCCTTCTTGGTTCTGTCAATGTCCTGTTTAGTTTGTTGAGGCCTTGATTCTCAATGTCGTCATCAATCAAGTCAGGTGCTGTGCTGGACATTCTCACTCTTGTGAAGCTTCCAGCCATGGCTGCAGCCCTAGCTTTGCTTATGGCCTGTTTCTGTGGGTTTCTGAAACGATTCAAGAATTGAAAATTTGATTTAGCTGAAGTCACTCGAGCATAACACTAGAGCCTTTTGGTCGAGTGAACTTGCCATTTCTGGAAATTGTAAACCACTCTACTAGACCACTCGAACAGATGTGATCGAGTACTTAGTTTCCAGAAATGTTGGATCCACTCGAGCCATTCACTCGAGCTCTCTTGACCGAGTCTAAGATTTTTAAAGAACTTCCAATTTCGCATACAAGAATTCATCAGGCAATCAAGTCATTTAAATTTTCTCATAAGGAACATCCATGAATCTAACTATCAATCGATTTAAAATAAATTGACAAATTCCCAGAATTTTCTAACCATAGAAATTGATTCACAGCTCAGATTGCAACATCCTAAAGCATCAACCATCAATCTTAGCTACAAGAATTTATGAAACTTAAACCCAGAAATCACCAAGAACAGTTATCTTAAACCCAGAAATCACCAAGAACAATCATCTTAAACCCAGAAATTTTGAAGAACACAAATTTCCTAGATTTTACAGAATTGAAGCTAATGGCTCGTGATACTTACTTGGATGATCCAGATTCATGAAATAAGTGATACATTCTCGACAAATTTGATGAAAAAGTCAAAAAAATTTCAGAGATAATTTTTTAGAGAGAGAGTGAAATCGCAAAAATGAGGATGTGGGAGGATGAAATCGCGTAGAGGGGATATAAAAAGTTGAGTGGATAATATTTTGGATAAAAATTGATTGGTCAAGAATTAGAGTTGAGATTCTGGATAAAATCTGGGTCACTCGACCAGACTGCTCAAGTGGTGTACTCGAGTGGTCGGGTCGAGCTGTAGTGAATTGTGCTCGATCAAACATGCTCGAGTGTATGGCTCAAGTGGTTTGATGTGATACTCACAATTCTTGATTTTATTTTATCTTCATCCCCATAATCCTCTCCCTTACACCTGATATCAACAACTAAAGAAAAACATAAAAGGCACCAAAATCTAAAACATAAAAGATTTGAAATATATATACAAGGATAGACATGGGACTTGCACCCAAATGAGCTTGTTCTAAGTAACTGAGCTTGACTCAGTCACGGAGATCAGGAATACAGTGGGCCATGGAGAGGCTCTAAGGTCCCCTCATGCTCTATTCTTGGTGCGTTTCGAAAAGACGATGCTCTGGTAGCATTCAGGAAAGCTCTACTAATCCCAGGTCCATTGATATATTTAGGGATTAATCTGGTTGAGGAGCTACTCGTATTGCTCCTGAGCTCGTATAACTGGCCCCTTAATGCATTAACTTCACTTGACAAGCTTGTCACCTCGTTCTTGAGGGATTTGATGATCTTCCCCTGTATCATTTGGGTTGACTCGATTGAAGAAGTTGAGTGACGTGGCCGAGTCCAGCTTATTCTTTCGTCATTAGAGCCTATGCTTTCCACTCTAGACTCTGCATCTGATACTTCATCTTCCCGGCTGACTTCAAGAGCTAGATGTTGCAGGTGGATTTCTTGTTCATCACTCAAGTAGTCTCTTTGATCTTGCCAGCCCATAGTTGATCCATCTGGTGAGTTTGGAGGCTGTTCTACAACGTCAAGGGGTATATAGCTTGGCAGAGGTTCTTGACTGACTGCATCAGCTTCCTGGTTTCTAACCTCAATGGCAAAGAGTTGTCCTTTGATGGTGAGCTTCCTAGGATCCCTTTCAATATCAAACTTCATCAGCATGTCCTTTCCAAACTTTAGTTCAATCTTTCCTTCCTTGACATCAATCACAGCTCTAGCACTTGCCAAGAAAGGTCTTCCAAGAATCAAAGGGTTCTTGGGCTCTTTGTCCATCTCCATCACAATGAAGTCTGTTGGTACTTCAATGTGCCCAATCGATAGTGACAAATTTTCGAGCATGCCATAGGGTCTTCTAACAGTCCTGTCAGCTAACACGAGAGAGATCTTACTTAGTTTGTAGTCCTCATAGCCTAATCTCTCAGCAACTGAAACGGCATGATACTGACAGATGCGCCAAGTTCGCAAAGGGAGTTTCTAAATATGGTTTGCTTTAGTGTGCATGGCAGAGTGAAGGATCCTTGGTCTTTAAGCTTCTCTTGCAACACAATCTCTTGCTCAATGATGGCTTTGCATTCGTGATGCTTCTTAGCTAGTTCTTCATTGTCCTTGATTCTTTTCAGGACTCTTTCTTTCAGAAAAGTGTCAGATGGATTGATAAGCTTGATTGCTTCCTTTAGAGCCATCTTTGCCTCTACCTCTTGTAGTTTTTCCTTAATTATAGCTTTATACCCAGCCATAATCTCTTTCTTGAATTTTCCTGGGTAAGGACTATTCAGTAGGACTTGAAGATTTGCACGTTTATTTTCTTTAGCAGACATAGCCGACACTCGAGCAAGTGATCGAGTGGTTGTTTGAGTTCTAGTTTTTGTATAGAATCCTCCCCAGCTTGAGTACCATTTTCCACAGTGAATGCTGGATTCCTTTTCTTGAAAGGTAAGTATATTGCTGGTATAGAACTGATGGCATATACATTAGCAGAGTTCTTTGGGTTTTGAATTGCTTTTCCCGGTAATTGCCCTGTAGACTTGGTAGAGAAGAAGCACGGAGGCCTTCGAGATGTTTGAGTCTGGAGTTGACAGTGTCGAAATTGGAGTTGAGATCATCATAGGAACAATCAATGTGCTTCTTGAGATCAGCCATACTCGTTCTCTTCTTGATTGTGCCATTACCTTGTCCATGAAGAATTTCTTCAAGCATGTTCTTCAAGTCGATGTCTGGGACAGGCTGGGATTGTTGTGGTGCAAAACCATGTGGAGGATTAAGAGCAGGCACTTGCGGTTGGTAAGATCCTTTGGAGGCTATTTGGGAGCAAATCCTTGGTTCTGGCCAAATGAGTTGAACTGCTTGTTCTGTTGCTGAGGGTATACCTGATCCTGGGGGTTCGCAACATTGGGGTTCCTGTAGGAGAGATTTGGGTTCTTGTTGTAGTTAAAGAAGCCTTTGGTGTAGTTACCTTGATTCTGTATGTAGCTGGCTTACGCAATCTGCTCAGTATCCCCATCTTAGATTTGATATAGTTGTTCCTCATCAAGGAAGTGTATTGTTTTAGGTTGTATCAGCAGCAGTTTGGTCAAGTTTTCATTCAAAGATTTCATTTTTTTTTCTGTATCTGTCTTCACGATCGGATGATCCTCTATTGCTTCTATCAAAGTCCTCATTGTAATTTCCATCTGATGTAGCAAGATTTTCAACTAGCCCATCCAGAATCGACTTCTTTGTTGAGGAAGTTACCGTTGCTAGCGGTGTTGAGGAGCATTCAAATCTTAGGTAAGAGGCCTCGGTAGAGAGTGTTGAGAAGAGATTCGTTGCTAAAACCGTGGTGAGGGCATTGACTAGTGTAGAGCTTGAAATGCTCCCAAGCCTCTGAAAATGTCTCCCCAGTTTTCTGAGTAAAACCAGATATCTCATTTATGATCCTAGAGAGTTAGAAAAGAACATGGTTAAGAAGACCTTCTTACAATCATCCCAAGAAGTGATTGTACCCTGTGGTAATATCTTCTCCGACTGGTGGGCCTTGTCACCTAGAGAGAAGGGAAAAATACGTAGTTTGAAGCTATCCTTGCTTACCCCATTTATCTTTGTGAGGCCACAGAGGCAATCGAACTCGTCGAGGTGATCTAAAGGATCTTCCATAGGCAAACCATGGAATTTGTTGCCGTGCACCATAGAGATGAGACCACTCTTGATCTCAAAGTTGTTGTTCTGCACAGTTGGGGGTACTATTCCTTGTCTGTTTGTGTGCGTATTGTGCGAGGTCTGACTTGCGCTTCTTCCATTACTGGTGGTGGTGTAGCTATTACTCTTTCTTGTTGTTGCCTTGGTTGAAGTCAGTTGATATGGTTCAGATACTGAATCAGGTTGTTGCTTCCCTTAGAGCTGGTGTGCATCCAGATGCAGAGGAGCTTCAGCAATCAACTCGACCATTGTGGTCGAGTGGTACCTGATACAGACAAAGAACAAACGGTAAATAGTAAGTAACTTAGAAAGAACTTGATCTTGAAAAAATTGACATCCAAACTGTAACACAGTCGTTCGCAAATGGCAACGGTAAATAGTAAGTAACTAAGGTTTTTCTCACTTAGCAATACAAAGACATGCTAAATGTGACATGTTTGCATATTCTTCCTTTCGAACTTCACGTAGAAACAACTTAGGGTTTGAGGTTTTCAGATCATCTTAGGACTTGGATCTTCTTTGATAGACTTAGTTTGAAAAGATCTTGGTAATGATCTCCAAACTTCATGAACTTAACTCAGAATCACCTCGGCTCTTCACTTCATGAATCATCTTCAAATTCTTTAAATAACCTCGGATGGATGACCTTGATTTTGAGGTTTAATCTTTAAAGATCACAATTTGAATCTCCCCGGCTTCAACTACTTGGATTCATCTTTGTTGCGGCTTCAGTTCTTTTTATTTAGATCAGTTTGTTTTTGGATCACCTTTGGTTTGGATGCTTTTGTTTTTCTTCTCCGGCTTTGATCTTCACGGCTCCTTTTTCTCCGTTGAAATGTTCTTGGTTTGATTTTGATCTTCACGGCTTCTTTTTCTTTGATCAGCTTCGGATGGGATCACCACGGCTTCATTGTCTTCTTTGAATCGATCACCTCGGCTTCTTCTTCTTCATGATCTTTTTCGGCTTCTTCGTGTTCTTCAGAGATCACAAGAGAGATGAGAGAACTCCTTGGTATTTTTAGTGAGATAAATGGATTGAGAAAATGTTTTGGAAACAATGGAGGTTGGCTTTGGTTATATAGGCGACAAGTGAAACAAGGCTTTTCTCACTCAGCAATACAAAGAAATGCTAAATGTGACATGTTTGCAAGTATAGTATAGTGGAAGGAATACAAAGTCACTAGTCAGAATTCATCATCAATAATACAAACCCAGAAAATGCTAAAAATGACATATAAAATAGATAATGATGAGATGAGCAAGTTTGTAGAAGGAAATAGTTGCAAATATTAAATAGATAAAGAATAATAAGAGCTACAAGTCAAGAAAAATGAAGAACAAAGGAGAGAACTAAGAGGCAGGAACTTAGGTTAAAAAGACGCTCCCTCTGATAATAAAGAACAAGGCTATTTATACTAAAATGTTTGGAAGCCCTACAAACACTAAATGACAAAAGCTTAAATCAGGAATGGGAAGGTAAAATCCACTAGACCACAGTAGAGTTGAGTTGGTCCAAAGATAGGTTCACCCCTCGAGTTCACCCACTCGAGCAATCTAGGTCGAGTAGAGTTGACTTACATCCCAAGCTATCTCCACTCGAGTCTTCTTGGTCAAGCTATGCTGGTCGAGTGGTCTTCTATTCTGCTGTTCTTGGTCGAGTGCATGATCAGGTGGGGTTCAGACATTGCAATTGGTCTCCAAAGCTCCATAAGTACCTATTATCAGCTCCAATATGTGTAATGTATGCAATGCTCATGCAAAATATCCTAAGTACTCTAAAGTGATGATTATGATGCAAAGTGGTATAAACAATGGATCAAACTGCAATAAAATGATGATATATGATGGCTAAAAACATATAAAATACAGTGACATCAACGAGTTACACCTTCTAGCCCAACACGTGGCGTGCATGCTGCTTAGCTTCTTCTCCACGAGTTCGTGTGGTTTGTCGTCTCGCCTATGATTTCACGTGATGGTGTGGCGATCATGAGCAGACTCTGATCCCATCTCCTCTTACACTTCTCAGCCATGCAATGCTTGCTCACATGCATCCGACTTGTTCCACAAGTCTCATATGCCATCTTGCGAGGAATAGTACTTAGTGAACAGTACCTAAGTACTACAGTGATCTCTTAATTTGAGAGAGTAACTCAGGGTAAATTTGAGCTTATCAGTATGTGTATTGGTTGTGGTTTAGAGGTTTTGTCTTAGGATTGTGCCTAGGCTAAGTTGAGGAGTTGGGAAATCGGACCGGCTATCGACCAGGTGTGGTTGATAGAGCGGGGTCGATAGATCTGGCTTGACGTTTTTCCTAGTGGTTATCGACCAGGTGTGGTCAATAGGGTGTATCGACTAAGGCAGGTCGATAGGTTGGTCGATAGATCATGCTGGGTGTTTTTCCTAGTGCTTATCGAGGAGATGTGGTCGATAGAGCTAGCTCGATAGGGTGTATCGACTAGGTGTGATCGATAGATAAGTCGATAAGTTTCTTCGGATATTTTTTAGGATGGCTATCGACCAGGTGTGGTCGATAGGTCAAGGTCGATTGTAGCTAGCGACTAGGTGTGGTCGATAGGATGTGGTTGATAGGGGGTATCGATGGTTGTCGATAGGTTTTGTCGATTGACACTATTGTTCTGTGACTTGTGCTTTTAGCATTTCTTGATGTTGTGAATTGCTAGGTGGTTAGTCATGGATGTGTTTGATTAGCTTTGCATGAGGTTGCATGTTTAGCTGATTGTTTCAAGTAATACGTGGTGTTATTATTTCATGTTATCGTGGTTGTTTGAATTGTGTGGACTTTCATATAACCTGTTGTTGGGAGGATCAATCTCACACAGCGTTTAGTTTACCAAATGTTGATGCATCACTTTTGTCGTTGCAGGTCAAGATAAGGCGTAATCGTGGAATCGAGGCGACGAGGGGGAGGATGATTAGGACTAGTAGCTTTAGGTTTTGTAGCTTTTCTAGGATAGCTTGAACCGGTAGAACTGTTGACAATGCGTGGTCATTGTTGTTTATTGAATGTTAAATATCTGGTGGAATATTATTTGTATGAGCACTTAATATTTGTTAATTGCATGTTAAAAAAAAAAGTGTGGTCGTCACATTTTTGGTATCAGAGCGCATATGGTTCTAGAAGGGTATGTGGTTCTAGGATAGATTGTGTGTTGCATGGGGTCATAGAATCATCCTCTTCAAGCCTTGTGGGATTCCACGGTGAGTTATCTTTATTGTGATGATTGTGTTTTAGCATTTCTTAGTCCCTGTTCTTTGAGGTGCATATGGCTAGAGGGCATGGTGGAAGCTGTGGCCGGCGTAGAGCTCGTGGTCGTGTGGTGGAGGAGCGGGTCGATGAGTCACATGCGAGTAAGCAGGTGATGCGGCTTTAGCAGCGGGTGATGCTCAGGCCCGAGATGATCATCTTGCTGATCTCTTGACTGTGTTATTGGAGCGGTTACCAGAGAGGGTACCAGCTCAGGCTCCTGTGGTACCAACAGTAGTTGTTGAGGTTCAGCCTCAGGTTGCAGCTGCGGTTGCTGAGGAGCCCCCTTCTTACATCATGATGATGGAGTAGATGTAGAGGATAGGCACGTGGTTTTTCCCTGGAGGTGCTAATCCTGAGGACGCTGATGCGTGGTTAAGGAGGGTAGAGAAGAATTTCCTATCGAGTAGGGGTCCCGCAGGATACCAAGTGGACATTTCGGTCCATTATCTAGAGGATGATGCTGATAACACTGCATTTTGGCATGTCTTTACTATGGTTTTATTGCAACTTAACATAGGTTTTAGTCATCACCCATGTCACTTTGTGCATTTATTTGGCATATAGGATATTTAGTCTCTTTGCATTAGTTTGCATACATTTTGCATACATGTGATATTTTCAGGTATTTGGAGCTGTGAGGAGTCATCACTCGAGTAACCACTCAGCTATGAAGACACGTAGGGATTTCTGTGAGGAGTCATGACTCGAGTGACATGGAGCCAAAGAGTTGAAGACTGTAAAGGAAGCTCAAGTTACTCGAGAAGGCTACTCGGATGAAGACTCGAGGAGGCTACTCGACCAGACCACTTAACTGCTGGGTCGAGTGGTGAGCACCGCTTCGAGAAGATTCCGCAATTTATAGCGAGTAATGATAACTCGCGGGGGGGGTGGCGAATTTTTAGACCTTTTTATTCTGCGCCGCTTTTAGTAGATTTAGCTTATCTCTCTTAGTTTTCTCTCTCTAGTTTATCTTTAGATTTTGATTTGGATTTTTGGAACTCTTTGTAATTTTATTAGATCTAGTTTATTATTACCGTTTTTTTTCTAGAATCTCTGTTCATCGGATCGTCTATGGCAAGTTCAAGCCTTTTTAGGTTTTGGACTTTAATGATGATCGCGATGTGTGAGTAGTGAATTTAGGGATTTCGGGGATGGATTAGGGTGATCTCACTCGATCTCTATGGGTTTTTATTGATTATTCGTAGATTCGGCTTTAGATCCTTCTTGGGTTAGTGATTTTAATGCTTGCTCTTTTCTAGCCAATTAGAGCATGATCGTAGGTGACTTCATGAGCATCAAAAGTGCCTTGAACAATCAGATCTACTTTTTCCAAGGATTAAGACACAATAACGTGAGAGTTGGTGCATCAGATGTTGATTTACGTCACGACCCAACTACTCACTTGTTATGAGTCTTTCTTGGCTTTGACGGATCGATCCTTACTGCAAGATCTGTAGTCACTGGACCTCTAGGCTCGAGAAATCTAGATCTTCAGATCCATCACCACGACAGTGGGTTGGGTTGGAAGTGAGATCCGTCGTCAAGGGATTCACCCTGAGTTTAGATTTTCAACACCCATAGCAGATTTAAGTATAGATTACCCTATGACTCCACTCCCTGGGATCTTTATCATTTTCCATAGTTTTAATCTTAGTTCTACTGTTTATTTCTATTGCTTAACTTAGTATTCATTGTTTTTGTTCTTGTCACTCGATCATTTCACTCGAGTGGTCTACTCGAGTGACTCACTCGATTGATACCAAACTTTGTGACTTTTCCTGCTAATTTCGTGACTTGTTAAAGGGTGACAGACTTTAGCATTTCTAGGGTCTAGTTAAGTTTATTTATCTATAGCATCATTTAGGACTGTTAGTATTCACAAACAACTTCTATAAACTTGGCTAGATGTCAAGCTGCTGCTGTGATCGGTGAGAGCACACCACTCGAGCAACCCACTCGAGTGAGTGATCGAGTCAACTTCGGCTCAGTGAACGAGAAGCGAATTGTAGACCTGCACGCCATGATCAGGAGTCGTTTCCTAGAAAGATTCGCTGAAAATATTGAGAAGGAATATGAGATCATGTTGGAAGAAGAACTTCTGGAGCTGGAAGAGTCAATGACCTTTGATGAAGCTGTTGAGAAACTGGGACCTTTTGGGTATGGTTTGAGAGAAACAACCTTGAAGAGAATTCAAGATAGGAGAGCAACAGCTGCTAAGTCTCAGGAATGCTAAGTAATTGGTCAGCAGGAGGTTTTGGTTCAAGAGAAGTTAGAAGATCCGGGATCTTTCACTTTACGATGCTCAATCAACAACCAAGCATTTGGTAAATCTCTCTGTGACTTGGGTGCTTCTGTCAGCATCATGCCTTTGTCTGTTGCAGAAAGGCTTGGTTATCACAAGTTCTTGCCAAGCATGTTATCACTAGTCTTAGCTGATAGAACAGTGAGATTTCCACATGGACTACTTGAGAATGTTCCAATGAGGATAGGGAAACTTGAAATACCCACAGATTTCATCACATGAAGATGGACGAAAAACCCGAAGATCCTTTGATTATAAGGAGACCCTTTCTAGCATCCTCGCAAGCCGTCATCGATGCCACGAATGGAGAGATCTTTCTTCGAGCTAGTAATGGTTTAGTGGTGAGATTCAACACTTTATCCAGATTAAAGAGCTCAACTTTTGAAGGTCAACTTTACTCCGTGGAAGGGGTCGATGATGAGGAAAGGTTTGAGCGGAAATGTCGACTCCTGGGCTATACAGTCAATGTGAGAAGTCACTCTCAAGGGGTAGTGCAACCTTTTGTCACATTTACTGAAGATGGGACACCGAATGAGGGAATCGTACAGGTCATCGAGTGACCACTCGAGTGACCGCATAAACCACTCAACTTCATCCACTCGAGTGAATCACCCGGATGCTTCTAACCACACTCCTATTCAAGTAGCTGTGCCATCATCCACGACTCAACATGGTGCAGATCAGGGTACAATCCTTGCCCTACAGAGTTTGGTTGCTGAACTTTCACTCTCAGTGGAAAGATTGACTATGGAGGTTTCAAAGCTCAAGGAAACCCAATTTTCATCTGAGAACTCCAAAAAAAAACCTAAACCACCAGAGATGAGTCAAATGTTTTACAATGCCCTGAAAGCATCATCTTACCATCATTCCAAGCCAAGTCCAGAGAGGTCAACACTGACTCTCAAGGACACTTTTTCAGCCTAAAAGAGTAAGAAGTCAAGCTATGTGACTTTAAACAAGCTCACTTGGGAGGAAGTCCCTTTACTATCCTTGTATATATCTTTTTAAGTTTTTATGAATCTTGTTATTTTGATATTTTTCCTTAGTGTTTTTGAATTCAGGTTTGTGAGATTAGCCAAGTGTGCGTGAAGAGCCGGAGTCTTGAAAAGCCAAAGCACTTGAGTACTCCACTCGACTACACCACTTGACCTGACTGGTCGAGTGGTCCAGGTTTTTCTAAAAATCTCAACTTTTACTCTCAACCACTCGATTCATCTAACATATCCTCTTTATTTCACTTGACTTCTTCTTTCATCATTTACACGATTTCTCAAAAAACATTTCTCAAAAATCTCTCTAGAAATTTTCTTAAAATTTTCAAATTTTTCATCAAATCATCATCATGTCATTTCACTCAACTAATTCTGACACCAACTTGTAAGTTTCTTTTTTTACAACTTTTTGATCCATTTTGTCGCGAAAATCTGGGCTTGAAGTTTTTGAAATTTTTGAAAATTTTCTTCAAATTATTCACTTGCATGTTGTTAAATCGGGTTGGTTATGAGTAGAAGCATAGGAAGTGAACCCCATGGTTGAAAATCTTAGAATTGTGAAATTTTGTTCTAATTGAAGCATTAAACTCTCGGTATTTCGTATAGAGTTAGAACATAAAATTTCACCATTGCTATTTGCTTGTTTGTTAATTTGAGAACTCACTAGTAGTTTTCGTTGTCAAATTTAAGCAAAATCATGAAATTTATAACTCAACCTCATAGAATTTGTGATGAGCATTGAAAATTGATGAAATTCTTTAACTTTGGGTGTTTAAACATGGATTGCTTTGAATTGCCAATATCTTTGATTGTCTGTTTAGGTTCTCGAGCCAAGCACTCGTTTAGTCAAGTCGAATACAAAAATTATTAGGAAATTTTTGTCGACTCGACCTGACTGGTCGACTGACTTACTCGAGTGGTCCAAATTTTTGCTAAAAATTACAATTTTTGCCATTTTTTCAGGTACTCAGGTAACACCAGGACTCGAGCAACTCGAAGCACTACACACGCTGGGAGTGGATTCTCGAGATCCCAAAGAGACATAGCTCACGGGAAGAGAGTTTTAGAAGAAGAGTCGATGCAAAGGGAAGACGAAGACAGTGATGATTCTGAAAGTTCAGATAAGAGTAAGAGTTATAACTCGGAGGAGGATCAGATCGTCTCAATACTGAAGCGAATGAAGTTCTTTGGTACTAGATACCCACACCGCCCCACTATGCAAACTCTGGGAATTTGTAGAGAAGTTGGGAAGCTTTACCAAGCAGTTGACATCATTGGGCTCACTCAGAGACCCTTTGATGGTTTCCAGGAAGAAACTTGCTACTTCTTGGCAATGGTGAAGCTTCATCTCTATGAGGTGAGATCGGGCACGAGATATGACGAAGAGCTTGGGTTTGTCAGCTTCAAGATTAGAGGCTCGGAGTACACATTGCTTCTGAGCGTGGTTGATAGCAAGTTTGGGATTAGAAGAGGGCCAGGACGAGCTCAAGACTTTGACAAGAAAGAGCTCAACGAGTTGTGGTTGGAGTTGGGAGGCAAAGACAAGTATAAGTCTTCCAGAGCTAAGAGCAGTGAGATTAGGCACCCTTTCCTGAGGTATCTACACAGGACTCTTACAAACACAATGTTTGCAAGAAGGGCTACAGGGATAGTAAACGAAGGGTAACTGAAGATGCTGGATAAGTCTCCCCAAGAGTACTTGGTTTACTCTTCCAAGGAAAAGAGGGACAATGGAGAAGAGATGCGAGGAGACATGGCAGATACTGGAAACGCCATAGTTCTGGTGCGGCATCTGATGAGCTACAGAACGAACGCCATCAGGAATGATAAAATGGTGAACAATGCTGAACTTGCTGTAAGAGGTATTGTCACTTCTTTCCTTCATGCACCTGGAGTAGAGATTACATCTCGCCCTACACCACCACTTATGATGGATTTGGACCACATGCCCGACATGCAGACCCTCAGCGCAAACCGTGAAGAGGATAAGTACGCCTTCAACTTCACTCATCCACGAGTTGGAAGGGCGAAAATCCTTCTACCCTATGGAGGATTGCCAAAGATCTACACTGAAGAGGGCGCGAGGAGTATCAGTTTTGTTCCACCGGTGAGAGATCTTTATGATCAACGAGCTGAAATGCAAGAATCCGATGATGAAGTCCTTCGTTCTTTCATGGAGAGCACTCAGCCGCGTCGGACCTTCTATTTCATTGACTCAAAGTGTACATCCCTACGAGAATCTAATCAGAAGATTGGGTTTCTTCAGAAGTTGAACAAGTGGCAGGATAAGGCATACAACGCCTTGAAGAAAAAGGTTACAAACCTCATCAAGAGGTTGGTAGCTGCTGAGAACAAGCAGAAGAAGCCAAGCCTAGTCCCCACCTACTTGAGGAGAACAAGCTCACTTAGGGGCTTCTCCAGAAGATTCCACTTTGCCTCGCCATCACGGAGATCATCTGTTGATCAGATGCAGAGGAAGAGACGTCCTGACCATCCCGCTGAACACTTAGAGCATTCGTCACCTGACTCCACAACTCACACGGATCAGGCTGAGCACCAGAAGATGCCACTCAACCATCTGGGTCGAGTGGTCCACTCGAGTCGAATCTGGGATACTCTCAGCCAACGTCACTCGACCAACCTTGGATGAGTTGGCCACTCGAGTCGCACAAGGAGCTGAGCCGATGCAAGGAATATCCCCAGTCATTCCACCCTATACCCAGGAGAGCATGCAGGCCAGCATTGGCGCCTACTTCACTACACCCCAATGAGGTACCAAACCCTCACCGTTATAAATATCATAGAATATTTTTGTCTTTCTTTGTTTTTAATCTCTTTGAATTTTTATTACACAAGGGACTGTGTAATTTAAGTTTGGGGGAGTGTCTAAGATATGTATTTGACATGTTTCCCTTGTTTTCTTAAAATTTTGCATCCATCTATGTGCATCAAAAACCCATAAAAATTTGAAAAACTTTAGAAAATGATTTCACAAAAAAAAAAAAACAAACAGTGTCATGTAGTTGCATTTGCTTAGGATTGTTGCATTTAGCATAGGTGATGATGACGACTTAACCAATTAAGGCTTAATATCCAAACATATGATTTCAGTGCCACAGGTTATAAGTTATCTTATGCATTCAGCTTCGTTTGAAACATAAGGTTGCACCTTGCTTGGAATTGAATTTAGGACTCCTACTTGGTTTAAAACTTGCTGTGACTTGTAAATATATCCCTATGAATTTGAACTTTAAATTTGAAAACTTAATTATCATGATATGCTCTAAAAGTTAAAACTCATGGATACCTCAAAATACTTGGGTTTTCGTTCACCTTTTACCACTCTTGCTAATCCAAGTAGCTGTCTCCATTATTGAGACAGGTCCACAAAAACCAAACCAAAAACTTCATTTCAGGCCAATACATCAATTGTGAGAGAAATGAGGCCTATTTTCGGATTAAATTGTAGAGAAAGTGTTAATTTTTTCCGACAGGAGTAGCCTCTCATATAGTCTCGGATTCACACTTTTTGAATCAGATTAGGCTAAGGGGTTCGAATGGGTTTTTGGTTTGAGTTTGGGAAACAAAAGAAAGAAAAGAGTTTGCTAAAAATATATATATATGCCTTTGGAGAAGGTAGTAAACAATGTATAGGTCTAGTAAAGGATTTGGAAGATAAGAGTAGCTTACTCGAGTAGCTTACTCGTTCCCATTGAGAGGCCTTATCGCCTAGAGAGAAGGGGAATAGATGAAGCTTGAACCCGTCTTCAGATATACCGTTGATCTTCGTGAGCTCACACAAACGGTCGAATTGGTCAAGATGTTCCAATGGGTTCTCCATGGGGAGACCGTGAAATTTGTGGCTCTGGACCATGCTGATGAGACCGGATTTGATCTCGAAGTTGTTGTTGGCAACAGGAGGTGCCATAATCCCTTGCCTGGTGGAGTGTGTGCTTGGTGCATCACCAGCTCCAATGACTCGAGGTGCAGGTTGCTTTGCCATTTCAACCGGTGTCTCCTTCGTGGATTGATCTAAGTGAGTCTGAGAGCGTATTCGCATGCGGTGTAAGGACGACTCGAGAGAAACACTCGAGTAGAGTACCTGAGTAGACTAATCGAGTAGAATGGTACCTGATGCAACACAAACAGAACTTCAACACAAATTAGTAAGACTTTAAACAAAAGGCTAATGCAAATAGAATATCGATCCGAGAAGTTTAGTAGCAAAAACAAGCCTTGCTAGATGAAAATCTCAGATCTTGTATGCAAATGAAACTTTATCTAGTAAGCTTAAAAATGATAAATGTGCAGACAATGACTCTAAACTGGCAACGGCGCCAAATTGAAACTCATTATTTTTCTCAGTTTCAATCGATAGATAGTATAGAGGGTGAAATGTCGAACCTAATCTAGAGCATGTCTGTAGCACTTAACATGTGGATTAAACTATCAAGTCAAGCAATATATTTTAGGGGTTTTACTTACTAACAACTAAAATACAGAAAATTAAACTAGAGATGCAAAGCCTGTCACACTCTAACAAATCATAAACTAAAGATGCGAAAACTAAAACTAGTTGCAAAATCCTAAGTGACTCGATTAGGTCACCCGAGTGGTGAACTCAAGCGGACTTGGCCTAGTGGTGCTGAACTACTAAATGAAAGCAGTAAACAAGACAGATCTGAAAATTACGATTAAAATAAAGAACAGGGATCTTGGGGGTAGACTCGTATGATCATCTACACTCTCACGCCATGGGTACTAATTTACTAAACTCAGGGTGAATCCCTTGACGACGGATTTCACTTCCAACCCAACCCACTGTCGTGGTGAAGGATCTGAAGATCTGGCCTACCCGAGCCTAGGGGTCGAGTGACTACAGATCTTGCACTAAGGATCGATCCGTCAAAGCAAAGAAAGACTCATAACAAGTGAGTAGTTGGGTCGTGATGTAAATCAACATCTGATGCACCAACTCTCACGCTATTGTGTCTTAATCCCTGGAAAAACTAGATCTGGTGGTTCAAGGCACTTTTGATGCTGATGAAGTCATCTAAAATCATGATCCTCTTAATCAGAGAGGTACAAGCATTAAAAACGAGAACCCAAGAGGGATTTTAAAACCGAATCAGCATAAATCAACAAAAACCCATGGCGATCAAGTGAGACAACCTAATCCATTCCCCAAAAACCCTAAAATGACTACTCACTCTTCGAGATCATCATCCAATCCAAGAACCCATAAGAGCTTTGACTCGTCATAGATGAAAGATGATCTGAAGAGGAAGAAGATATGAAAAAGGAACAGTAAAGATAAACTTCGATCTATTAAAATTTCAAACGAGTTACAAAAATCCAAGACGAAAACGTAAAGATCAACTAGAGAGAGAAAACTAAGAGAGATAAGCTAAATCTACTAAAAGCGGCGCAGAATGAAAAAAGGCTAAAAATATCCGCGCCTCTCCCCGCGAGTTATCATTAACCTAGGTATTTATACACGAGAATTAGGGTTTATGAACGTCTCACTATAAATTGCGGAATCTTCTCGAAGTGGTTCTCACCACTCGACCCAGCAATTAAGTGGTATGGTTGAGTAGGTACCTCGAGTCTTCATCCGAGTAGCCTTCTCGAGTAACTTGAGCTTCCTTTGCAGTCTTCAACTCTATGGCTCCATGTCACTCGAGTCATGACTCCTCAGAGAAATCCCTATGTGTCTTCATGGCTGAGTGGTTACTCGAGTGATGACTCCTCACAGCTCCAAATACTTGAAAATACTACATGGATGCAAAATGTATGCAAACTAATGCAAAGAGACTAAATATCCTATATGCCAAATAAATGCACAAAGTGACATGGGTGATGACTAAAACCTATGCTAAGTTGCAATAAAACCATAGTAAAAACGTGCCAAAATGCAGTGTTATCACTAGAATTAAATGTTAATGATCTCATCCTTTTTGCTAATTTCTTTCACCCGATGGATTGACACTTTACTATACTATCAATTGATTAAAAACTCAGGATTTTAGTGTTGTGCTTAGGGTGTTAGTTTCATCACTTCTCATCCTTTTCACTACATAAAAACCAAGTTTCAATTTGGCGCCGTTGCCATTTGGGTGATTTAGAATTACAAATAGGATTTCATTGCATTTGAGATCTAGTTCTTTTACATTCTATCATGTTACTAATTCTGGTACACTTCTTTCTATTTAGGTACCCCTATAACTCGAGTTATCTACCCGGGTCACCTAGTCGAGTGTATCACAACTTTCCATGGCTACATCAATAGTCTCACACAAGCGACATTTGACACTCCAAAGAGACGTGGAATAGCTGCTCCAGAAGCAGATGCTGATTTCAAAATCTTCGGGGGCATCATTTCCATGGTTTCAAACAACAGGTTTCACGGGTGGGCATCTGAAGACACACTTGAACATCTATATGTCTTTGAACGAATCTGCAGCCTCGCAAGGATCCGCGGAATTACTGAAGATGGATACAAGCTAAGACTGTTCCCATTATCCATAGTGGATAAAGCCACTATGATGAGGCCATCAAATCAAGCTCCATTCCAGACCATATATCCGGTATCAAGGAAGCCCCAATAACTTATTACAAGAGCAAGATGAAGACTATGTTGAGCTTATCTTACAAGGATGCATCAAAGATACTTTGTTTGACATTGCGGATAAGGAGGATTCCAAGGCTTTCATTGGAGAATTATATTTGGAGGCCAGGAGCAGTGTCTTCAACACTTCCTCAGGTTGAAGACACACAAAGACGTTTTGAGGAATTGTACTCTTTTTCCTTATCTCGGTTTTGTCCCATTGGGTTTTCCGAAAAAGGTTTTAACGAGACAACACCCTTAGTGCGCATCCCGGAGCTTGTTATCAGTTCAATACACCTTTCACAAGCTCAAGAATGCCCAGCCTCGGGAGATATACACGAAATACAAGAGAAGAGTCCAGGCGTACCAAACTTTCCTTATTTAGATTCTATTTGTTTTAATTTGCACGCCTTGCTGTTTCTTTTTAAACTACATGTTGTTTTAGTTTTATTTGTGTTATTTTCGTCTAGGGTTATCTTATAAAACCCCAAGACCACGATTGTAATAGGTAGACGTTTTTAGATAATAAAGAATACATAGTTTCTTCTTGAAAGAACTCCCAGCCGCCTCCTTCTTCCTTGTGTGCGAAGCCTTTGAAGTTTGAGTGCAAACCTCTTCTTCTTGTGTGATTTCACTTGAAGCTGAGTGTAAGACTTATCACAGAGCTCTTCATACTCTGTGTGGCGTCTCCTGACCCACCCAATCCATTCTCCATCCACTTGAATCAATAGAGAGTGCTGTACAGCCAGCTATAGATTCACCATCCATCCGCCCCTCTGTAGTCATCACCTCCGATGCCTACATCATCTTGGTAACAGAGCTTAGGCTCAAAGTATAAGGTGTATCTATCCCCTTTATGTTCTGTTGCTGCATCTAGTTAGTTTCCATTCAAAAAAAAAAAAACCTCATAAAAAGTTTATGTCGTCACTGTTTCAGTTTTTCGTCAGTTTTGTTGTTTTAATTTTATAAAATCCAAAAAAACTCATAAAAATATTTCGTCTTTTGTTTTACCTTCTTAAAACATACAAAAAATCATAAAAATTGTCGTTTTAAAATTAGGAATTCATTTATTATTTTTCGTTCATCAAAACTTAAACCCCAGAAATTTTCTGTTTCAGTTTTGTCTGCTTCAGTGTTTCAATTTTATAAAATCCATAAAAACTCAAAAAAATGTTTCGTCTTTTGTTTTAGCTTCTCGAAACATTCATAAACCCATAAATTTTGTTGCTTTAAATTTAGGAATTATTTTAGTATTTTTCGTTCATCAAACTCTGTTTTGTGTGTTTGCTTGAAAGGACTTTGATCTCTTGCCTGAATTCGTTTGCAGGAATCCCACGAGATCAGAGAACCAGCTTTGGCTCAAAGTAACAGGAGAATCATCATGGGAAGTCAGCCTGAATAATTTCTCATGGCACAGATCCTTGTCGAGATCCAAACCTTAGAAGAAAGACTGACATGTCTTCAACAACAAACAGAAGAACATGGATTTGGAGATGCACCAGAAGCTGAATATGTTGAACCTAAACCACCAGACTGGGAACAACCAAAATTCAAACCTAAAGGTGGACCAGCTCTACGGGAAGCTACAACAAGAACTGAGTTTGTTGAGCCTGAACCACCAGATAAATACCCCAGGAGTCCACACTATGGAGCTGCATCATGCCGAGTTCAATTCCACACCCTACCAGCCGAATCCAAGAGTTATTCCCACAAAGGATGAGGTAATAAGTCAAAACCCCTCATCTTTTCAGGTTCTAGCAAAGAACCAGAGGATTATCTGCAATGGGAGACCAATATGGAGTATTGGCTGAGGGCAAACAACATCCGAAAGGATGACAAGCTATCATATGCTGTTGATAGTCTTATTGGAGAAGCTTATAAGTGGTGGCTGAAAGAAGACACACCCACCTTCTACAAAAGAAGCCGAGTGTTAGATTGGGAAGACCTCAAAGCAAGGATGTATCAAGAGTTTGTGAAGAAGCACCGAACATACAGCCACAATGCAAAAACGTCCATGTACCAAAAAGCATCAAGGAGCATACAGTCAACACAAAAAATGTTGACTACTCATGAGAACCATTCTGTTTAGCTCATAGAGAACAAGAGATTGTCTTCAAATGCTTTGAAGAAGCCACTGGAGGCGACACCAACAGTCAAAGCAAAGGAAGTTCAACAAGAGGTATTTCAAACTCCTATGCGAACTACAAAGCCATTACGTGAACCACAAGTAACACTAGGTCCAGGTGAGTTTTCTGAAACTTCTGATATGAAATGTTTTAAGTGTCACTTAGTAGGTCATGTTGCTGCAACTTTTCCCTTGAAGAAAACATTTAAGTCTCTTTCACTAGGATTAAAACGTGATTTACCTAAAGATATCCTAGTTCCATTTGATTTTGAATCTTCCAATGCTAGTGTCATGCACTTGTCTTTGTCAAAGGGAGTTGAAGCAGGTTTTAGTAAGGAGCACACGTCCATAGAAGAAGAGCCACGAGCAATAAACATTACAAAGCATGAGGAGCAAGCTCAGGATGCTATGCACTCACAGTTGCTTAAGGAAGCACACCCGGAAACACACATACAACCTAACATGAAACAAGAGATTGTTTCCACTCTGCGAAGTGAAAAGGTTGAATCTAAAATTTCTCCATCTGTTATAAATAAATCTATGACTATTTTAATGCACTTTTCTTTTGCCAAAAGTGTTGAAACAATTGCAGATGCAAAGGAGAAAATAATAGAACAAAAGGAGGTGTCCATTAAGGAGAAAGAGCTCACGGACCAAACACATAACCAAAGAGGACAACATGTGCCTGCAAAGCACTCATTAGTAACAGCCAAATTTGTTTCAAAGTTAACAAGTAAGAAGGCTGAGTCAATCCAAAACATCTTTCATGATATCCAAGTAAGTGAATTTCGAAACCTGATTCAACATTGGCATAATTTCTTGATAAGTCATAGTCTTAATTATTTTGTTTCTGAAATTCCACTTCCAAGTATAATACACTTGATTTTTGCCAAAGGTGTTAGAACTATTGCAGGGCATAGAGAAGACAAATCATATGCATTTGTGCCATCCCATTGGCGAGGAGAACAATGTTCACACATATGTTTGCCATTCATAGTCTGTACTAAGGAGGATGCAAGAGTCACCAACACTTTGCAGATTAAAGAAGAGCCACCGGACCCAACACCCATCTCCAAAGTTCTATTGCTTAAGGTAATTGGCAACGGTCATAATCAGGTTAGTAACCCTTTAACTAAATTAATTTCTAATGATTTCAGAAGTGTGAAAACAAACCTGTTATGTGTAGAAATTTTTGATAATAATTATATTGCTGCAAATGGAAGTAAGAATCATAGCATTTGTTTAGATGAACACATAGAACATGAGCAAATAATTTATCACAATTTTCTAGCTGTTTATAACTACTCCAAGACAGCATTAATACACTTGTCTTTGGCCAAAAGAGTTGAGAGTATTGCAGGAGCTAAAGAGGAGCCACCGGAGTCAAGAGTTCAAATCCAAATCCGGAAAAGAACTAAGCCGGTAACACCACCACCTCTTGGACGTGCTCATGACAAAGGAGTAGGAGAGGAGCGGTCCACGCCATCTCTAATGGACCAGAAGAAGCTCCAAGGCGTCACATGCTTCAAAATGATCAAAGACAAACCTCCAGATCCAACACCACTTCCATGTACCGTGCTGCATACGGAACACCAAGGAGACCATACTCAGGTAAGTAACACCTTGATTAGATTCGTTTCTAATAATCCTAAAAGTGTTATAACAGACTTATTAAGTTTAGAAAAGTTTGATAAAAACTTTGGTGTTTCATGGGAATATTTTGATAAAAACAGTTTGTTTACTACACTAGTAAAATTTAAGGATAATTCTTTCTTGGATCAATCTTGTTACCCTATTATCTATAATTCCATGACTGTGATAATACACTTGTTTCTTTCCAAAGGAGTTGAGAATATGGCAGGTTTAAAAGAGGAGCCACCAGACTTGGAAGTTCACGAACACACCAGAGAGAGAGCTAAGGAAGTGGCACCATCATTGCTTGGATGTGATCAGTATAATGGGATGTCTACGTCATCCCAGCTCAAGGGAGAGCCACCAGACTCACCATTGATCCAGAGAACACCCACATATCAAGATAAGGTTTTAAAATCTCAAGGACGCATGAACGCTAACTTGCTTTATCTTGGTGCAGATTACAAAGTTTCGAGGACGAAACCTAATCAAGGGGGAGGGTATGATGAGGCCATCAAATCAAGCTCCATTCCAGATCATGTATCCGGTATCAAGGAAGCCCCAATGACTTATTACAAGAGCAAGATGAAGACTATGTTGAGCTTATGTTACAAGGATGCATCAAAGCTACTTTGTTTGACATTGCGGATAAGGAGGATTCCAAGGCTTTCATTGGAGAATCATATTTGGAGGCCAGGAGCAGTGTCTTCACCACTTCCTCAGGTTGAAGACACACAAAGACGTTCTAAGGAATTGTACTCTTTTTCCTTATCTCGGTTTTGTCCCATTGGGTTTTCCGGGAAAGGTTTTAACGAGGCAACACCCTTAGTGCGCATCCCGGAGCTTGTTATCAGTTCAATACACCTTTCACAAGCTCAAGAATGCCCAGTCTCAGGAGAGATACATGAAATACAAGAGAAGAGTCTAGGCGTACCAAACTTTCCTTATTTAGATTCTATTTGATTTAATTTGCACGCCTTGCTGTTTCTTTTTAAACTACATGTTGTTTTAGTTTTATATGTGTTATTTTCGTCTAGGGTTATCTTATAAAACCACAAGACCACGATTGTAATAGGTAGACATTTTTAGATAATAAAGAATACCTAGTTTCTTCCTGAAAGAATTCCCAGCCGCCTCCTTCTTCCTTGTGTGCGAAGCCTTTGAAGTTTGAGTGCAAACCTCTTCTTCTTGTGTGTGATTCACTTGAAGCTGAGTGTAAGACTTATCACAGAGCTCTTCATACTCTTTGTGGCGTCTCCCGACCCACCCAATCCATTCTCCATCCACTTGAATCAATAGAGAGTGCTGTACAGCCAGCTATAGATTCACCATTCATCCGCCCCTCTGTAGTCATCACCTCTGATGCCTACATCACACTACCTGGACAAACTCTCTCCCACCAGGATCCATCACAACCTTGGAATCCTGTAAGGCTTCATTCCTCACCAAGTTCTTCTCAATCCAACGAACTGCGATGTTTCGGTAAGCGATATCCACATTTCACCAGAAGTTGGGCGAAACTTTATATGACGCTTGGGACCGATTCAACCGTTATCTCATGAAGTGTCCACACCATGATTTCTCCAAAGCATCATTACTCTGCATAATATACCGTGGCGTCTCACCGATGGTCAGGATTTGCCTTGACACTGGTAGCAATGGGAATTTCTTAAGCGCTAAAGCACAAGCTGGTTGGATATTGGTAGAAAACATAGAAAGATCAGACAGTATTTCCAACGACGAATATGGACGAGGTATTCAGAATGTTCATGCGTTTGAGGCCGATGGCAGATCAGATATTTAGATTCTTCACGCGAAGGTTGATATGATGCTACTCAAATCTCAGCCACCTTCAGCACCAGTTGCAATAGATGGCGACATCAAGCTGTTATTACAACAACTCATACATAGTCAAGACCAAGCCGTTATTGCTTCCACGAAGTAAATTCTAGATCTTCAGCAGCAGAATCTTGATATTAAGCAACAACTCAGCAACCTCTACACCGAACAACAGTCATTGCGCACACTGGTCCATTTTACTCATACCAGTCCGACAGTAACTACACCCTACCAAACCAAAAGATTAGTGCGATCACACTGCGAAATGGAAAACAGCTACCACCACAAGACCCTGTTTCTATCCCTGAGGACAGTAAGATCCAGGAGGGGGAGGGTGATTATCACGAGAAGACACAAGCACCAGTAGAACCACCACTCGAGTCAACTACTCAAGTGGCAGGTCGAGCGGCCTCAACTCCTGAAGATATTCTTATGAAGTCCAAGGAAAAAGGCAATCCTGAGGACTTGCGAGCTTATGTACCTCCATTACCTTTCCCAGGGAGAAACAAGAGCATCAGGCAGATAACTAGGAAAAACTAGTTTAGAAACATTTAAAAGTTGTTGAACTTCAGGTACCTCTTCTGGAAGCTCTAATGCTTATACCTCCATCTTAGAAATATTTGAAAGATTTAGTCAAGGAGAAAAGCAAAGAAATTCAAGGTATGGTACTTCTCACTCATCAATGCAGCGCCATCATACAGAAGCAGATAATATGCAAGGAAAAGCTTCAGGATCCAGGCTCCTTCACGCTACCATGCTCAATCAATGCTCTCACTTTCAAAAACTGCTTGTGTGACCTAGGAGCATCAGTAAGCCTCATGCCGTTATATGTTGCAAAAAGACTAGGGTATACCAGATTTTCTCCCAGCAATATCTCCCTGGTATTAGCACATCGATCTGTCTGTCATCCACATGGGTTGCTAGAAGATCTTCCCGTTAGAATAGGGCACATCGAAGTTCCTACTGTCTTCATAGTTCTCCATATGAACGAGGAACCCCAAGACCCACTGATTCTGGGAAGACCATTCTTGGCAACTTCTGGAGCATTGATTGATGTGAAGAATGGCACCATTGATCTAAAGTTGGGAAAAGAAGTTATATAATTCAATATCAAGAACGCAATGAAGCAATCTCACATTCAAGTATTTGGAATAGGAGAGATAGAGGACTTGGTAGAAGAATTCTTTGAAGAGATAGTTGAAAAGGATCACTTGAAGACAGCCTTGACTACGTATAGCGGAGGAAGGCATCTACATCCTGAGGCATCTTTTTATGAAGCAATTCTAAATACACCTCAACTAGCAGGAGCAGAAGATACAGTCGAAACACTGGGGAAACTTGACGAAATCGCAGCAATCAAGGAAGTCACTCGATCGGTGCACTCGAGTACACTAGCCGAGTCGGCTCAGAGGAAACAGCAATTGAGTGACTCACTCGATTGCCCACCCGAGTCACACAATATCGAACCATCCAAGTGGTCTGAACTTAAAGCACCGAATGTCAAACTCAAGCCACTTCCAGAAGGGCTAAGGTACGCTTTGCTACGTAAAAATGACATTTATCCCGTAATAGTGAATGATAAGTTGAAACCTAAAGAATTAAGCCTTTTGCTGAACGAGTTGAGGAAATTTAGAAAAGCTATAGGTTACTCTCTTGATGATATAAAAGGAATTTCACCTTCTCTATGCACTCATAGAATCCATTTTGAAAATGAAACACACACTAGTGTAGAGCACCAGAGACATCTAAATCCCAACCTTAAAGAAGTAGTAAAAAAAGAAATCATTAAACTCTTGGATGCTGGGATAATCTATCCAATCTCCGATAGTATTTGGGTATCCCCTGTGCATTGTGTGCCTAAGAAAGGAGGAATCACTGTAGTTAAAACTGATAAAGATGAATTGATTCCAACTAGAACCATAATAGGTCATTGATTATAGGAAGTTAAATGCTGCATCTAGGAAGGATCATTTCCCATTGCCATTCATAGACCAAATGCTTGAAAGACTTGCCAACCACCCATACTACTGTTTCCTTGATGGATATGGTGGTTTCTTTCAAATTCCCATACACCCCAATGACCAAGAAAATACCATGTTTACTTGTCCTTATGGGACTTTCGTCTATAGGAGAATGCCATTTGGGTTATGCAATGCACCTGCGACTTTTCAAAGGTGCATGATCTCAATCTTCTCGGATTTGATAGAGGAGATGCTAGAGGTATTCATGGACAATTTTTCCGTCTATGGTTCTTCCTTCTCCTCTTGTCTATCCAACCTTAGCAAAGTCTTAGCTAGGTGCGAAGAATCTAATCTAGTTCTGAATTGGGAAAAATGCCACTTCATGGTGACGGAAGGGATTGTCCTCGGACATAAGATCTCGGAGAAGGACATTGAGGTGGATAGAGCAAAAGTCGAAGTAATGATGCAACTGCAACCTCCAAGGATAGTCAAAGACGTCAGGTGTTTCCTTGGCCATTCTGGGTTCTACCAAAGATTCATCAAGGACTTTTCTAAGCTAGCAAGACCCCTCACACAACTACTGTGCAAGGAGACCGAATTCATTTTTGACGCTGACTGTTTGAAGGCTTTCCACATGATTAAAGAAGTTTTAGTATCAGCCCCAATCGTCTAAGCCCCAAACTGGAGTTATCCATTTGAGATAATGTGTGACGCTTCAGACTATGCAGTAGGAGCAGTTTGGGGTCAGCGAATCGACAAGAAGTTGCATGTTATCCATTATGCAAGCAGAACCTTAGATGAAGCTCATGGGAGATATGCAACAACAGAGAAAGAGATGCTCGCTGTGGTGTTCGCCATAGAGATGTTTAGAAGTTATTTGGTGGATCAGAAGGTAACAATATACACGGATCATACTGCACTACGTCACATCTATGCCAAGAAAAACACAAAACTAAGACTTCTTAGATGGATCCTTCTTATGCAAGAATATGACTTGGAGATAGTTGACAAAAAGGGTATCGAGAATGGAGTAGCAGACCATCTCTCCAGAATGCGAATTGGTAGCCCGACACCAGTGAATGACTCCATTCTTGAAGAACAGCTTATGTCTGTAGGAAGATTAACTCAACACGTGACTCGACATGGCCACTCGAGTAGTTCACTCCAGTGCATCTGTAACACCCGTGTTCCGGGCAATGGAGTCTCGGTACGGGTAATGTTACGGTCAGTCGAGAAATTTCGAGGTTTTGTCATTCGGACAGATTCGGTCGTTCGGAAATGTGTGTTCGAAAAAACATGTTTGGTCGAAAAATGGAGTTTGGTCTGGAAATGGACATGTTTGGTCTGGAAATGGACAAGTATGGTCGGAAAAATGGAGTTTGGTCACGTTCGGACAGTTCTGGTCGGATCCGGACAGGTTTGGTCCAATTTAGGACAAGTTTTGTCCAAAAAATGAAAATGGTCGGCTCAGACTGGAGAAGTCAGGGTTGAATTATTTTGGAAAATTATTAAGTTGGGTCGAGGTGGAATTTGCCTGGGCCATCTAGAATTCCTGATTTGACCAGGATTCATTAAAGAAGGACTACGGGCTGAATAGGGGAAATTGTTGGGCTTGGACCAATTGGCTCGGTCAAATCAACTTCTGTTTCGATCAATCCTAATATTTTGGGAATTAGTGACAATCGAACGAGCTGGAATCGGTTTAAGGAGATTTTGAAATTTTGGGTTGGTTATGGAACCGGATATGCGGATTAAGGTGTTTTGTGACCCAAATTTGATTGGTTCAGTCAAATCGAGTTTTGTCAAGTCCCAAACTCGTGAAATATATTCTAAGTATGGAATAAGGCGGTGGTGTGAAGGGCCGAGTCATATTATGAAGATGGACCATTATTTGTGAGTTTTTGGTGGGTTTTTCTTAAGGACCGAGGTCCAATTCGTGGATTAAACATAAGGGACGATTAGTATAAGAGTTTTGAGGGTTTTAGAGTCGCATAACACAGAGATTTTGTGCAGCCAAAGCTAAGAACCCTAGAGCTTCGAGTTTTGGAGAATTTGGCCGAGAATGAAGGTTCGTGAAGGGAAAATCTGCCAGTTGTCGATCTATTTGAGGAGTTGTTCGTGAACCCTTAGAGCTTTACCGTTCGTCCGAGAGTTCATCGATTGAGATCTTTGAGAAGCTTGAGTAGTTTGGGGATTTGGTTAGCATAGCTCACGCGGACCCGAACCGGTTAATCAAAATCTTTCTGAGATATTAAGGTGAGTGCGTGACCGTGGTTGATGTATTTTAGACGGTTTGTTTGTGTGGTTGTTTTGTTGTGTTATTGGTATTGCGTTTGATTTCTTGACAGTTTGGGTTCTGTTTGTTGTGTGTATGTGCTTTGGCATATGCATTTGAGGGAACCGTTGCTTTACAATAATATTGACATAATTAATCGCATGTAATTGAACCTTATTTGATATGTTAAACCGGTTAGACGGGATGATCGCTTCACTAGGCAACTTTTGTTGTTTACGCATCCACTCGTTGATGCAGGTAACAAAGATTAAGGAGGAGCTCGCGGGACCTGGAGGCGTTGGATGGGACGGATGGTTTTATTGGGAGTTTGAGTTAGTGGATTTTATTATTTTGTGCTTTGAGTTTGATGTTTAGTTGCTTAAGAACCATGTTAGCGAGTATTTGAGATATTTAAGTTATTGAATTATTGAGGAATTCTTTTGTTGAGATTTGGTTAGTTGAATGGAATTTTATTTGAGAAATTTTGAGACTCGCTTGCATGACTTAAGTGTTGTAGTTTCGCTGTGCATATAACCTTTGAATTTGAGGAAATCTGGAAACCTCGTTTGAGACTTAGAGAATTATCGAGAAAATTTTTGAGGTCTACCGGTTAACACCATTGTTAGGGCAGATTTTACGGATAGGGGTGTTATAGCATCACTCGAGTATGGCACTCAAGTCAAGTCACTATAAATCACCCTGGTACGCAGACTTAGCAAATTATAAGGCAACCGGCCATAAACCTATGCACCTTGGTTCCATTGTTAGGAAAAAGCTATATAGGGATGCAAACTACTATTTCTAGGACGAACCTTACCTTTACAAAAGGGGGGCAGATAGTGTGTTCAGAAGATACATTGCTGAAGAAGAAGTGAGAGGAGTCCTTGAACATTGTCACGGTTCCACGTACGAAGGGCACTTTGCCAGTTTTAAGACAACTCAGAAAATCCTTCAAGCAGGTCTATGGTGGCCAACAATGTTTAAAGACACGAAGAATTTCATTGCTCAATGTGACGCATGCCAGAGGATGGGCAATATAAGCAAGAGAAATGAGATGCCTCAGAATCCAATCTTGGAGGTGGATATATTTGATTGTTGGGGAATTGATTTCATGGGTCCTTTCAACCCCATCTCATGGAAACAGCTACATCTTGGTAGCAGTTGACTATGTCTCCAAATGGGTCGAAGCAATAGCATCACCAACCAACAACGCTAAGGTTGTCCTGAAGATGTTCAAATCAATCATATTCCCCAGGTTTGGAGTTCCCAGAGTTGTGATAAGTGATGGAGGATCCCATTTCATCAATAAGCAATTTGAAAATCTTCTGAAAAAGCATGGGGTGAGACATAAGGTTGCGACACCTTATCACCCTCAGACAAGTGGTCAAGTCGAAGTGTCTAATATGCAGATAAAAGCAATTTTAGCCAATGTGGTGGGAACTTCGAAAAGAGACTGGGCATCTAAACTTGATGATGCTCTGTGGGCTTACAGGACAGCATACAAAACCCCTGTAGGACGAACTCCTTTTCAGCTATTATATGGAAAATCTTGCCATCTGCCTGTGGAGTTAGAGTACAAAGCACTCTGGGCTACAAAAATGTTAAATCTTGACCTCTTATCAGCTCAAGAAAAAAGGAAGGTAACTTTGCACGAGTTAGAGGAAATAAGGCTTGATGCATACGAAAGCTCAAAGGTTTATAAGGAAAGAACAAAAGCTTTCCATGACAAAATGATCCAGCAAAAAGATTTGACTGCAGGAGATCAGGTGTTACTATTCAATTCAAGACTCAAACTTTTTCCTGGCAAGTTGAAGTCAAGGTGGTCAGGCCCATTCCGCATAAAAGAAGTCTTACCATATGGAGCAATCACCTTGTTGGACCCTGAAGGCAGAGAATTCACTGTGAATGGACAGAGAGTCAAACCATATATAGTAGATCAAGGCATACAACAGGACACCCCACTCGATTTGGGTGATGTTAGGTAAGCCTAACAAATGAAAGTCACGCTAAGAGACTTAAAACAAGCTCACTTGGGAGGAAGTCCCATGATTATCCCTGTAAATATTTTTCATTTTAAGTTTTCTTAGTTTCAGGTATTTTAATGTTTTCTATCTAGTGTTTTGATGTCTTAGGAAGCTTGGTGAGGTCGAGACAAGGAAATCCCACAGCACTCGAGTACATCACTCGAACACAGGACTCGAGTAAACCACTCGACCCCATGTTCGAGTGGCCCAGGTTCTATCCGAAAATCTATGAAATCTAAACTTTTAATCTTGGCCGCTCATATAACCTTATCCATTCCTCCTTACTACACATACTCGACTACAGTGCTCGAAGTTCATTAAAGTCATACTTTTGCCCTAATTCATTTCGGACCTCATTTAGAAGCTCTTCTCACGAAACTTTTTATGTAGGTCTAAAAGATATCTTTGAATTCATTCCGAAAGATTCTTGAGTCATCATCTCTATAAGAGGTCAATTTGTCCAGAAAACAGGGCAAACATCAGCTGCAGCCATAGCACGAAACATGATGCTAGCTAGGAGAGAAATCCCTACCTCAGAAGATGAATCTCATGACAACGAAGCCCAGACTATGCAAGGCTTCCATGACGAGGAAGGGAGAAATGGTCAGAGCTCCAGAGCTGTCACGGAGAGCGAGTCTGAAGAAGTTATTGAAAAAGAGATAGAAACAAGGAACAAAGGAGCAACAACCATTACATTAGAGGAAACAGAAGATAACTCCATTACGGCCCTAAAGTCAATGAGGTTTCACTAAACAAGATATCCTCATCTCGCGACAGTGGAAGCCCTGGGAATCACAGAAGAGGTGACAAGCCTACTCAGAGCAGCCAATCTCGAAGTCCTCATGACTTACCATTTTGCTGCTTACGAGAACGAGACATACCAATTTATGTCAACTATGAAGGTCGCTTCATACGCTGACCATATGAACATGATTACGGATGGCAGTCACAAATTTATCTACTTCAAGGCGGATGGGATCACTCATACACTGGGTTTCAAGTAGATCAACGGTTGTTTGAATTTGAGAAAGGTTAGGGAATGAAGCCAGATTACAGCAACATTGAGCTTATGAAGTTGTGGAAAACTCTGGGAGAAAGAACACCCTTCAAAACTTCTCAGGTGAAGAGCGCCAACATAAGGAATCCTTCTTTGCGGTATTTCCACCGAATCGTGGCAAGTACCATTTTCGCTAAGAAAAATACCGGTGCGGTTAATAACCAAAAACTGCGAATGATGGGTTCAGCTCTGAAAGACTTCATTCTATATGCTTCGTCTGAGGATATGGAAAACGGGATTATCATGAAAGGAGATAGGAATGGTGCTGGGAATGCTGAAATCCTAGTCACAAATCTTACCTCATACAAGGCATATGCTTCTAAACTCCACAGGATGAACAAAGAATGAGACATCACCAAAGGGGGATTGGTAACGCCCATTTTACTCGCCTGTGGATAGACCTGACCATGAGTGACGAGTCTGAACCTCAATGGTTAGACATCGCTCATCTTCAATGCTCTCGCATACTAGGCCCGAGTATGGTTGATGACCAATATGTCTACAACTTGTCGCATCCCCTGATGAAGAAAGCCAAAGTCCTCCTACCATTCCAAGAAATGCCAAAGCTCACTGAAGGAGAGAGCGTTGATTTTGTCCCACCTCTTCACCTCCTTTACATGACTAGAGTCCAGAGAGATACTGTGGCAGAAGTGAAGGAATATATTCCTGAGCCTGAGAGGTATGACTTTGATGAGGAAGTTTGCACCAACTTGGGAATGGTGAGTAAGAAGTTGACCTTATCTAGACAATGGTCTAAATGGCAAGACAAGACTATCAAGAAACTTAAAGGCAAGGTCAAAGAACTTACCTCAGCGGTTAACGACCTGACAACAAGTGTTAGGGAATTGCAAATTAGTCAGTGACCCCAACCACCCTTTTACCCTCCACACGACGCAAGAAGCTTGACAATGACTCACTCCTTCACCCATCACCAACGCCACGAAAGCTCGAGTCAACCAAGATGTCGATCCTCAGTTGAAGACACGCGTGGGGAAAGAAGGGTTTATATCCAAATCCCAACTTCATAAGAAGATGAACAGCCCCACTCTCAACCCACTCGACTGGTTCACTCGAGTAGACTACTCGAGTCGGCTCAGAGGAGACGTACCATCCGACGTCCAGCTGTTGATGAGGAAGATCAATCAGACCCAAACCGCCTCACTTGACGTAGATCTTCTAGGAAGCTCACTCGACCTAGTCACTCAAGTCAGCCAGCCGAGTCCTCGTACACCCATGATTCCATGGATGACTACCTCGACTCCTACTTCTCCAGCCGCCAATGAGGTCCCACACACTTACCCTTGTAAATACCATAGCATATTTTTGTTTTTCTGTGTTTTTAAATCTCTTAAGTTTTCCTTTAAATTTTTATTACACAAGAGACTGTGTAATTTATGTTTGGGGGAGTGTCTAAAAGATGTATTTGACATGTTTACCTTGTTTTCATATTCAAATTTTGCATCTATCTATGTGCATCTAAAACCCATAAAAATTTGAAATTTTTTTAGAAAATGATTTCACAAAAACAGAGTGTCATGTAGTTGCATTTGCTTAGGATCGGTGCATTTAGCATAGGGGATGATGACGAGTTAAACCGATTAAAGCTTAATAACCAAACATATTATTTCAGTGCCTTAGTTACAAGTTGTCTTATGCATTCACCTTAGTTTGAAACATAAGGCTGCACCTTGCTTGGAATTGAACTTAGCACTCTCATTTGGTTAAAAACTTGTTGTAACTTGTAAATCTATCCCTATGAATTTGAACCTTAATTTTGAAACATAATTATCATGATATGCTCTAAAACTTAAATCTCATGGATACCTCAAAATACTTGGGTTTTCTTTCACCTTTTACCACTTTTGCTAATCCAAGTAGCTGCTCTCACCTTTTAGAGCAGTTTTACCATACCAAAACCGTGACTTCTTTCAGACCATTAAATCACTCTTGTGTGTGTGAGGCCTTTTACATTCTGATTGAGCTTGGTAGGAAGTGTTAGGTTTGTGCTGACAAGGAGAGTATCCCATGTAGAGTCTAGCTCATGATTTTTGAGTTAGTATAGTTATAGGGAATCATTGTCCTGGGTTAGTGAGAGTGTGAGCATAAAAGAAAGAGTGAAAAGAGAAAAAAAAATATATGAAAAAGTTTCTAAGGAGTTGGGAATATGTATTAGATTGTTTGGTCTAGTTAAGGATCTGGAAGTGTGAAAATAAAATGAAAAGTTCAGCTCAGTGTAGTTAAAACGAAAAGAAACCGAGTCCAAGTAGAGCACTCGAGTGAACTGCTCTAGTGAACCACTCGAGTCCAAGCCTTAAATCAAAGTTTGATGAGGACATCAATACAAGCTCAGCTGGATCAAAGGAAGAAGCTGTACACATAGCAACCATAGAACAAGCACCAATAACAAGAGCTGGAACAAGGCGTGTGAGATAGGAATTTATCAAGTCCATGAACAGCCTCATCATTAAGGGAGTGCAAGAAGACGTGCAAGAATTACACAAGAATCATACGATACCTTTCTTACCGGTTCTTCAAGGAAACAAGGAATTTGCTATTTTTACTATCACCAAGCAAATTCAAGAGGCCCAAAGAAATCCCGAAATGGGTATGTGCTCCATTTGTGCTCTTTTTCCGTTCACCAATTTTTGTCCCAATGGGTTTTGTTGGTAAGGTTTTTAACGAGCCAAATGGATCGCATTATCATTGGCCCATTTAGTTGATTTTCCGCAAGCCCAACAACACATTCTCGGCCAAGGAGTTCAAGAGACAGTTTCGAATTCACAAACTCTGATTTTAATGTTTTCTCCTTCTCTCTCCTTCATGCAGAATATCACTTGTCTTTTAATTATGTTGTGTTGGACAATTTTCGGATTCAGCTTGTTTTTATTTTGAAGAAACTTGAGAGTTTTCTCTTTGATATTTCTGGGAAGGAAATATTCTGTCTTCTAAACTTATTGTGTGTGAATCCTTGAAGCTTAGAGTGTATTAGACTTATCATGGATCCTTTCACAGATCTGTGTGGCGTCTCTCAATCACCTATCACGTCGATTCATCCCTTTGAATCTGTTGAGAGTGACCCTAGTCCAGCAACAACTTCACCATCGAACCACTTCACCATCCATTCAATCGGAACTGTTGAGAGTGACCTTAGTCCAGCAACAATTCCTCCATCAATCTATCATTTAGGATCTGATTCACCTGGGTTCCTATATCAAAGTTTAAGAAAGTTTAAAACCCAGATCCGCTAGATTCTGCCTTTGTAAAGAAATTTCCACTCCTTAGAACCAAAAGGACCAAGGGAAAAGAAAAAGATTGAGTAGTTTTGAGAGTTTATGTGAGGCTGGGTGTTGAAGGTCATAGTTGTCTTATGGGTAGATAAGATTCTATCCTTGTATGCATCAGGTTGTTATTCTACCTTTAGCCTTCTGCTAAAGCTCAATCACTTCTTTGAGAGATCCCGATACTTGCGCTTAAACCAGAGGAAGAAGAGATCATTTTAATATCTTAAAACTTGTCCCTCAACCAAATGAATTTTAGTTATTGCATATCATGATCCACCAGTTCGCGTTTAATCAATGTTAAAGGGATAGTTTACTTTTAATGCTTGTGTTGGCTGAGTCTTAGTGTTGAATTCTATGTGATGAATATGGCTAAAGCTTTTAAGTAAAACTGATGTGAATTGCAGTCATCACCCATGTCACTTTGTGCATTTATTTGGCATATAGGATATTTAGTCTCTTTGCATTAGTTTGCATACATTTTGCATACATGTGGTTAACCCTAATTTTCGTGTATAAATACCTAGGTTAATGATAACTTGCAGGGGGGGGGGTGATATGATCCTCCCTAGAACCGGCACTTTCGAGGGGTAGAATGAAAGGAGTGGATAGATAGATAGGGGTGGAGTGAATGGATCGCACCAAGGTTACGGAAGACCTTGGATATTTCCTCAATCAGTTTTCCAAGATATGACACACTTGAAGACGCCAAGGTTTGAATCGCGGATATGACACACCTTGATTCAGATTGATTGAAGGATATTACTCACCAACAATCAAGTTTTGTTCTTCAAGGAACACAAGAGAAATCAGTCTCAATTTTTTCATAAAAAACTTGGATATCCGAAAATGAGTACAAGAAAAGAGTTTTAAAGAAAGATGGAGTAAAGAAAAAGCTAGAATTAATTCATAGAAAATTAAGAAAACATTAACTAGTTTGGAATATCTCTTGGAGTCTCCCAAGCCAACTCCTCCATTCCCTTGGCCGATTTTAATCAGATGATTATTGAGCTGGGCTGATTTAGTCTCTACTTTGGGCTTGAGACTTCAAAAGATAAATCCAAAAATTATTAGACTTGGACCTGGACAAAACTTGTTTAACTCTTGTGGACTAAGATGGATTAGAGTGACCCATTTGCCTCATTAAAACCTTCCTTTGGAAAACCCATTGGGAAAAAATCAAAGGTTAGGAAAAAGAGTATAAACAAATCACCCGTTTATTAGTCCACTCGAGCAACCAAGACGGTTTGATTTTCCTTGTTCTCGAACTGAGCTTCAGTCGGTTGAACTTGAGTGAGTAATGCGGTGATGGCTTTCTGAAACTCTTTGGCTCTCGATCTTGTCATTGGTCTACTTTGTACGGCCAAAGCATCCTCGGGTTCAAGCTGCTTCTGTGAGCTATCCATGATCACATCATCCCCTCCCTCTTGAAAAGGATTTGTCCTCAAATCTGGAACATCTGCAACAAAAGGGATTAAGTCAGCAACGTTAAAGCTTGAACTCACATTGTACTTACCTTGGAGATCGAGTTGGTAAGCATTATCGTTGATCCTCTTTGTGACTCGGAATGCACCGTCAATCCTAGGCATCAACTTAGACTTCCACTCAGCCAGAAATCTCTCCTTCCTTAGATGAATCCAAACGTGGTCTCCCTCTTCAAAGATCATCTTGCGCCTGCCCTTGTTAGCTTGTTTGGCGTACAGCTTTGTTTTCTCCTCGATGTTGCGCTTTGCTTTCTCATGAATCTGTTTAACAAGTTCAGCTTTCTTTTTCCCATCTAAGCTTGCTTTTTCACTCAAAGGCAATGGGGTTAGATCTAAAGGAGACAAAGGATTAAAACCGTAAACAATTTCAAAAGGAGGAAACTTGGTGGCGGAATGCACAGATCGGTTATAAGCAAATTCAACATGTGGTAAGCATTCTTTTTAATCAAGGCACGCAGCAAGGTAGACAAAGTTCTATTAACTACTTCAGTTTGGCCGTCGGATTGAGGATGACAAGTAGTTGAGAATAGTAACTTAGTACCTAGCTTAGACCAAAGCGTCTTCTAAAAATACCTCAAGAATTTTGTGTCCCTATCACTGACTATATTCCTAGGCATTGCATGCAAACGAACTATTTCTTTAAAGAACAAATCAGCAATATGAGAAGCATCGTCAGTTTTATGACAAGAAAGAAAATGAGCCATTTTAGAGACCCTATCGACAACAACAAAGATTGAATCGTTTCCCGTCCTAGTTCTAGGTAACCCAAGCACAAAATCCATAGAAATTTCAGTCCAAGGCTGATCAGGAATAGGCAAAGGCGTGTACATACCTTGGGACTGTACCTTCGATTTGGCTTGTTTGCATGTGACACATCGCCCACAAATTCTTTCGACGTCTCTCTTCATTTGCGACCAGTAGAAGTGTTCTTGCATCACTTTTAAAGTTTTAGAGATCCCAAAATGCCCCATCAAGCCTCCTCCATGAGCTTCCCTAACTAACAAATCTCTCATGGAACAATTAGGCACACCTAACCGATTTTCATAGAAAAGAAATCCGTCATGCCTAAAATATTTCCCAAAAGCAAACTTATCACATGACTTAAAAATCTCTTGAAAATCAGAATCAGCTTGATAAAGATCTTTAAGGTGTTCAAATCCCATAAGCTTAGCATCCAAAGTAGAAATCAAGGCGTACCTTCGAGATAAGGCATCAGCAACTATATTTTTGTTACCTTGTTTGTACTTGATCACATAAAGAAATGTTTCGATGAATTCGACCCAGCTAGCATGCCTTTTGTTGAGCTTTTGCTGACCCTTTAAATGCTTCAAAGACTCGTGGTCAGTATGAATGACAAACTCCTTCAGCCAGAGGTAGTGCTGCCATGTTTGCAATGCTCGGACAAGCGCGTACAACTCTTTGTCGTAGGTTGGATAGTTCAATGTAGCTCCTCCAAGCTTCTCACTGAAAAATGCTATGGGCTTCTTCTCTTGCATCAAGACAGCTCCAATACCTACACCAGATGCATCGCACTCTATTTCAAAAGTTTTAAGAAAATTTGGAAAAGATAAAAGTGGAGCATTGGTGAGTTTATCCTTTAATGCTTGGAATGCTTCTTCTTGTGCCTTTTCCCATTTAAACCCGACATTTTTCTTGATCATTTCAGTGAGAGGAGCAGATATGGTACTGAAGTCCATCACAAATGTCCGATAGAATCCCGCAAGTCCATGGAAACTTCTCACTTCTCCTACGGTTTTCAGACTGGGCCATTCTCGGACAGCTCGAACCTTTTCTTCGTCCGCTTTGATGCCATCTGCACTTATGACAAAACCTAGAAACACAAAGTTATCCATACAAAAGGTGCATTTCTTTAGATTAGCATAAAGTTCTTCTTTCCTAAGTACCATCAAAACCGCTTCTAGATGATTAACATGCTCTTCTAAATTTTTGCTGTAAACTAAGATATCATCAAAGTAAACAAGAACAAAAATTCCAAGGAAGCTCCTTAAAACATGATTCATTAACCTCATAAAAGTACTAGGTGCGTTGGTTAATCCAAATGGCATAACTAAACGCAGTTTTCCATTCGTCACCCTCTTTCATCCTAATCTGGTGGTATCCAGTCTTAAGATCTATTTTCGAAAATATGCTAGAACCATGCAGCTCATCTAACATATCATCTAAATGAGGGATAGGGTGGCGATACTTTACAGTGATATTGTTGATGGCTTGAAAATCAATACACATCCTCCAAGTCCCATCCTTCTTCAGAACAAGCAACACCGGCACAGCACAAGGGCTCATGCTCTCTCGTATGTATCCCTTGTCCATCAGCTCACTCACTTGCTTTTGAAGCTCCTTAGTCTCCACCGGATTGGTTCTGTATGCTGGCCTGTTGGGAAGTGAAGCTTCCGGCACAAAATCGATCTGTTGTTCAATCCCACGGATAGGCGGCAATCCCTTAGGGTTTTCCTCCGGAAGGACGTCTTCAAAATTCTGCAAAATAGAAGAGATTTTACTCGGCAACTCCGGTACAAGGTTAGTACGGTTCAGCAAAGCTTCCTTGTAAACAAATAAAAGAACGGGATGTTGAGAGAATAAAGCTCTCTTAACCACATTAGACCTCACAAAGAAATTTGAATACCTCATGGGTTTACTCTCACAAGCCTTTTTCTTGGTTTTTCTCAAACTCTCGTTTTTATTTTGAGGTGGCGTGTTTAGGGGTTCACTCACAATGGTTTTTCCTTGTTGTTGCAGGTGAAGTTGGTCTTGATGAACCTCTTGTGGCGCCAAAGGAGAAAGTATCATCTTTCGGCCATTGAACTCAAAAGACTAACGATTAGTAAAACCGTCATGTAAGACCCTTCTATCGAACTGCCATGGCCTTCCAAGAAGTATATGGCCGGCCTCCATAGGTAAGACATCACATAAAATTTCGTCCTCATACTTGCCTATGGTTAAAGGAACCAATACTTGGCGGCTCATGGTCATCTCACCAGCATCATTAAGCCATTGAAGCTTAAATGGTTTCGGATGCTTCTTAACTTCCAGTCCTAACTTCTTCACCATTGTTTCACTAGCCACATTAGTACAACTTCCACCATCAATAATAAGGCTGCAAACCTTACCTTGTACCAAACATCTTGTGTGAAACAAGTTCTCCCGCTGCTCTTGGACAGTATCTTTAACTTGAATACTCAAAGAACGTCTTGTTACCAATAATTCTCTAGTCGCTGGTAACACTATGCCCTCATCCTCAGTTTCACCATCACTTTCAAGCTTTTCCTCCTCAGTTTCGATCTCGCCATTATCCAATAGAATCATAGTTCTCTTGTTGGTGCACTCGTTGGCGTAGTGTCCTCTCCCTTGACACTTGAAGCACTTAACATCCCGATTTCTAGACGGCGTAGCAACAGCCTTACCCTTGGCATCTTCAGCAATGGTGTAGGGCTTAGGATCCGGTTTTGGCCTAGTGATGGTTCTATCTTTTCAGCTGTAACTCATCCTAGTGTTAGCCGCTCCAGCTCCATAGGACAGTCTAGAAGTACCTCTCCTCTTAATTTGCTGTTCAACCAACACAGCCTTATGAAGCATTTCTTCCAAATCTTTATAAGTTTGAAGCTCCATTCTATCTTGAATATCCCGAGCTAAACCACTCAAATACCTGGCCATTGTCGCCTCCGCATTTTCATCTATATCAGCTTTAAACATTAGAGACTCCATCTCTTGATAATAATCCTCCACACTCTTACTTCCTTGAGTTAGACGCCTAAGCTTTAGATGCAGCTCCCTATGATAATGGCTTGGAACAAATATTTTTCTCATCAGATTTTTCAACTCTTCCCAAGTGACTACGGGCGGTTCTTGGTCACATCTTCGACTCATCACAATCTGATCCTACCAATTAATTGCATAATCAAAAAACTCCGTTGCCGCTACTTGAACTTTCTTTTGCTCCGAATAATTTTGACAATCAAACACGAGCTCAATTTTTTTCTCCCACTCCAAGTAGACATCCAGATCATTCCACTGAGATTATCTTCATTTCGACCCCTAGCTTCTCTTACTCGTCTCGGTCTTCTTTCACTTTGATTAGAAGCTTGGATTTCTCTACTGTAATAATTCAAGTCATCCCCATCAGCTTCTTCTTGAGGTCGTGCTCTTCTTCTTCTAGCAGCAGTATTCGGCAATAATCCTTGATTAACGGACTCTTGAATCGTATCGATCCTTGCGTTGACTGCACCCATCTCTTCTCTCACCATCCGCCTCATTTCTACCACTAAGGTTTGCATGTCCAGAGTGTTATGTCTTCTTCTTTGAGCTTGGTTGGTGCTCTCAACTTCTTCGCTGGAATGATTAGACATATTCATTTTGTTTTCCCTACACACTTAACAAACATTAGTAATAAAAAGTCGATCCTCACAAGTGTTTCTCTCCTTTTTATTCACTCAATCACTGAGCACTCAAAATGTTCTCTCTCAGCGATTTTCTCAATGGTTCGTATGGAACAAAACCGATCAAATTGGATGAACAACTCCAACAACACAAATTCGAAACAATTGATTTGAGATAGAAAGAAAAGAGAAAAGAAAAGAGTTTTAAAGAAAGATGGAGTACAGAAAAAGCTAGAATTAATTCATAGAAAATTAAGAAAACATTAACTAGTTTGGAATATCTCTTGGAGTCTCCCAAGCCAACTCTTCCACTCCCTTGGCCGATTTTAATCAGATGATTATTGAGCTGGGCTGATTTAATCTCTTCTTTGTGCTTGAGACTTCAAAAGATAAATCCAAAAATTATTAGACTTGGACCTGGACCAAACTTGGTTAACTCTTGTGGACTAAGATGAATTAGAGTGACCCATTTGCCTCATTAAAACCTTCCTTTGGAAAACCCATTGGAAAAAAACCAAAGGCTAGGAAAACGAATACAAACGAATCACCCGTTTATTAGCCCACTCGAGCAACCTAGACGGTTTGATTTTCTCTGTTCTCGAACTGAGCTACAGTCATTTGAACTTGAGTGAGTAATGCGGTGATGGCGTTCTGAAACTCTTTGGCTCTTGATTTTGTCAGTGGTCCACTTGGTACGGCCAAAGCATCCTCGGGTTCAAGCTGCTTCTGTGAGCTATCCATGATCACATCAGGGGGGTGTGGCAAATTTTTAGACCTTTTTATTTTGCACCGCTTTTAGTAGATTTAGCTTATCTCTCTTAGTTTTCTCTCTCTAGTTTATTTTTAGATTTTGATTCAGATTTTTGGAACTCTTAGTAATTTTAATAGATGGAGTTTATTGTTACTGTTTTTTTTCTAGAATCTTTGTTCATCGGATAGTCTATGACGAGTTCAAGCCTTTTTAGGTTTTGGACTTTAATGATGATCGCGATGTGTGAGTAGTGCATTTAGGGATTTTGGGGATGGATTAGGGTGATCTCACTCGATCTCTATGGGTTTTTGTTGATTGTTCGTAGATTCGGCTTTAGATCCCTCTTGGGTTAGTAATTTTAATGCTTGCTCTTTTCTGGCCAATTAGAGCATGATCGTAGGTGACTTCATGAGCACCAAAAGTGCCTTGAACCATCAGATCTACTTTTTCCAGGGATTCAGACACAAAAGCGTGAGAGTCGGTGCATCAGATGTTGATTAACGTCACGACCCAACTACTTACTTGTTATGAGTCTTTCTTGGCTTTGACGGATCGATTCTTAGTGCAAGATCTGTAGTCACTGGACCTCTAGGCTCGAGTAGGCTAGATCTTCAGATCCATCACCACGACAGTGGGTTAGGTTGAAAGTGAGATTCGTCGTCAAGGGATTCTGTAACACCCGTGTTTTGGGCAATGGACTTTCGGTACGGGCAATGTTACGGTCAGTCGAGAAATTCCGAGGTTTTGTCATTCGGACAGATTCGGTCGTTCGGACATGTGTGTTCGGGAAAATATGTTTGGTCGGAAAATGGAGTTTGGTCTGGAAATGGACATGTTTGGTCTGGAAATGGACAAGTTTGGTCTGGAAATGGACAAGTTTGATCGGAAAAATGGAGTTTGGTCACGTTCGGACAATTCTGGTCAGATCCGGACAAGTTTGGTCGGATTTAGGACAAGTTTTGTCCGAAAAATGAAAATGGTCGGCTCAGGCTGGGGAAGTCAGGGTTGAATTAATATGGAAAATGATTAAGTTGGGTCGAGGTGGAATTTGTCTGGGCCATCTAGAATTCCTGATTGGATCAGGATTCATTAAAGAAAGACTACAGACCAAATAAGGGAAATTGTTGGGCTTGGACCAACTGGCTCGGTCGAATCAAATTCTGTTTCGATCAATCCTAATATTTTGGGAATTAATGACATTCGAACGAGCTGGATTTGGTTTAAGGAGATTTTGATATTTTTGGTTGGTTATGGAACCGAATATGCGGATTAAGGTGGTTTGTGACCAAAATTTGATTGGTTCAGTCAAATAAAGTTTTGTCAAGCCCAAAACTCGTAAAATATATTTTAAGTATGGAATAAGGCGGTGGTGTGAAGGGCCGAGTCATATTATGAAGATGGGCCATTATTTGTGAGTTTTTGGTGGGTTTTTCTTAAGGTCTGAGGTCCAACTCGTGCATTAACTTAAGGGACGAATAGTATAAAAGTTTTGAGGGTTTTAGAGTCGCATAATACAGAGAGTTTCCGCAGCCAGAGCTAAGAACCCTAGAGCTTCGAGTTTTGGAGAATTTGGCCGAGAATCAAGGTTCGTGAAGGGGTAATCAATTCCTTTGTGATTTTTGTGATTCTGTTGTGATCAGATCTCGTTATTAAGGTATTAATGTTGATCTATCACAGAAAATCTTCCAGTTGTCGATCTATTTGAGGAGTTGTTCTTGAACCCTTAGAGCTTTACTGTTCGTCCGAGAGTTCATCGATTGGTAAGCGAATTTCATCGTAAATCCAGTGTTCTGGTATGATAGTTTTGGGTTATTTAAGATGTTTAGTGGTTCTGTGGCAGAGATCTTCGAGAAGCTTGAGTAGTTTGGGGATTTGGTTAGCATAGCTCACGCGGACCCGAATCGGTAAGGGGTTTTTGTGATTGTGAGTATGTATTCTATTGGGGTGTTGGTTAGATATTTGTATTAATTGATTTTATGTGTCTGTAGGTTAATCAAAAGCTTCTGAGATATTAAGGTGAGTGCGTGACTGTGGTTTGTGTTGGTGGTGATTTGGTTGTGTTGGTTGTCTTGTTTAAGTTAAGGGTATTGCGTTTGATGTCCTGACAGTTTGGTTCCATTTGTTGTGTTGTATGTGCTTCGGCATATGCATTTGAGGGAACCGTTGCTTTACATTGACTTAACTTGATTAATCATGCACATATATTAAATTGTCTTGACACTAAAACCGGTTAGACAGGACGATCGCTTCACTAGGCAACTTTTGTTGTTTACGCATCCACTCGTTGATGCAGGTAATAAAGATTAAGGAGGAGCTCGTGAGACCTGGAGGCGTTGGATGGGACAGATGGTTTTATTGGGAGTTTGAGTTTAGTTGATTTTATTATTTTGTGCTTTGAGTTTAATCTTTAGTTGCTTAAGATCCATGTTAGCGAGTATTTGAGATATTTGAGTTATTGAATTATTGAGGAATTGTTTTGTTGAGATTTGGTTAGTGGAATGGAATTTATTTGAGAAATTTTGAGACTCGCTTGCATGACTTAAGTGTTGTAGTTCCGCTGTGCATATAAACTTTGAATTTGAGGAAATCCAGAAACCTCGTTTGAGACTTAGAGAATATTGAGAAAAATTTTGAGGTCTACCGGTTAACACCATTGTTAGGGCAGATTTTACGGATAGGAGTGTTACAATTTGGTATCAGAGCATCGTTGGATCCTAGGATTGTTTGGTTGTGCATTTGCTTGAGTTTATTGTAGTCATAATCTGATACAATCTGTAACAAGTATGTTACAAATTGGTATCAGAGCATGCTTGGTTCTAGGGCTGTGTAGTTAGTAATTTGATTGGGGTAAAACCATCCTTCCAACGCCAAGTCTCGCGGTAAGTCTTTTGGGTTGTTGTTAATTTTGAGAAATTGTTGTGATGAATGGTTTATGAAGCCGTTTGGCGTGGTGTTGGTTAAGTTCGTGTGAACTTAGCTTTGGGGTTTGGGGTTGCAGATTGTCCCTACACAATACATTGAGTATGGGTGGAATAGAGACCCATGTTTTGTTTGACTCGGGAGCTTCGCATTGTTTTGTGAAACCGGAGATGATCGGTAGAGGCGGTTTCCTGAAGGAACCGAGAGGCCATCAAGGATGGGTTAGGGCAGCCGGTGGGCAACTCATGAGGACCTTAGGAAAGGTCAGAGACGTGCCTACTTGGATTGGGGGAGTAGATATGCGAGCCGACCTAGTGATCTATCCGGTGGAAACATACGACGTGATCCTAGGCATGGATTGGCTCGGGATGTACAAGGCTCACTTGGATTGTCATCAGGGAAGGGTGAACATTGAAATGGGGAAACGGATGTTGGTTTACCAAGGTGTTAGACCGACGTCCGGAAGTTTAATTGTATCGGCCATTCAATTTGAGCGTTTGTTAAAGAGAGGATGTGAGGCATATTTGGCTAATATCACTACGGTGAAAGAGGGTAGTGAGTTAGAGTTAGAGGACATTCTGGTTGTCCAAGATTTTAAAGATGTGTTTCGTGAGATAACCGGATTGCCACCGTCAAGGTCGGATCCATTTACAATTGAGCTCGAGCCCGGTACAGCTCCAATTTCTAAGGCACCTGCTGAGATGGCTGAGCTTAAGAAGCAGCTGGGAACTTATGGAAAAGGGATTCATAAGAGCTAGTAGTTCACCGTGGGGAGCTCCGGTATTGTTTGTAAAGAAGAAGAATGGAACCTTTCGAGTTTGCATTAACTACCGGGGATTGAATAGGGTGACAGTGAAGAATAGGTACCCATTGCCAAGGATTGATGAATTGTTGGATCAGTTACGGGGAGCCACATGGTTTTCCAAGATTGATTTGGCATCGAGCTATCATCAAATTCCAATTGATGAAGTGGAGGTGAGGAAGATAGCCTTTAGGACGCGCAATGGGCATTTTGAGTTTGTGGTCATGCCATTTGGGTTGATGAATGCCCTAGCAGCATTTATGAAGTTGATGAGCAATGTGTTTCGGGAATACTTAGATGAGTTTGTGATAGTATTCATTGATGACATTTTGGTTTATTCCAAGACTCGTGAGGACCACGAGCATCACTTAAGGGTTTTGATGAGTAAGCTCCGTGAGCATAAGTTGTTTGCCAAATTGAGTCAGTGTAGTTTTTGGCAAAGGGAGATTGGATTTTTGGGTCATGTGATCTCGGACAAAGGAGTGTCCGTGGACTCGGAAAAGATTAGGGCAATTAAGGATTGGCGGAGGCCAAGAAATGCTACCAAAATCCAAAGTTTCTTAGGATTAGCTGGGTATTATAGAAGGTTTGTGAAAGGTTTTGCGCGTATGGCTAACTCGTTGACCAAGCTTACCGGGAAGGATGTACCGTTTGTTTGGTCCGAGGAGTGTGAGTTGGGTTTTTGTAAGCATAAGGAGATGCTTACCAATACGCCGGTGTTGGCATTACCTGAACCGGGTGTACCGTATGTAGTTTATATGGATGCATCTAGAATTCGGCTTGGGTGTGTTCTGATGCAAAAGGACAAAGTGATAGCTTATGCTTCTAGGCAATTGAAAAAGCATGAAGGTAACTATCCCACCCATGATTTGGAAATTGCCGCGGTGGTATTTGCACTTAAGATTTGGAGATCATATTTGTATGGGGAAAATGTGCAAGTATTCACGGACCATAAGAGTTTGAAGTACATCTTCACTCAGCCCGAGTTGAATCTTAGGCAAAGGAGATGGATGCAGTTTGTGGCGGATTATGACTTGGAAATAGCTTACCATCCTGGTAAGGCTAATTTAGTGGCTGATGCTTTGAGTAGAAAAAGAGTTGTGAGAGATACCGAGAAGGACATGGAAGGTCATATTGGTATGATTGGCTCATTAAGATTGAATGTCTTAACGGATGAGACAGAACCATTGGGTTTAGGAGCCACGGATCAAGCCGATCTATTGACCCGGGTACAGATTGCCCAACGGAAGGATGCTCACTTAGTAGGAGTGGCACAAAATGATAAGAAGGAGTATCAAACTTCGAGCAATGGTACAATTTTGGTTAATGGTCGAGTATGTGTTCCTAATGATAAGAGTTTAAGGGAAGAAATTTTAAAGGAAGCACATCAGTCCAAGTTGTCGATACATCCGGGTACCACCAAGATGTATCACGACCTTAAGCGTTATTACCATTGGAATGGTATGAAATGGGATGTTGCGGTTTGGGTGGCAAGTTGCCCCGTTTGTCAGCAAGTTAAGGCGGAACACCAAGTTCTGGGTGGGTTGTTGAGAAGTTTACCAATTGCCGAATGGAAATGGGATCGGATCACCATGGATTTTGTGACCGGATTGCCGGTGGGTGAGAAGAAGAATGCGATTTGGGTAATTGTGGATCAATTGACTAAGGCTGCACATTTCCTTCCGATGTGTAAAAAGGATAGTGCGGAAAGGTTAGCCGAGTTATATGTTAAAGAGATTGTACGGTTACATGGGGTACAGGCTAGTATAGTGTCTGATCGAGATTCTAAGTTTGCTGGTAAGTTTTGGAAGACCTTCCAAAGAAGTTTGGCACAAAAGTGCACATGAGTACCGCACATCATCCGCAGATGGATGGTCAGTCCGAGCGTACCTTACAAACGCTAGAGGACATGTTGCGGGCATGTGTTTTGGATTGGGGTGAAAGGTGGATAGATCATTTGAGTTTTGCAGAGTTTGCATACAACAACAGTTATCATGCAAGCATTGGTATGTCACCGTTCGAGGCCTTATACGGATGGCCTTGTCGTACACCCGTATGTTGGACCCAAATGGGGGAGCGTAGCATTTTGGGTCAAGATTTTGTTCAAGAGACCACCGAGAGAATCAAAGTTGTGAAAGCTAAAATGAAAGAGTCTCAGGATAGACAAAAGAGTTATGCCGATAAGCATCGTAGAGATTTGGAGTTTGTCGTAGGGGATCTAGTGTATCTAAAGATGATCACATATAAGGGGAAAGATCCAGCATTGATGAGTTCTAAGTTGTCACCGAGGTATATAGAACCGTATAAGATTCTGGAAAGGATCAGACCGGTTGCCTATAAGTTGGAATTGCCTCCGGCAATGTGTGCATTTCATAAGGTGTTTCATGTTTCTATGCTAAAGAAGTGCATAACCTCTAGGGACACAGTTTTGCCTAGTGTACCTTTGGACTTACAGCCGAATATGAGTATTGCAAGTAGGCCGGTCAAGGTGATAGGAAAAAAGAAAAAGGTTGTAAAGAAAAAGTCCATTAGGATGTTGAATGTTGTTTGGGATTGTGACGGAGAGGAAGAAGTCACGTGGGAACCGGAAGAGGTGATAAAAGTCCATTTTAAGAAGTGGTTTGGTAAGCAAGTAAAAACCAAGAAAGACGATGGATCCGAGGACGAATCCAATTGAGGTGGGAGAGAATTGTAACACTCGTGTTCCGGGCAATGGAGTTTCGGTACGGGCAATGGTACGGTCAGTCGAGAAATTCCGAGGTTTTGTCATTCGGACAGATTCGGTCGTTCGGACATGTGTGTTCGGAAAAACATGTTTGGTCGGAAAATGGAGTTTGTTCTGGAAATGGACATGTTTGGTCTCGAAATGGACAAGTTTGGTCTGGAAATGGACAAGTTTGGTCGGAAAAATGGAGTTTGGTCACGTTCGGACAATTCTGGTCAGATCCGGACAGGTTTGGTCGGATTTAGGACAAGTTTTGTCCTAAAAATGAAAATGGTTGGCTCAGGCTGGGGAAGTCAGGATTGAATTATTTTGGAAAATGATTAAGTTGGGTCGAGGTGGAATTTGTCTGGGCCATCTAGAATTCCTGATTGGATCAGGATTCATTAAAGAAAGACTACAGACCAAATAAGGGAAATTGTTGGGCTTGGACCAACTGGCTCGGTCGAATCAAATTCTGTTTCGATCAATCCTAATATTTTGGGAATTAATGACATTCGAACGAGCTGGATTTGGTTTAAGGAGATTTTGATATTTTTGGTTGGTTATGGAACCGAATATGCGGATTAAGGTGGTTTGTGACCCAAATTTGATTGGTTCAGTCAAATCAAGTTTTGTCAAGCCCCAAACTCGTAAAATATATTTTAAGTATGGAATAAGGCGGTGGTGTGAAGGGCCGAGTCATATTATGAAGATGGGCCATTATTTGTGAGTTTTTGGTGGGTTTTTCTTAAGGTCTGAGGTCCAACTCGTGGATTAACTTAAGGGACGAATAGTATAAAAGTTTTGAGGGTTTTAGAGTCGCATAATATAGAGAGTTTCCGCAGCCAGAGCTAAGAACCCTAGAGCTTCGAGTTTTGGAGAATTTGGCCGAGAATCAAGGTTCGTGAAGGGGTAATCAATTCCTTTGTGATTTTTGTGATTCTGTTGTGATCAGATCTCGTTATTAAGGTATTAATGTTGATCTATCACAGAAAATCTTCCAGTTGTCGATCTATTTGAGGAGTTGTTCTTGAACCCTTAGAGCTTTACCGTTCGTCCGAGAGTTCATCGATTGGTAAGCGAATTTCATCGTAAATCCTGTGTTTTGGTATGATAGTTTTGGGTTATTTAAGATGTTTAGTGGTTCTGTGGCAGAGATCTTCGAGAAGCTTGAGTAGTTTGGGGATTTGGTTAGCATAGCTCACGCGGACCCGAATCGGTAAGGGTTTTTGTGATTGTGAGTATGTATTCTGTTGGGGTGTTGGTTAGATATTTGTATTAATTGATTTTATGTGTCTGTAGGTTAATCAAAAGCTTCTGAGATATTAAGGTGAGTGCGTGACTGTGGTTTGTGTTGGTGGTGATTTGGTTGTGTTGGTTGTCTTGTTTATGTTAAGGGTATTGCATTTGATGTCTTGACAGTTTGGTTCCATTTGTTGTGCTGTATGTGCTTCGGCATATGCGTTTGAGGGAACCGTTGCTTTACATTGACTTAACTTGATTAATCATGCCCATATATTAAATTGTCTTGACACTAAATCCGGTTAGACGGGACGATCGCTTCACTAGGCAACTTTTGTTGTTTACGCATCCACTGGTTGATGCAGGTAATAAAGATTAAGGAGGAGCTCATGAGACCTGGAGGCGTTGAATGGGACAGATGGTTTTATTGGGAGTTTGAGTTTAGTTGATTTTATTATTTTGTGCTTTGAGTGTTTAGTTGCTTAAGATCCATGTTAGCGAGTATTTGAGATATTTGAGTTATTGAATTATTGAGAAATTCTTTTGTTGAGATTTGGTTAGTTGAATGGAATTTATTTGAGAAATTTTGAGACTCACTTGCATGACTTAAGTGTTGTAGTTCCGCTGTGCATATAAACTTTGAATTTGAGGAAATCTGGAAACCTCATTTGAGACTTAGAGAATATCGAGAAATTTTTTGAGGTCTACCAGTTAACACCATTGTTAGGGCAGATTTTAAGGATAGGGGTGTTACAGATTCACCCTGAGTTTAGATTTTCAACACCCATAGCAGAATTAAGTGTAGATTACCCTATGACTCCACTCCCTGGGATCTTTATCGTTTTCCATAGTTTTAATCGTAGTTCTATCGTTTATTTATATTGCTTAACTTAGTATTCACTATTTTGTTCCTGTCACTCGATCATTTCACTCGAGTGGACTACTCGAGTGACTCACTCGATTGATACCAAACTTTGTGACTTTTCCTGTTAATTGCGTGACTTGTTAAAGGGTGACAGACTTAAGCATTTTTAGGGTCTAGTTAAGTTTATTTATCTATTGCATCATTTAGGACTGTTACTATTCACAAACAACTTCTATAAACTTGGCTAGAATTAAACGTTAATGATCTCATCCTTTTTGCTAATTTCATTCACCCGATGGATTGACACTTTACTATACTATCAATTGATTAAAAACTCAAGATTTTAGTGTTGTGCTTAGGGTGTTAGTTTCATCACTTCTCATCTATTTGACTATATAAAAACCAAGTTTCATATGCGCATCTCTATGATTTTAGTGTTGTAGCCTGGAGAGTTCAGGCCGAGATGGCTTGGGCGGATTTTGTGGAGGAGTTTAACTCCAAATTATTCACTCAAGAGGTGTTTAACCGGTAAGAGTCGAGGCTTGCGAGATTGACTCAGGGGGATCAGTCAGTACGCGAGTATGAGGTGGAGTTCAACCAGCTTGGGTCTTATGTTAGCCAGGCGGTTGAGAGTGAGTTGGCCCATGTGCAGAGTGTCCTGATAGTCTTAGGGTTGACTTTCAGAACTGTTGCATGGTTAGGGCTTTTTGCACGGTTGATGAGTTGGTAGAGACTGTGGCATTGCTTGAGGAGCGTCAGAAAGACGAGGTGGTAGAGTACACCAGTTTTCAGGCGACAGCAGTGCAGCAGCAGTCTTGTCTGAGCAAAGGTGGTAACCCGATGCAAGGACAGAAGCGGAAGCGAGATAGCGCTTTGAGAGGCAATCGGGGTTGTCAACGTTGTTTCGGGAGCATGGATCACCGTGTGGCAAGCTGTCCTTAGAAGGGCGAAGTACAAGTGGATTTTTGGGTGTGCTTTCACTGCAAGGAGGCGGGGCATATTAAACCTCAGTGTCCCAAGCTGAGCAGAGTGAGGTCACAGTGGTGCAGCCAGTTAGGCCGGTGGTAGCAGCGCCTCGAGTGTATTCCATCGTCGAGTCAAGAGAGCCGAGTTCCAGGTCGATCACAAGTATTTTCCTTAGATACATGTAAGTTTAATTCTGTGTTGAGGAATTTTGGGGTGTTAAGGTTCTAGGCACATGTATATGTGTAGGGACCTTGTGTGTTGAGGGTGTTGAGTGTCATGTGTTGTTTGACACGGGAGCATCGCATTGCTTGGTCACTCCGAAATTGGCCGAGAAGGCTAATATTTGAAGCGAGCCCAGTGTGAGTTTGGGTTTTATGGAAGTTGCCGGATGGAAGCTCCTGATGATTCACGGTTGGGTTAGAGACGTGGATGTTCCGGTAGCGAGAGAGTCTATGCCTAACGATTTGATTATTTGCTCCATGGAGCTGTACGATGTCATTTTGGGAATGGATTGGCTCAGGAAATTCAGAGCGCATCTGGATTGTAACCGAGGGCGTGTCGAGTTTGACAGAGGTAAGGGGAGGTTACTGTATCAGGGGGTGAGACCGACTTCCAGAAGTCTCGTGATCTCGACTATGCAAGCGAAGTGTATGATCGAGAGGGAGTGTGAGGAGTGTTTGTCTACCATTTCTTCGCCGGACTCTATTGGAGAGGCTAACGTTCAGAATATTCGAGTGATTCGAGAGTTCCAGGATGTGTTTCAGTCGTTACAGGGGTTATCTCCATCTAGGTTGGATCCTTTCACGATGGAGTTGGAACCGGGGACAACACTGATATCTGATGTGATCATGGATAGCTCACAAAAGCAACTTGAACCCAAGGATGCTTTGGCCATACCAAGTGGACCAATGACAAGATCGAGAGCCAAACAATTTCAGAACACCATCACCGCATTACTCACTCAAGTTCAACCGACTAAAGTTCAGTTCGAGAACAAGGAAACTCAAACCGTCTTGGTTGCTCGAGTGGACTAATAACGGGTGATTCGTTTGTACCCTTTTTCCTAGCCTTTGGTTTTTTCCCAATGTGTTTTCCAAAGGAAGGTTTTAATGAGGCAAATGGGTCACTCTAATCCATCTTAGTCCACAAGAGTTAAACAAGTTTGGTCCAGGTCCAAGTCTAATAATTTTTGGATTTATATTTTGAAGTCTCAAGCCCAAAGAAGAGTTTAAATCAGCCCAGCTTACTAATCACCTGATTAAATTCGGCTACGGAGACTCCAAGAGATATTCCAAACTAGTTAATGTTTTCTTATATTTCTATGAATTAATTCTAGCTTTTTCTTTACTCCATCTTTCTTTAAAACTCTTTTCTTGTACTCATTTTCGAATTAACCAAGTTTTTTTATTAAAAATTGAGAGTGTTTTCTCTTGTGTTCTTTAAAGAACAAAACCTGATTGTTGGTGAGTCATATCCTTCAATGGATCCGAATCAAGGTTTGTCATATCCGCGATTCAAACCTTGGCGTTTTCAGATGTGTCATATCTTGAAAAAGTCATTGAGGAAATATCCAAGGCCTTCCGCAACCTTGGTGCGATCCATTCACTCCACCCCTATCTATCTATCCCCTTATCTCGTTCCACCCCCTCGAAAGTGCCGATTCTAGGAGGATCATATCAATATCCAAGGCTCCTTATAGTATGGCTTCAGCAGAGATAGCGGAGCTGAAGAAGCAGCTGGAGGAGTTGCTGAGTAAGGGGTTTATTAGCCCGAGTACTTCATCGTGGGGAGCACCGGTGTTGTTTATAAAGAAGAAAGACACGAGTTTTTGGTTGTGCATTGACTACCGGGGACTTAACCGAGTCACAGTGAAGAACAAGTATCCTCTTCCTCAGATTGATGAGTTGTTGGATCAGTTGATAGGGGCTACTTGGTTCTCCAAGATTGACTTGGCATCGGGATATCATTAGATTCCTATCGATGAGGGAGATATCCGGAAGACAGCTTTCAGATCTTGTTATAGCCACTACGAGTTTGTGGTGATGCCATTTGGGTTGACAAGTGCACCAGCTGCATTTATGAGATTGATGAACAACATTTTCCAGGAGTATCTGGATGAGTTTGTGATCATCTTTTTCGATGATATCTTAGTGTATTCGAAGAGCCAAGGGGAGCATGAGGTGCATCTGTGTTTTGTTCGTGCGAAGCTACAGGAACAGAAGTTGTTTGCTAAGTTGAGCAAGTGTAACTTCTGGCAGCGGGAAATTGATTTTCTGGGTCACGTTATCTCTGCGGAAGGGGTTTCGGTGGATCTAGAGAAGGTTCGAGCCATTAGTGTTTGGCCGAGGCCGAGGAATGCCACAGAGATTAGGAGTTTTCTTGGGTTTGCACGTTATTATAGGCGGTTTGTTTAGGGTTTCACGAGTTTGGCTATGTCTATGATGAAGCTGACGAGAAAGGATGTTCCTTTTGTGTGGTCCTCTGAGTGTGAGGAGAGTTTTGCGAAACTGAAGGCCTTGTTGACTAGTACTCCAGTATTGGCATTGCCTGATCCGCGCAAGCCTTACGTGGTTTATACCGATGCATCGGGAGTTGGTCTGGGCTGTGTTTTGATGCAGCGCGAGAGCCTATGCTTCGCGGCAGCTGCGGAAGCATGAGGGTAACTACCCTACCCATGATCTTGAGATTCATGCCGTAGTTTTTGCTTTAAAGATTTGGAGATCTTATCTTTATGGCGGAAAGGTGCAGGTGTTCACAGATCATAAGAACCTGAAGTACATTTTCACTCAGCCTGAGTTGAATTTGAGGCAGATTATGATCTGGAGATAGCTTATCATCCTAGTAAGGCTAATCTGGTTGCGGATGCGTTGAGTCGGAAGTGGGTGGCTTTGGTGAGCAAGATTAGCACATTGCGTTTGTGTGTTGTATCTCAGGAACCTTTGGGCTTAGAAGCAGCTAATCAGGCAGATCTATTAAGCAGAGTTCGGCTGGCTCAGGAAAAAGATAAGGGCTTGGTTAAGGCTTCGACAGAAGCGGGTTCTGAGTATCGGGGATCTACGAATGGCATTATCCTTGTGAGTGGGAGGGTATGTGTAAATTTGGATTACGAGTATGTTCTCGATTAATCCAGGAGTGACTAAGATGTACCAGGATCTTAAGTGATATTATCATTGGGTTGAGATGAAGAAGGATATTGCTAACTGGGTTGCAGCGTGCAACGTGTGCCAGTTAGTGAAGGCAGAGCACCAGGTCCCGAGTAGTTTGTTGTGAAGTTTACCCATTCTAGAGTGGAAGTGGGATATGATCACGATGGATTTCGTGTTGGGCTTGCCAGTTTCTCAGACCAATGATGCTATTTAGGCAATCGTTGATCGATGGGTCTGCGGTATTGGCTAGAAAGTACATGGAAGAGATTGTAAGACTGTATCTGGTACCGGTGAGCATTCTCTCGGACAGGGATCCTAAGTTCACATCTGAGTTCTGGAATGCGTTTCAAGCGAAGATAGGTACGAGCACATTGGGTGAGAGTTTTGTTCAGGAAACTACGGAGAGGATCCGAGTTTTGAACCTGAACATGGATGAGGGCCAGGATCGGTAAAAGAGTTATGCCAATAATAGGTGGAAAGAGCTTGTGTTTGAGGTGGGAGACAAATTATATCTCAAGATGGCTTTACTGAGAGGTCCGAACATGTCCATTATTGTGACTAAGTTGAGTCCGAGGATTATGGGGCTGTTACGGATTGTAGAGCGTGTTGGACCGGTAGCGTATCGTTTGGAGTTACCTAAGATTATACAGGCATTTCATAAGGTCTTCCATGTGTCGATATTGAAAAAGTGTTTTTCATAGGGGTGACGAGGTATTGGCTGAGATTTTGTCAGATCTCCAGCCCAATATGACCATTGAGGCGAGAACTTTGAGAGTTCTCGAGCAGAGGGTCAAGGAGCTTCGTCGGAAGAAGATTCTGATGATGCGAGTTCTGTGGGACTGTGATGGGGTGCAGGAGGAAACTTGAGAGCCAGAGGCTAGGATGGAAACGAAGTTTCAGAAGTGGTTCGAGAAGCAAGCTACGACTTGAGTTCCATCGAGAGGTTCCAGTTTCGGTGTGTAGCTGCATGCTATGTCTTTTCATTTTGTATTTCTGTTGTGAATAACGATGTTACATTATGAGTGTTTAATAAGATGAGTATTTCTTATTATTGATGTCTTTGGGGAGTCATGGTTACGCATTTCATTTTGGTGTTAAAAAGCGATAATGCATGTGAATAATAAGAAGGGTAGTTCTTATTGCTTATGGCACGAGTGTCATGGAAAGTTTTTATGACAATTTAAAAGCTTGGTTCATAATCGGGAAGATATTATGGTGTACCCGAAGTGATTGGGTATAGGTGCAATAGCCTGGTTATTGGTTATGCACGGTAGATATTCCGGGTGCAGAATATAGGTGATGAAGGTGTTACCTTGAGAGGATTTACACGGATCACAGGAGGTACTTCAATCAACGTGCTTATAGATGTGTGACTTATTGCTCCATGAGAGAAGTAGTTCCTCTAGTGCCGATAGCTCAAAGGACTGTGTGTCTTGAGAGTACGACTGGCGATGTACCCAGACTTGGGAGGTAGTGTGAAGCCTCAGAGGTTGGTAGTAGACATCGTGTGTGTGTTGACTTGGCCGGGTTAGCCTAGTTTGGAAGCTTGTGAGCTTGGAAGGGAAGGTTTGGAAGCTTGTGAGCTTGGATCTTGAGAGATCAAAGGGTGTGGAGCTTTGAGAAGCTTGGGAAAAAGGAAGGATTAGAGTAAGGCTACTTAAAGTGAGCTTTCGAGGAAGAGGAGAGATCTTTCTTGAGCTTGGGGAGTCCATCTAAGCATAGATCCATCCATTCTAAGGTGAGTTGTGCCAAAGGTTATCATTAAGCCATGTATGGGGGCTTGTGGGGTTGTTCTAAGCTTTGGGGTGTTCTTAAATTGCTTAGAAACCTTGTGGTCATTGGTGGAGCTTTAGCTAGAGTTTGCTAAGCTTGTTGTGGTTAGAAAACTATGGATTTCTGCTTGTTGTGCCATGTTAAGCTTTGATTGTGAGTTCTTATGCTTGCTTGGTGATTGTGTGTGTTGTGGTTTCTTGATAATTCCATGGCTTGTTGGGAGTGTTTCCCTAGTTGCTTGGTGTGTTATTGCCTTGCTTGGTATGTGTATTGGTTATGGTTTAGAGGTTTGGCCTTAGGATTGTGCCTAGGCTAAGTTGAGGAGTTGGGAAATCGGACGGCTATCGACCAGGTGTGGTCGTTAGGGCGAGGTCGATAGGAGCTATCGATTAGGGCAGGTCGATAGAGCGGGGTTGATAGATCCTGCTGGACGTTTTTCCTAGTGCTTACCGACTAGGTGTGATCGATAGAGCGAGGTTGATAAGGTGTATCGACTAGGGCAGGTGGATAGGTTGGTCAAGAGATCATGTTGGGTGTTTTTCCTAATGCTTATCGACCAGGTGTGGTCGATAGAGCGAGGTATATAGGGTGTATCGACTAGGTGTGATCAATAGGTAAGTTGATAAGTTTCTTTGGGTAGTTTTTAGGTAGCTATCGACCAGGTGTGGTCGATAGGTCGAGGTCAATAGTGGCTATCGAGCAAGTGTGGTCGATAGGATGTGGTCGATAGGGGGTATCGATGGTGTTGGTCGATAGGTTGTGGTCGATTGACCCTGTTGTTCAGTGACTTGTGGTTAGGTGGTTAGTTATGGATGTGTTTTAATAGCTTTGCATTAGGTTGCATGTTTAGCTGATTGTTTAAAGTAATATCTGGTGTTATTATTTCATGTTGTTGTGGTTGTTTGAATTGTGTGGGCTTTTATATAACCTGTTGTTGGGAGGATCAATCTCACTCAGCGTTTGGTTTACCAAATGTTGATGTATCACTTTTGTCGATGCAGGTAAAGATAAGGCATGATCGTGGAATCAAGGCGAAGAGGGGGAGGATGATTAGGACCGGTAGGTTTAGGTTTTGTAGCGTTCGTAGGATTGCTAGAACCAGTAGAACTGTTGACCATGTGTGGTCGTTGTTGTTTGTTGAATGTTAATTATCTGGTGGAATATTATTTGTATGGGTACTTAATATTTGTTAATTGCATGTTAAAAAAAAAGTGTGGTCGTCACATCCATTCTCCAACGCCATCTCTTTCGAGATGATAATAATTGAACTACATATAAGTTTGATCCCTTGACGGGTACATAGGCACCTCAATCATGAGTGCAGCCCTCATTCTTATCTCTTCATATAATTTTCCATATTATTTGAGAGATATAATTCACCCTAGAAGCGACACTACGACCTCCCGCCGAGAGCTTGTCTTTATACTTCCTATTCAATCTCTTACTATAACTCCGATTATCATCAGTAAAAATCTCATTTGATTCATTCAACTATTAAGGATCTTTGTCTCACAGAGAATCGAGCCCTCTTGATTATTTCTAACACATCCAAATTACTACTTGTGAGTTTTAACACCCACACTTATGTTTCCCTTTGAAAGTGTGTGCTTTATCTCTCTTTTTTGTCTAGTCGAGTGTGTCTCCTATTCAAGAGTGTTTTGAGCTAGCTTATCATAAGCTTCCCATCCCTTGTGTGGCACTCCTTAATCTATCATCTTATTTGTTCTTCATTTCATTCAACTGTTTAAGCAGACCAACTGCTTAGACCCCATCTCCTATCATCACGATTTTGTGCCTATATCATTTGGTATAAGAGCTAAAAGCTATATCCCCAGTTGTTTTATTTCTATTTTCAATTTATTTTTGCTATATTTTGTTCCATTTCATTCCAAAAAAAGGGTATTTTAATTTGTTTTATTTTTATTCATTGTTTTGCTTTGTCTATGAAAAGAATTCCACAAAAGAAAAACAAATTCTTCTTTTCTTCTTAATTCATATTTATTTTTATAAAAGAAAAGACCTTATAAAAAAATTCTTTTTCTTTGTATTTTATTTTGATTCAAAAAAAATGACTAGTCAAAATACCCTTTTACAAAAGCTGAAGGTACTACAACATGGTGAAGCTAAAGCAATGTGTGATGAAATTAAAGAACCATCCTATGCACATTTTGATCACAAGGGAATGATGCAGACCAAGAATCTTTGTTCAAATTTGGACATGATCAACTCTAAAAATCTGGTCCACCCATCAATGTTACAATCACAATCAATGTCATAACTCCAAGATCAAATAAGCTCAATCAATCCCATGTGATCGATCAGCCTCATTTATTACGGTAATTAATTTTAGAACAAGCTTAGGAAATGACCGGCCATATTCTCTCTATTGATTCACCGAGATCATCTGACCACACTTGGATTATTCTCATTGAAATCAGATCAAGGATGTAATCTAAAGACTCAAGTTTCTCAAATTCCAATCAATCCTTTTAATCCCTTTTATTTAAGTATTTTTTATTTATTTTATTTTGTATTCATTTATATATTTATTTGGCTTGATTACCAAGCTTTAGAGCTCTATAAAAGACTCTTCATAGTCATTGTAAAAACAGACTTGAAAATGAATAGAAATGAAACATATGTTTCCCTTTGAAGCTTTGTGCTTTATCTCTCTTTTTCTCTAGTCGAGTGTATTTCATATTCAAGACTGTTTTGAGCTTATCATAAGGTTGTCATCCCTTGTGTGGAGCTCCTCAATCCATCGTCTTGTTCTTTCTTCATTTCATCTAACTGTTTAAGCAGAGAGAACCGTACGACCAGCTGTTTAGAGCCCATCTCCTATCTTTTGTGTCTATATCACCTTCTAACAAAAGAGAAGCAATGCCACTTGATGCGACATTAAGGACAATGGATCCCTTATATCTAATGGCGGCTAAGAGAGTTTTCCATAGAAAAGTTTTACCAATTCCCCCAAGTCCATATACAAAGAATACTCCTCCTAAATCATTGTTCACATCCTCAATAATCTTACTGAATTTTGCACGGAATAATACTAATCTTTTAGTTAATTACAAGACTAATACCCTAAAAAAGTACTAGAATGATACTAATCTTTTGTAAAAATACTAAAATGCCATTATGAATTAAAATGCGGAACTTACAACACATAAAATATAATAATTCTGATAAAACATTATAAAAATGTTAACAAAATAGAAAACTAGAAAGTTATTAATGTAAAAAACATTATAAAAAACATAGTAAGCCTCTTCATCTCTCCAAAGTCATTAAAACTTGTTTAACTCTTGTGGTTGGTTATGGAACCGAATATGCGGATTAAGGTGGTTTGTGACCCAAATTTGATTGGTTCAGTCAAATCAAGTTTTGTCAAGCGCCAAACTCGTAAAATATTTTTTAAGTTTGGAATAAGGCGGTGGTGTGAAGGGCCGAGTCATATTATGAAGATGGGCCATTATTTGTGAGTTTTTGGTGGGTTTTTCTTAAGGTCTGAGGTCCAACTCGTGGATTAACTTAAGGGACGAATAGTATAAAAGTTTTGAGGGTTTTAGAGTCGCATAATATAGAGAGTTTCCGCAGCCAGAGCTAAGAACCCTAGAGCTTCGAGTTTTGGAGAATTTGGCCGAGAATCAAGGTTCGTGAAGGGGTAATCAATTCCTTTGTGATTTTTGTGATTCTGTTGTGATCAGATCTCGTTATTAAGGTATTAATGTTGATCTATCACAGAAAATCTTCCAGTTGTCGATCTATTTGAGGAGTTGTTCTTGAACCCTTAGAGCTTTACCGTTCGTCCGAGAGTTCATCGATTGGTAAGCGAATTTCATCGTAAATCCTGTGTTTTGGTATGATAGTTTTGGGTTATTTAAGATGTTTAGTGGTTCTGTGGCAGAGATCTTCGAGAAGCTTGAGTAGTTTGGGGATTTGGTTAGCATAGCTCACGCGGACCCGAATCGGTAAGGGTTTTTGTGATTGTGAGTATGTATTCTGTTGGGGTGTTGGTTAGATATTTGTATTAATTGATTTTATGTGTCTGTAGGTTAATCAAAAGCTTCTGAGATATTAAGGTGAGTGCGTGACTGTGGTTTGTGTTGGTGGTGATTTGGTTGTGTTGGTTGTCTTGTTTATGTTAAGGGTATTGCGTTTGATGTCTTGACAGTTTGGTTCCATTTGTTGTGTTGTATGTGCTTCGGCATATGCGTTTGAGGGAACCGTTGCTTTACATTGACTTAACTTGCTATTCAATCTCTTACTATAACTCCGATTATCATCAATAAAAATCTCATTTGATTCATTCAACTATTAAGGATCTTTGTCTCGCAGAGAATCGAGCCCTCTTGATTATTTCTAACACATCCAAATTACTACTTGTGAGTTTTAACACCCACACTTATGTTTCCCTTTGAAAGTGTGTGCTTTATCTCTCTTTTTTGTCTAGTCGAGTGTGTCTCCTATTCAAGAGTGTTTTGAGCTAGCTTATCATAAGCTTCCCATCCCTTGTGTGGCACTCCTTAATCTATCATCTTATTTGTTCTTTATTTCATTCAACTGTTTAAGCAGACCAACTGCTTAGACCCCATCTCCTATCATCACGATTTTGTGCCTATATCATTTGGTATAAGAGCTAAAAGCTATATCCCCAGTTGTTTTATTTCTATTTTCAATTTATTTTTGCTATATTTTGTTCCATTTCATTCCAAAAAAAGGGTATTTTAATTTGTTTTATTTTTATTCATTGTTTTGCTTTGTCTATGAAAAGAATTCCACAAAAGAAAAACAAATTCTTCTTTTCTTCTTAATTCATATTTATTTTTATAAAAGAAAAGACCTTATAAAAAAATTCTTTTTCTTTGTATTTTATTTTGATTCAAAAAAAATGACTAGTCAAAATACCCTTTTACAAAAGCTGAAGGTACTACAACATGGTGAAGCTAAAGCAATGTGTGATGAAATTAAAGAACCATCCTATGCACATTTTGATCACAAGGAGAGTACCTTGGTTTTGAGGACAAAACCATTTGAATGAAGAGGGAATGATGCAGACCAAGAATCTTTGTTCAAATTTGGACATGATCAACTCTAAAAATCTGGTCCACCCATCAATGTTACAATCACAATCAATGTCATAACTCCAAGATCAAATAAGCTCAATCAATCCCATGTGATCGATCAGCCTCATTTATTACGGTAATTAATTTTAGAACAAGCTTAGGAAATGACTGGCCATATTCTCTCTATTGATTCACCGAGATCATCTGACCACACTTGGATTATTCTCATTGAAATCAGATCAAGGATGTAATCTAAAGACTCAAGTTTCTCAAATTCCAATCAATCCTTTTAATCCCTTTTATTTAAGTATTTTTTATTTATTTTATTTTGTATTCATTTATATATTTATTTGGCTTGATTACCAAGCTTTAGAGCTCTATAAAAGACTCTTCATAGTCATTGTAAGAACAGACTTGAAAATGAATAGAAATGAAACATATGTTTCCCTTTGAAGCTTTGTGCTTTATCTCTCTTTTTCTCTAGTCGAGTGTATTTCATATTCAAGACTGTTTTGAGCTTATCATAAGGTTGTCATCCCTTGTGTGGAGCTCCTCAATCCATCGTCTTGTTCTTTCTTCATTTCATCTAACTGTTTAAGCAGAGAGAACCGTACGACCAGCTGTTTAGAGCCCATCTCCTATCTTTTGTGTCTATATCACCTTCTAACAAAAGAGAAGCAATGCCACTTGATGCGACATTAAGGACAATGGATCCCTTATATCTAATGGCGGCTAAGAGAGTTTTCCATAGAAAAGTTTTACCAATTCCCCCAAGTCCATATACAAAGAATACTCCTCCTAAATCATTGTTCACATCCTCAATAATCTTACTGAATTTTGCACGGAATAATACTAATCTTTTAGTTAATTACAAGACTAATACCCTTAAAAAGTACTAGAATGATACTAATCTTTTGTAAAAATACTAAAATGCCATTATGAATTAAAATGCGGAACTTACAACACATAAAATATAATAATTCTGATAAAACATTATAAAAATGTTAACAAAATAGAAAACTAGAAAGTTATTAATGTAAAAAACATTATAAACAACATAGTAAGCCTCTTCATCTCTCCAAAGTCATTAGTTCCATCTTTATTCTCAGTTTTTCTTGTTGCTTTGTTTCTAAAAGAAAGTTTTCGTTTTAGATCTACAAATTGGAAGTGGAAAATTGGAATTTACTGCTACAGTGTGGAGAATTTCGGCAAGTCACAGCCACTGCCACAACCGTCATTCAATTTTTGGCGTGAAGATGTCGGATTCCGGTAAGTTTTTTTAAAGAAAATTTTGCGTAAAAAAATCCAGCCTAAATGGTTGATTAACTGCAGATATATTCTGAATTATGTTATGATGTTGTTTGTTATCGCAGATTTTTATGCTTGATTGTTATGTTTAATTTGGTATGTTGTTGCCCCATCGTAGATTTGTTTATTTTGTTATTTTATGTAACCGCAGAGTTTTTCCATTTGATTTTCTTTGTCATTGCAGAGTTTTGGTATTCATAATCCTTGCTGGTAGTTTGTGCAATCTGATTAGAGGATAACAATGTTTAGATCGATGTTCTCTTGACAAGTAGCTGTTATTTTGTGCAATAAGATTTGATGAGCTGCGTATTGAGCTTGAAATTTTGAAGCTTTTTCTTCTTTTTTACACATTTGATCGTTTGTAAGGTTGCTTTTTTTTTTGTTAGCCAGAGTTATAGGATCGTTTAGTCTTCTCTTATTGCATAGTTTTTTAGCTAGCTAGTGTGATCAAAGAGTAAAAAATTTTGGAACTGATGATTAAGTTACAAAACTTTATGTTCTTTATTTTCTTGTAAAGATCAAAAATATTGTTGTTTCTTGTTTTATTGCGGTCGTTATACCTCATCTAAATCCTACTCTTTCAGGTTATATTAGTTAGATGATGGCTCTTATTTTTGTGTCCACATAATCAAATGTTAACCCTGGTGTTTATACTATCTTTGCGTTTAGCTGTTTGTCTTGTTTAATCTTTTGTCATTAGTTTTAGGATTGTGTTTTAAAGTGGTTAAGCTTAAGTTGATTCATCTCTTTTATTCATTGATGGTTTGTGCATTTTCTAATATCAGATTCTTAGTATTGTTTTCATGTTCCTAACTGTAACTTTCATTTGCTTTTTAAAGTTCAAGAGTGGTGAATAAAGTGAAAGAAAAGGAAGCTAACAAGAAAGTGAAGATAAGAAACGAAGCTGAGATGAAGGAGAAGAAAGAAAAGGAAGTTAGGAAGAAACAAACTGAGCCTGGGAAAAAAGAGAAGAAACAAAAGGACGTTAAAAAAAAAGGGAATATAGAAAAGAAAGATGAGATAAAGGAGAAGAGAGAACATGAAAGTAAGGATAAAGAGAAGATAGAACACGAAAGTGAGGATAAAGAGAAGACCGTAAAGAAAGATGAGAAGACGAAGAAGAAAGATGAGAAAAACAAGAAATTTGTAGTGAAGATAGAGAAGACAGATGGAGAGAATAAGAAGAAAGTTGTGGCATCTGATCAGGAATCAATATGGTCAATCCCAAAGGATAAGGAGGTGATGAGGACACCAATACAAGCTCAGCTGGATCAAAGGAAGAAGCTGTACACATAGCAACCATGGAACAAGCACCAAGAACAAGAGCTGGAACAAGACGTGTGAGAGAAGAATTTATCAAGTCCATGAACAGCCTCATTATTAAGGGAGTGCAAGAAGACGTGCAAGAATTACACAAGAGTCATATGACACCTTTCTTGCCGGTTCTTCAAGGAACAAGGAATTTGCTATTTTTACTATCACCAAGCAAATTCAAGAGGCCCAAAGAAATCACTAAATGGGTATGTGCTCCATTTGTGCTCTTTTTCCCTTCACCAATTTTTGTCCTAATGGGTTTTGTTGGTAAGGTTTTTAACGTGGCAAATGGATCGCATTATCATCGGCCCATTTAGTTTATTTTCCGCAAGCCCAATAACACATTCTCGGCCAAGGAGTTCAAGAGACAGTTTCGAATTCTCAAACTCTGATTTTAATGTTTTCTCCTTCTCTCTCCTTCATGCAGACTATCACTTGTCTTTTAATTATGTTGTGTTGGACAATTTTCGGATTCAGCTTGTTTTTATTTTGAAGAAACTTGAGAGTTTTCTCTTTGATATTTCTGGGAAGGAAATATTCTGTCTTCTAAACTTCTTGTGTGTGAATCCTTGAAGCTTAGAGTGTATTAGACTTATCATAGATCTTTTCACAGATCTGTGTGGCGTCTCTCAATCTGTTGAGAGTGACCTTAGTCCAGCCACAGCTTCACCATCGAACCACTTCACCATCCATTGAATCGGAACTGTTGAGAGTGACCTTGGTCCAGCAACAATTTCTCCATCAATCTATCATTTAGGATCTGATTCACCTGGGTTCCTATATCATCTCGTATCAGAGCTTAAACGCTCCTAATCAGGTTTATCTATTCCTTTTACTTCAGTTTAATTCGTTTTGTGTGTATCTGTTCATCTCCTTAATTTCGGAAAGTTAAGTGTTTTCTCTTTGATATTGTCTGATTTTTCTTAAATAATTGGCATGTGATACAATTGTGAGACCAGTTGTATCTGAACTTAGGATGAGTCTAATATTTGTTAAAATTGATTTTGGAATTTTTGGATGTGTTTTGATATTTTTTCGAAACTGAATTTCGAGTACAGTCGCTGTTAGTATTAACAGATCTTTCATCAAAAGTTGTGATTGTGTTTATTGTGTCTTCCAGTTTCCTTTGCATTTGATCTATTTTGTTTGAGTTGAGAGACAGGAAGAACTCGAGACATGGGAGATCAGGGAGCTAATGATTTGGCTCAAGCTCTTGCTGCTATTCAAACTCAGCTACAGACCCTAGGAGAGCGCATAACTCGAATTGAGCAACCGCCACCACCAGCACAAAGAGCTCGTATCAGAAATATCCACCCACAGAAATCTAGAAGATGTAGATGAATTTGACTCGGAAGAAGAACCACCAGACCCTGAACGAAGGCAGAGAAGGCAACCATGCCGTGATAGAGAAGGAGAAGTAGATGCACGACACAGAAATAATGACATCAAACTCACTGGACCCACTTTTGCTGGAAAAGTTAATCCTGATGCTTATCTTGACTGGGAAAGGCGTATGAGTAAATCTTTGAACATTACAATTATTCTTATCAAAGAAATGTGTCTCTAGCTGCTGCTCAACTTAGTGAAAATGCCTTAGCATGGTGGGACAGAGACGTGTCTGAGAGAAGAAGGCATAGACATGGACAAATTACTACTTGGGAAGATATGAGATTTGCTATGAGGAAGAGATACGTCCCTGCATACTACTATAGAGAGCTGCAAAAGAAATTCAGAAAACTCACTCAAGGATCCAGATCCGTAGAAGAATATTTTGACGAGTTTGAAACACTTCGAAACAGATTGGAGAGTGAAGATTCTGATGAAACTCTAATGGCACAGTTCATTGATGGTCTTCATGATCGTATTGCTAGAAAGGTGGAGAGACAGACTTACCATCATTTAAACGAGCTGCTGTACTTAGCTACTCAGGCTGAGCAACACGTTAAAAGAAAAACGATGTCAACAAGCCGTAGCAAACCGGTTTGGAACCAGCAACCGCAAAAAGTTTTAGACAAAGGAAAGAATATTGAAGCGGAATCTAGATTCAAAAAGTCTGCACCAGAACCGTCTAAATTCAATAAACCGGAACAAGGTAATACTCAAATGTAACTCAAATTCAATGAACTAGAGATATAACTTGTTTCAAATGTCAGGGAAAAGGACATTACGCAAGGGACTGCCCAAATCAGAGAGTTATGATTCTCAAAGCAAATGGAGAGTATGAATCTCAAGACGAGGCAGAATACGAGCAAGAAGAGTCTGAAGAAGATATTGTGGATTATGCTGACACCAGAGAGTTGTTAGTTACGAGAAGAGTACTCAGCACTCTTTTTGAAGCAGAAACTATTCAAAGAGAGAATATTTTTCATTCTCGCTGCACAATTAACTCCAAGGTATGTAGCTTAATTATTGACGGTGGTTCTTGTACTAACGTGGCCAGCAAATATTTAGTTGATAAGTTAAGAATTCCAAACACTAAGCACCCTCGACCTTATCGACTCAAATGGCTGAATGATGACACCGAGCTTAAAATTTCCGAGCAAGTTACAATTCCATTCAGTATTGGTAAGTATGCGGATCAAGTTTTGTGTGACGTAGTGCCTATGCAAGCCGGACATTTACTGTTAGGGCGTCCGTGGCAATTTGATAAAGAAGCATTACATAATGGGCGGACCAATCATTATACCTTCTCCCACAACAACAAGAAGCATAGTTTGGTGCCATTGACACCTCAAGAAACATTTGAAATGCAACAAACCATGTCCAAAGGAAAAAAGCTAAGTAAAACCAATCTTTATATCACACCTAATACTGTTTTGAAATCTCTTGAATTAAAAGAAGAGGTGCTACTAATGATCTTCAAGGAAGGTTTGTTTTCAGGTCAAGAAGAACAAGAATTACCACTAGTTGTTGTAGAGCTACTTAACAGATTTTCTACTGTATTTCCTGAAGAAATTCCGCCAGGACTGCCACCAACAAGAGGAATCGAACATCAAATTGATCTAGTCCCTGGAGCACCATTGCCAAACAGAGCGGCTTATAAAGTTAATCCAGAAGAAGCAAAGGAGTTGGAAATCAAGTTCAAGACTTGATGTCGAAAGGCTATATCCGAGAGAGTCTAAGTCCATGTGCTATTCCTGTGCTACTAGTGGCAAAAAAAGATGGAACTTGGAGAATGTGCGTTGATTGTAGAGCCATCAACAACATCATTGTCAAATACCGACATCCCATCCTGAGGCTGGACGATATGCTAGATGAGCTTCGTGGAGCAACTATCTTCTCAAAAATCGATTTAAGAAGCGGATATCATCAAGTGAGGATGAAGAAAGGAGATGAATGGAAAACGGCGTTTATAACCAAGAGTGGTTTGTACGAGTGGCTGGTTATGCCATTTGGACTCACTAATGCGCCAAGTACATTCATGAGACTCATGAACCATGTCTTACGGGCATACATCTGTAAGTTTGTAGTAGTTTATTTCGACGACATTTTGATTTATAGCTCTAACCTTGCAGATCACTTGAATCATCTTGAACAGGTCCTTGAAACACTAAAGGCTGAAAACCTCTATGCCAATCTAAAGAAATGCACGTTTTGCACTGATCAAGTTGTCTTTTAAGGATTTGTTGTGAGTTCACAGGGTTTAAAGGTTGATGAAGAGAAGATCAAGGCGATACAAGACTGGCCGACTCCAACTACTATAGGACATGTGAGGAGCTTCCGAGATTTGTAAAGGATTTTAGTACCATTGCTGCACCCCTAACCTCGGTGATCAAAAAGAATGTGGAGTTCAAATGGGGGCCAGCACAAGATGAGGCATTCGCCAAGCTTAAAGACAGCCTCACACATGCGCCTGTTTTGGTACTTCCTAACTTTGACAAAACTTTTCAGATTGAGTGTGATGCTTCTGGTACAAGCATAGGAGCTGTTCTTACTCAAGGAGGCAAACCAGTAGCGTATTTCAGTGAAAAACTCAATGGAGCGTCTCTTAATTATCCCGTCTACGATAAGGAGCTCTATGCTTTGGTAAGATCTCTTGAAACTTGGCAACATTATTTATTGTCCAAAGAGTTTGCTATTCACACAGATCACGAAATGCTCAAACATCTAAGAGGACAAACTACACTAAAGAAGAGACATGCTAAGAGGCTCGAGTTTGTAGAAACTTTTCCTTACGTGATAAAGTATCAGAAAGGGAAGGAGAACATTGTAGCTGATAAAGTATCGCGGATCATTTTATCAACATAATGGGTTTTTGTTCAAAAATAAAACGATGTGCATTCGTCAAGGGTCAATGAGAGAGCTCCTTTCCATGCAGATTTACCTGCTCTGAGGTCAGAACCTTTTCAAGAAGGAGGAGATGATGAGGACATCAATACAAGCTCAGCTGGATCAAAGGAAGAAGCTGTACACATAGCAACCATGGAACAAGCACCAAAAACAAGAGCTGGAACAAGGCGTGTGAGAGAGGAATTTATCAAGTCCATGAACAGCCTCATCATTAAGGGAGTGCAAGAAGACATGCAAGAATTACACAAGAGTCATACGACACCTTTCTTGCCGGTTCTTCAAGGAAACAAGGAATTTGCTATTTTTACTATCACCAAGCAAATTCAAGAGGCCCAAAGAAATCACTAGATGGGTATGTGCTCCATTTGTGCTCTTTTTTCCTTCACCAATTTTTGTTCCAATGGGTTTTGTTGGTAAGGTTTTTAACGAGGCAAATGGATAGCATTATCATCGGCCCATTTAGTTGATTTTCCGCAAGCCCAACAACACATTCTCAGCCAAGGAGTTCAAGAGACAGTTTCGAATTCTCAAACTCTGATTTTAATGTTTTCTCCTTCTCTCTCCTTCGTGCAGACTATCACTTGTCTTTTAATTATGTTGTGTTGGACAATTTTTGGATTCAGCTTCTTTTTATTTTGAAGAAACTTGAGAGTTTTCTCTTTGATATTTTTGGGAAGGAAATATTCTGTCTTCTAAACTTCTTGTGTGTGAATCCTTGAAGCTTAGAGTGTATTAGACTTATCATAGATCCTTTCACAGATCTGTGTGGCGTCTATCAATCACCTATCACGTCCATTCATCCCTTTGAATCTGTTGAGAGTGACCTTAGTCCAGCAACAGCTTCACCATTGAACCACTTCACTATCCATTCAATCGGAACTGTTGAGAGTGACCTTAGTCCAGCAACAATTCCTCCATCAATCTATCATTTAGGATCTGATTCACCTGGGTTCCTATATCAAAGTTTAAGAAAGTTTAAAACCCAAATCCGCTAGATTCTGCCTTTGTAAAGAAATTTCCACTCCTTAGAACCAAAAGGACCAAGGGAAAAGAAAAAGATTGAGTAGTTTTCAGAGTTTATGTGAGGCTGGGGGTTGAAGGTCATAGTTGTCTTATGGGTAGATGAGATTCTATCCTTGTATGCATCAGGTTGTTATTCTACCTTTAGCCTTCTGCTAAAGCTCAATCACTTCTTTGAGAGATCCTCATACTTGCGCTTAAACCAGAGGAAGAAGAGATCATTTTAATCTCTTAAAACTTGTCCCTCAACCAAATGAATTTTAGTTATTGCATATCATGATCCACCAGTTCGCGTTTAATAAATGTTAAAGGGATAGTTTACTGTGAATGCTTGTTTTGGCTGAGTCTTAGTGTTGAATTCTATGTGATGAGTATGGCTAAAGCTTTTAAGTAAAACTGCTGTGAATTGCAGTCATCACCCATGTCACTTTGTGCATTTATTTGGCATATAGGATATTTAGTCTCTTTGCATTAGTTTGCATACATTTTGCATACATGTGGTTAACCCTAATTTTCGTGTATAAATACTTAGGTTAATGATAACTCGCGGGGGGGGGGGGGGGATATGATCCTCCCTAGAACCGGCACTTTCGAGGGGTAGAATGAAAGAAGTGGATAGATAGATAGGGGTGGAGTGAATGGATCACACCAAGGTTGCGGAAGACCTTGGATATTTCCTCAATGACTTTTCCAAGATATGACACACTTGAAAATGCCAAGGTTTGAATCGCGGATATGACACACCTTGATTCAGATTGATTGAAGGATATTACTCACCAACAATCAGGTTTTGTTCTTCAAATTTTTAATAAAAAACTTGGATATCCGAAAATGAGTACAAGAAAAGAGTTTTAAAGAAAGATGGAGTAAAGAAAAAGCTAGAATTAATTCATAGAAAATTAAGAAAATATTAACTAGTTTGGAATATCTCTTGGAGTCTCCCAAGCCAACTCCTCCACTCCCTTGGCCGATTTTAATCAGATGATTATTGAGCTGGGCTGATTTAATCTCTTCTTTGGGCTTGAGACTTCAAAAGATAAATCCAAAAATTATTAGACTTGGACCTGGACCAAACTTGTTTAACTCTTGTGGACTAAGATGGATTAGAGTGACCCATTTGCCTCATTAAAACCTTCCTTTAGAAAACCCATTGGGAAAAAACCAAAGGCTAGGAAAAAGAGTACAAACGAATCACCCGTTTATTAGTCCACTCAAGCAACCAAGACGGTTTGATTTTCCTTTTTCTCGAACTAAGCTTCAGTCGGTTGAACTTGAGTGAGTAATGCGGTGATGGCGTTCTGAATTTCTTTGGCTCTCGATCTTGTCATTGGTCCACTTGGTACGTCTAAAGCATCCTCGGGTTCAAGCTGCTTATGTGAGGTATCCATGATCACATCATCCCCTCCCTCTTGAAAAGGATTTGTCGTCAAATCTGGAACATCTGCAACAAAAAGGATTAAGTCAGCAACGTTAAAGCTTGAACTCACATTGTACTTACCTTGGAGATCGAGTTGGTAAGCATTATCGTTGATCCTCTTTGTGACTCGGAATGGACCGTCAATCCTAGGCATTGACTTAGACTTCCTCTCAGCTGGAAATCTCTCCTTCCTTAGATGAATCCAAACGTGGTCTCCCTCTTCAAAGATCATCTTGCGCTTGCCCTTGTTAGCTTGTTTGGCGTACAGCTTTGTTTTCTCCTCGATGTTGCGCTTTGCTTTCTCATGAATCTGTTTAACAAGTTCAGCTTTCTTTTTCCCATCTAAGCTTGCTCTTTCACTCAAAGGCAATGGGGATAGATCCAAAGGAGACAAAGGATTAAAGCCGTAAACAATTTCAAAAGGAGAAAACTTGGTGGCGGAATGCACATATCGGTTATAACCAAATTCAACATGTGGTAAGCATTCTTCCCAAGTTTTTAAATTCTTTTTAATCAAGGCACGCAGCAAGGTAGAGAAAGTTCTATTAACTACTTCAGTTTGGCCGTCGGATTGAGGATGACAAGTAGTTGAGAATAGTAACTTAGTACCTAGCTTAGACCAAAGCGTCTTCTAAAAATACCTCAAGAATTTTGTGTCCCTATCACTGACTATAGTCCTAGGCATTCCATGCAAACGAACTATTTCTTTAAAGAACAAATCAGCAATATGAGAAGCATCGTCAGTTTTATGACCAGAAAGAAAATGTGCCATTTTAGAGAACCTATCGACAACAACAAAGATTGAATCTTTTCCCGTCCTAGTTCTAGGTAACCCAAGCACAAAATCCATAGAAATTTCAGTCCAAGGCTGATCAGGAATAGGCAAAGGCGTGTACATACCTTGGGATTGTACCTTCGATTTGGCTTGTTTGCACGTGACACATCGCCCACAAATTCTTTCGACGTCTCTCTTCATTTGCGGCCAGTAGAAGTGTTCTTGCATCACTTTTAAAGTTTTGGAGATCCCAAAATGCCCCATCAAGCCTCCACCATGAGCTTCCCTAACTAAGAAATCTCTCACGGAACAATTAGGCACACATAACCGATTTTCATAGAAAAGAAATCTGTCATGCCTAAAATATTTCCCAAAAGCAAACTTATCACACGACTTAAAAATCTCTTGAAAATCAGAATGAGCTTGATAAAAATCTTTAAGGTGTTCAACTCCCAGAAGCTTAGCATCCAAAGTAGAAATCAAGGCGTACCTTCGAGATAAGGCATCAACAACTATATTTTCGTTACCTTGTTTGTACTTGATCACATAGAGAAATGTTTCGATGAATTCTACCCACCTAGCATGCCTTTTGTTGAGCTTTTGCTGACCCTTTAAATGCTTCAAAGACTCGTGGTCAGTATGAATGACAAACTCCTTCGGCCAGAGGTAGTGCTGCCATGTTTGCAATGCTCGGACAAGCGCGTACAACTCCTTGTCGTAGGTTAGATAGTTCAATGTAGCTCCTCCAAGCTTCTCACTGAAAAACACAATGGGCTTCTCACGCCAAACTCTAGCTTCAGTCTCACGCTTCCCTCAAGCTCCCAAGCTTCTCCACAAGCTTTCTAGCCTTTTTCCTCTCAACAACTAAGCTCACAAAAAAAAAAATTTCTCTCTTCTCTTCCTTTTCCTTTCTCTTCTTTTTCTCTCAAGCTCTCAGCTCAGCTCCCCCCTCTCTCCAACTCCACGAGCTCCAAGAGATAAAGAAGAAGAAGAGAAGTCAAAACCAATTTGACTTTCTCTTGAGAAAAACCCCGCAACTTTCGTTTCGATATATGACACCCCCGGAACAAATCTAATATGATCAATTTAACCCATTAACAATTTTCTCGAGATTTGTCTAAGGTTCAAAAACTGAAAAGAATTCCAAATTATTTAAATTAATTCAATTAATTAATTTCCGGGAATACGGGCGTTACATTTCTTCCCCACTAATATAGATTCGTCCTCGAATCTTACGTTACTGTTCATCTCCAATGAACTCTAATCGTCGCAACGATTATTCAAACTCTTATCTACTACCCATAATCCTTGTAGTCATGACTCCCAAAGTCAACATTAATAGGAACTACTCATCTTATTAAACATTGATAATGTAACATTGCTCTACACAACAGCAGTACATAATGAAAATACATATCATACAGTACACTCCGAAACTGAGACCTCTCGATGGAAATCAAGCCGCAGCTTGTTCCTTGAACCATTCCCGGAACCTCATTTCCATCCTAGCCTCTGGCTCCCAAGTTTCCTCCTGTACCCCGTTACAATCCCACAATACTCGCATCATCGGAATCCTTTTCCGACGAAGCTCACTAATCTTCCGGTCGAGAACTCTCAAAGGTCTCGCCTCAGCGGTCATATTGGCCTGAAGATCTGGCAGAATCTCAGCCAATACTTCTTCATCCCTGTGCCAGCATTTTTTTAACATCGACACATGAAAGACCTTGTGAAAGGCCTGCATAATCTCAGGTAACTCTAACCGATACGCAATGGTTCAATACGCTCTACCACCCTGAACGGTCCCATATACCTCGGACTCAACTTAGTCACAGTAATAGATCTATTTGGACCTCTCAGCAAGGCCATTTTGAGATACACACTATCTCCCACCTCAAAATCAAGCTCTTTCCGCCTCTTATCAACATAGCTCTTTTGCCGATCCTGAGCCTCTTTCATGTTCAGTTTCAAAACCCGGATCTTCTCCGTGGTTTCCTGAACAAACCTCGCACCCACTGTGCTCCTCTCCCCCACTTGGGTCCAACACAAAGGTATACGACATGGCCTCCCATACAAAGCCTCGTATGGAGCTATCCCAATACTTGCCTGGTAGCTATTATTATAAGTAAACTCTACCAAGCTCAGATGATCCACCCAATGTCCGCCCCAATCTAGTACACACATCCTCAACAAATCCTCCAAAGTCTGAATAGTCCTCTCGGACTGCCCATCTGTCTTAGGATGATAAGCCGTACTCATGTGCACCCTCGTGCCCATCTTCGTCTGAAATGCTTTCCAGAAATTCGATGTGAACTTAGGATCCCGGTCCGAGACAATGCTTACCGGTACTCCATACAGTCTCACAATCTCCTGCACATACTTCCTAGCCAAAACCATAGCCCCATCGGTCTTCTTAATGGCCAGAAAACATGCACACTTGGTCAATCGATCAACGATGACCCAAATAGCATCCTTAGTCCGAGATATGGGTAAGCCCACCACAAAATCCATTGTGATCATATCCCATTTCCACTCTGGAATGGGTAAACTTCGCAACAACCCACTCGGAACATGGTGCTCTGCCTTTACTAACTGGCACACGTTGCATGCTGCAACCCAGTTAGCAACATCCTTCTTCATCCCAACCCAATGATAATACCGCTTAAGATCTCGGTACATCTTAGTCGCTCCTGGATGAATTGAGAACATACTCGAATGAGCCACACTCAATATCTCTCGCCTCAAATCCTCGTTCACAGGTACGCATACCCTCCCACTTACAAGGATAGTACCATTCGTAGATACCTGATACTCAGAACCCGCTTCTCTCGAAGCTTTAACCATGGCTTCACCTTTTTCTTGAGCTACCCTAACTCTGCTCAAAAGATCCGCTTGGTTAGTCGCCTCTAAACCTAAGGGTTCCTGAGATATAACACACAAACGTAATGTGCTAATCTCGCTCACCAACGACTCAACTTCATGCTTCCGAGCCAAAGCCACACACTTCCGACTCAAAGCATCTGTAACTAGATTAGTCTTACCAGGATGGTAAGCTATCTCCAAATCATAATCGGCCACTAGCTCCATCCAGCGCCGTTGCCTCAAATTCAACTCAGGCTGAGTGAAAATATACTTCAAACTCTTATAATCTGTGAATACTTGAACCTTTCCACCATAAAGATAAGATCTCCAAATCTTTAAAGCGAAAACTACTGCAACCATCTCAAGATCATAGGTAGGGTAGTTTCTCTCATGTTTCCGCAACTGCCCCGAAGCATAGGCAATAACCTTCCCCCGCTGCATCAACACACATCCCAGACCAATTCCCGACGCATCGGTATATACCACATAAGGCTCGCCTGGTTCAGGCAACACCAATATTGGAGTACTAGACAACCTGGCCTTCAGTTTCGCAAAACTCTCCTCTCACTCAAAAGACCATACAAAAGGAACATCCTTTCCCGTCAGCTTCGCCATAGACTTAGCCAAACTCGCGAAACCCTTAACCAACCGCCGATAATAACCCGCCAACCCGAGAAAACTTCTAATCTCGGTGGCATTCCTTGGCCTCGGCCAAGCACTAATGGCCCGAACCTTTTCTAGATCCACTGAAACCCCTTCCGCAGAGATAATGTGACCCAGAAAACCAATCTCCCGCTGCTAGAAGCTACACTTGCTTAACTTAGCAAACAACTTCTGTTCCCGCAGCTTCGAAAGAACCATACAAAGATGCATCTCGTGCTCCTCTTGGCTCTTCGAGTACACCAAGATATCATCGATAAATATAATTACAAACTCATCTAGATATTCCTGGAAGATGCTGTTCATCAATCTCATAAATGCAGCCGGTGCATTTGTCAACCCAAATGGCATCACCACAAACTCGTAGTGGCCATAACGAGATCTAAAAGCCGTCTTCCGAATATCCCCCTCCTTAACAGGAATCTGATGATATCCCGATGCCAAGTTGATCTTGGAGAACCAAGTAGCCCCTGTTAACTGATCCAATAACTCATTAATCCAAGGAAGAGGATACCTGTTCTTCACAGTGACTCGGTTAAGTCCCCGGTAATCAATACACAACCGGAAACTCCCGTCTTTCTTCTTCACAAATAACACCGGTGCTCCCCACGGTGAAGTACTCGGGCGAATAAACTCCTTACTTAGCAACTCTTCTAGCTGCTTCTTCAGCTCCGCCATCTCTGCTGGAGCCATTCTATACACAGCCTTTGATATCGGTGCAGTTCCTGGTTCCAACTCAATCGTGAAAGGATCCGACCTCGATGGTGGTAACCCCTGTAATGACTGAAACACATCCTGGAAATCTCAAACCACTCGAATATCCAGAACCTTAACCTCTGCCATGGCCTCTGGTAAGGAAATGGTGACCAAATAAGCCTCATAACCTCTCTCGATCATACGCTCAGCATGCATAACCAAGATTACAAGACTCCCAGAAGTTGGTCTCACCCCCTGATATACCAACTTCTCTTCTCTTCGGTCAAATTCGACCTGCCCTCGATGACAATCCAGATGCACTCTGAACTTCCCGAGCCAGTCCATGCCCAAAATAACATCGTATAGCTCCACAGAGCAAATAATCAAATCGGCAAGCATAGACTCTCCCGCTACCTGGACATCCACGTCTCTAACCCGACCGTGAATTCTCAGGAGCTTACCCCCAGCAACCTCCACAAAACCCAAACTCAACCCATGTTCACTTTTGACATTAGCCTTCTCGGCCAATTCTGGAGTCACGAAGCATTGCGATGCTCCCGTGTCAAACAACACATGACACTCGACACCCCCAACACGCAAGGTCCCTACACATATACATGTGCCGAGAACCTTAACACCACAACAAACTAACAAATTCCTCAATCACCGAATTTAACTTAAATGAAAAGAATAATACTTGTGATCGGTTTACCACTCCGCTCTCCAGACTCAACGACGGAATACATACAAGGTGCCGCTGACACCGCCCTAACGGGCTGGACGACTGTGGTCTCACTATGCCGCAGTTTGGGACACTGAGGTTTAATGTGCCCAACCTCCCTGCAGTGAAAACACACTCGAGAATCCACTCGTACCTCACCTTACCGCCTCCGCCCGGACCGGACTGTTGCTGCACAGGTCTCGCCTGAACACTCGGTGTAACCACTACAACCTCATATTTCAGACCCTCTTCCAACAAAGCCGCATACTCCACTAACTCATCCACCGTGTCAAACCGCCTAACCATCAAACAGTTCCGCAAATCAACCCTAAGACCCGACACGAATCTTTGCACACGGGCTGACTCACTCTCACCTGCTCGTCTAACAAAAGAACTGAGCCGGTTAAACTCCACCTCATAGTCGCGTACTGACCAATCTCCCTGAGTCAAACTCCCAAGCCTCGACTCTAACTGGTTGAACGCCTCCTGGGGAAAAAACTTGGAGTTAAACTCCTCCACGAAATCTGCCCAACCCATATCAGCCTGAACTCTCCGGGCTGCCACACCCCTCCACCAGGGATGTGCATACCCCTCCAAATAATGGACCGTAATGTCCACTAGGTATCCCGCAGGACACCTACTCGAAAGGAAATTCCTTTCCATCCTCTTCAACCACGCATCAGCACTCTCAGGACTAGCCCCTCCAGAGAAAAATCACGTGCCTATCCTCTGCATTTGCTCCACCATCCTAAGGTAGGAGGGGAGCTCCTCAGCAACCACAGCCACTACCTGAGGCTGAACCTCAACACCCACTGGTGGTACTACCGGAACTTGAGCTGGTACCCTCTCTGGTACCCGCTCTAATAACACTGTCAAGAGGTCAACAATACGATCATCTCGGGCCTGACCAAACCCTGCTGCCACACCCGTAACATCTAGTGCTAAACCTGCAGCACCTGCTGGCGCACTAGCCACACCAGTGCGCCTAACAACACCCTCATGCCCAATTTGACTCGCACGTGTCTCCTCTACACGCTCCTCCATAACACGACCACGACCTCTACCCTGGCCACGGTCTCTACCACATCCTCTAACCATCTGCACATGCATAAACAAGAACTTAGTATCACAAGAACACAATCATCACAATACAAATAACTCACCGTGGAATCCCACAAGGCTCGAAGAGGATGACACTAAGACATCTCACAACACCCATAACAAATTCTTAAAACCATATGGGTCTCATAAACCACATAGGCTCCTAGAACCGTATAGGCTCTGATACCAAAATTGAAACGACCGCACTTAAAATTTTTTTTTTTTTTTAACACGTGGCTAAAACAACGCTAACGCCCATACATTAACGTTTAAAACCACACCACAATAAAATGGAAAACATCATAATTAACGCCCATACGTTAATATTAAACATAAACCATTTAACATTAAACATAATACAACCCACAGCTAAACTCATGACCAAAAACTCCACACCAAGTCAAGCCGGAAACTCACAATCCAAGCTCGACACAACACCAACAAGCACCAATATATGGTTATCTATCCACCACAAAATTAACAAACACCAGCTAAGCTCATGACCAAAACCATATAACTTTCGGAAATTCAACTCCACACCAAGTCAAGCCGGAAACTCACAATCCTAGCTCGACACAACACCAACAAGCACCAATCTATGGTTTTCTATCCACCACAAGCTTAACAAACACCAGCTAAGCTCATGACCAAAACCATATAATTTTCGGAAAATCATCAATACCAAGTCAAGACTAAGAACTCAAAATCAAAGCTTAACAAGGCACCACAACAACATTTCCAAGGTTCTCTAATCATTCCAAGCTCAAACCACACAAGGCAAGGCTCAGGCCTTCACCACAGAACCTCACGGAATTTATCAAAGCTCCACACAAGTTTATCCAAGTCCCACAGCCACACACAAGGCTTAGAGACAACCCATGGCCACAAACTCAACTCGGAAGTAGATGGATTCTAGACTTAGATGGAAAACTCAAGCTTCAGAATATTTATCCTCCTTCTCTTCACCACCACACCAAACCCTAGCTTCAGTCTCACGCTTCCCTCAAGCTCCCAAGCTTCTCCATAAGCTTTCTAGCCTTTTTCCTCTCAAGAACTAAGCTCACCGAAAATTTTTTTTCTCTCTTCTCTTCCTTTTCCTTTCTGTTCTTTTTCTCTCAAGCTCTCAGCTCAGCTCCCCCCTCTCTCCAATTCCACGAGCTCCAAGAGATAAAGAAGAAGAAGAGAAGTCAAAACCAATTTGACTTTCTCTTGAGAAAAACCCCACAACTTTCGTTTCGATATATGACACCCCCGGAACAAATCTAATATGATCAATTTAACCCATTAACAATTTTCTCGAGATTTGTCTAAGGTTCAAAAACTGAAAAGAATTCCCAATTATTTTATTTTCTTTGTAAGATCTGAAGGAAAAGAGATCACAACATTGTTTTGAGAAGAATTCTGAACCCTAATCTCTTTATTTATATTATGAATTCATTGTTTTGCTTTGTTGTGTTTGCTTTCGCCATGTGTGAGTAGATCTTTAGCTAGGTTAAGGTTTTCAATGGTGATTTAGGATGTTAATGGCTGAGCACAAATAGGTATTGGAATTTATAATGTCTTCGCCAATAGGGATTCATAACGCTTAGATTAGCTTGATCACCTAGTCTATGATTTTAGGTTAAACTTATTCACGACAGTGCTTTAGCTTGCTAGATAAATCATTGGTGAGCAATTGGTGCGTAACCAACGACAGTTGATTGTTGCGATTGATTGTGAACATATTGAACCAGCTCGTTAATGCTTATCAACCTCGCTAGGTCCAAACGACAGTTTTGGTGTCTAGGTTGTTAGATAAAGTTGTCGATACATCACGACAGTGGGGCGATATTAATGTTATGTTTGAGTTCTAGACCGGTAGTTACTTAGCCCCTGAATAGTTGCTCAGCCTTGTCTCCAAATCACCGGCGAAACGCCTTAACCTAGTGCTTGTTTTTAATATTTTTACACCATTTTATTTACTTGTTTTGTTCCAAAAATTACAACCCTCTTTATTTTGTCTTAGCTTTAATATAAAATCTATAATTTCATAGTGTAACCTTGGTCTCTGTGGATTCGATACCCTACATACTACTGCGATTGTCTGTGCACTTGCATAATTATTTTGGGTTAAAACTCTGTGTATCAAGTTTTTGGCGCCGTTGCCAGGGACCAATTGCGTTACCTTTGATTTTCGATTTTATTTTCACTCTAAGAAACTACTGATCTTTATTTTTATTTGTTTCTACTATGTGTCAGGTGCATGACCAGTAGAAGAACGAGAAGAAATTGCACCAAAGATCTAATCATCCACACCAACAAAAAGTTAGCTCGCATCGAATGTCAAAACCGTCAAAAGAGACTTACAGCTGCTCCGGTCATCATGGCTGAACAAGACAATGGTATGGCTGCTCAGTTACAGTTGCTAAGGGATCAGATTGCTCAGTTGAGAAGGGAGCAACCGCAAGCTCCACGAGTTCAGCCGGGTATAGGGGATTCGGATAATCCCCATGCATTTTATCAAAACCGTTCAGCTTCTGTTTCTCCAACAATTCAGAGGTAAGACTATGAGATCAAGCCTCAGATGATCACATTGTTGAAACAACACCTCTTTCACGGACTGCCAGCTGAGATACCGATGGACCACATCGAAAACTTTGAAGAAATCTGCAGCACTACCGGTTCGAATGGGGTACCGCCAGAGTTTCTGAAATGCAAGTTGTTTCCGTTTTCTCTTGCTGACAAGGCTCAAAGGTGGTTGAAGTCATTGCCAGCTGGTTCTTTGAGGACGTGGGATGAAGTTAGAGCTGCCTTCTTGGACTACTTCTTTCCAACAACATTGTGGTGAAGCTTTTTGTGAAGCTTGGGATAGATTAAAGGAGTACCGTAGGGAATGTCCTCATCACGGTTTTCAGGATGAACAGATTCTAGGAATTTTCTATGATGGTGTTGAATGGGATAACCGCAACGCTTTGAATGCTGCGAGTAACGGTGACTTTATGACCAAGACTAAGGAAGGCGCTTTTGAGCTAATTGAGAACTTGGCGTCGAGCTCAAGTAACAAATCTCCAGAATATGACAGGTCTAGGAAAGTCAACAGTGTGGATACGCAGAAGATTGATGAGCTGACGGCGAAGGTTAACCTACTCCTTAGGGGGAACCAAAAATCGGTTCACTTTGTGGATGAAAATGGGGGAGCGCCAATCTCCCAAGATTTTGAAGAAGACGATGATGCTGGTATGCAAGAGGTTAACTATGTGAGTGGTCAGGGATAGTCCAAAACCGTGGGTTCAATCAGAATTATCGGAACCACCCTAACCTTTCCTACCGTAGCACCAATGTCGAGAACCCACAAGACCAGATTTATCCGCAACAACAAGGAGGTATACATCAGTTGCCACAAGCTCAGGGATTCCAGAAATTTTACACCAGCAACACTCAAGGGAAGCAGTATGTCCCTAATCAGAATCAGAACCGATTCCACCACAAGCTGTCTCCGCTCCTACATCTCAAGATGAGCTGAAAAGTCTTATGTAGCAACTGATGGTTAACCAGCAGAAGGCGTCTACTGAGATTAACGCCAAGGTAGATCACATGTACACTGACCTAAATGCGAAGTATGAGGCTGTCGCTGCGCATGTGAAAAAGTTAGATGTACAAGTGGCTCACACCGCCGAGGCTATAAAGAGACCAGCTGGAGCTCTGCCAGGTAAAAGTGAACCACCCAGGAATGAATATCACGTGAATGCTGTAATGTTGAGGAGTGGAAAGTTGCTGGCACCACCCACGATGACAAGCTTCCACGAAAAGTCTAAGGAGAAATTTTCCGTGCACCAAGCTCAGGGAAGCGATTTTGCCGTGAAAGATGGACATATAGACACTTAATCAAGCTCAGGGACACCTCTGGAAACTGTTCTAAACAGGGGTGAAGAAAAATCTAGCGAGCACCCGCTCAGCCCAGAGCATCCGCTCCGGCAGGGTACCCCCGAGAAAATTCTCAAAACTCCAAAAATTTTGCCAGAGCGAGTTTATGTACACAGGGTACCTTACCCAATGCCACCTAAGAAATCTCGCAAGGATTTAGAGGATGCTAAGTGCAAGGAGATGTTAAAAGACTTGACGGTGAAACTTCCTTTGGTTGATGCCGTGCAAATGATACCTTCACTTAAGAGGTACATGAAAGAGTTAGTAGCTGGAAAGGTTGTTGAGGAAGGGAAAGTGATGATTGTTTCTAAGGAATGCAGCGCCATACTTCATAGTAAGGTGTTGACAAAGAAAGGTGATCCGGGAAGGTTTGTTATCTCGGTGAAGATAGGCCCTTGCACATTTGCTTGTTCTTTGTGTGATTTAGGTTCCAATGTGAATCTGATGCCATATTCTGTGGCCAAGCGTCTGGGGTTCACCAAATTCAAGCCTACCAAGATTTCATTGGTTTTTGCGGATAGATCTACAAAGCTTCTGGTTGGTGTTATCGAAGATTTGCACGTCCGGATTGGGGATACACTTATCCCAACTGATTTTGTGGTTCTGGAACTTGATGAAGAACCCAAGGACCCATTGATATTGGGCAGAGCTTTCTTATGCACGGCTCGTGCTAATATTGATGTCGAAGAAGGCATAGTGGATCTCCGTCTTGGGAATATGTTAGTCCGGTTTGAGATGAGCAAGCTTCTCGAGAAACTGATGATTGATGGACAGACCTTTGTGATCCACGATGGGTCAGATATGTCCGTGGATGTGGTTGAAGAGATTTTAGCAAGCAATCCCTTAGAAGTCGCTTTGACTAAACCCGAGGGTGAGCACGGTTTTCTGAGTGAAGACACCCATCGATTTGCTAAGTTTCTGGATTCTAAAATCAGAGTGGAGGAAGAAGACAATTTTTTGAGTCTGGGAGAAGAAACAGAAAATGACGTCCAGGGAGCACCTGCTCCGGAAAAAGCACCTGCTCCGGACAGTTCAACATTCAGAGGTTCTTGGAGCGAGCTGAAAGCTCCAAAGCTTGAGCTGAAAACCCTCCGAGCAGGGCTCATGTACGTTTTTCTTGGTCCGAACTCCACATATCCCGTTATAGTGAATGCGAATTTGAATAATGTAGAGATTACCTTGCTTTTGTGCGAATTAAGGAATAATGTAGAGATTCACTACATGATATCACTGGTATATCTGCTGACTTATGCATGCACAGAATACACCTAGAGGATGATTCTATGACTTCTGTCGAACATCAGAGATGATTAAACCCGAATCTCAAGGATGTCGTCAAGAAAGAGATAATGAAACTTCAAGAGGCTGGTGTGATTTATGCGATTTCTGACAGTAAGTGGGTCAGCCCTGTGCATGTAGTTCCTAAGAAAGGAGGTATTACAGTGATTAGAAATGATAGGAGCGAACTGATACCAACTAGGACAGTAACCGGACATAGGATGTGTATAGATTATCGGAAATTGAATGCAGCTACTCGCAAGGATCATTTTCCTCTAACATTTATTGACCAGATGCTAGAGCGTCTAGCTAACCATCCATATTACTGTTTCTTAGATGGTTTTTCAGGATTTTTCCAGATTCCTATCCACCCGGATAATCAGGAGAAGACAACATTCACATGTCCTTATGGCACTTTCGCGTACCGCCGCATGCCCTTCGGTTTGTGTAATGCTCCAGCAATGTTTCAACGTTGTATGATGTCTATATTTACTTACCTTATTGAGGATATTATGAAAGTATTTATGGACGACTTTTCTGTGTATGGGAGTTCGTTTTCTTCTTGTTTGTCTAATTTGTGCAGGGTAAGAGGAGAAGCACCTAGTTCTCAACTGGGAGAAGTGTCACTTCATGGTTCGAGATGGGATAGTGCTTGGGCACAAGATATCAGAGAAGGGTATTGAAGTTGACAAGGCAAAGATAGAAGTCATGATGAGTTTGCAACCGCCTAATTTGGTTAAGGGAATCCGCAGTTTTCTGGGACACGCGGGATTCTACCGTCGCTTCATCAAGGATTTTTCTAAGATTGCTAGGCCTCTTACGAGATTGCTGTGTAAGGAGGTGAAGTTTGAGTTTGATAGTGACTGTTTGGCGGCTTTTCACACCATTAAGGGAGCCTTAGTTAGTGCACCGATAGTACAACCGCCAGATTGGGAGCTACCTTTTGAGATTATGACGGATGCGAGTGATTTTGCTGTGGGAGCTGTTCTGGGTCAGAGGAGAGACAAGAAGCTCCATGTGATATATTATGCTAGTCGGATGATGGACGAAGCTCAGTGCCGGTACGCCACCACCGAGAAAGAGTTATTAGCGATCGTTTTCGCTTTTGAGAAGTTCAGGTCATACCTCATTGGATCGAAGGTAATTGCTCATACAGATCACGCAGCACTAAAGTACTTGCTCACAAAGAAAGACGCAAAGCCAAGGCTGTTGAGGTGGATACTATTGCTACAAGAGTTTGATTTGGAGATTAAAGACAAGAAAGGGATCGAAAAAGGAGTTGCAGATCATTTGTCCAGAATGAAGGTTGATGATGAGGTACCTCTAGATGATAGCCTTCCAGATGAACATGTTTACTGCATTTATTCGTGTGAAATGTTGGAGCACCCACTCACTTCAAAGCAACTGCTCAGCATGGAGCACCTGCTCGACACCGAAGCACCCACTCCAGGTCGACTTTGCGGTTTGCAGAGATAGCCAACTACCTGGCTGCTGAGATAGAACCTGAGCATTTCTTCGGAAATAAGCGGAGGAAGTTTTTGCGTGAGATAAGGCGATATGTTTGGGATGAGCCGTTTCTTTACAAGCATTGCTCAGATGGACTTTTCCGGCGGTGTGTTTCTAATGAAGAAATCCCTGGGGTTTTGTTCCATTGTCACGGATCAAGTTACGCTGGCCACTTCGCCACTTTTAAAACCGTGTCTAAGGTTTTACAAGCGGGCCTTTGGTGGCCCACAATGTTCAAGGATGCACACACTTTTATCTCTAAGTGTGACACATGTCAGAGACAAGGAAACATCTCAAGACGAAACGAAATGCCACAGAACTAGATATTAGAAGTGGAGGTTTTTGATGTATGGGGGATCGACTTTATGGGTCCATTTCCGTCGTCTTACGGAAACCAATATATCTTGGTGGCAGTTGACTACGTGTCTAAGTGGGTTGAAGCGCTGGCTACGCCTACAAATGATGCTAGGGTCGTGGTAAAGATGTTAAATCAGTGTTATTCCCCAGATTCGGTGTGCCTCGTGTGGTGATAAGTGATGGAGGTTCCCACTTTATAAATAAGGTATTTGAAAATCTCTTGAAAAAGAATGGTGTTAAGCACAAGGTCGCGACGCCCTATCATCCCCAAACGAGTGGGCAGGTCGAGATTTCAAATAGAGAGATCAAGAGTATTTTACAAAAGACCATGAGCACTACGAGGAAAGATTGGGCCGCAAGGTTAGATGACGCTCTTTGGGCGTATAGAACAGCGTACAAAACGCCTTTGGGAACAACACCATTTCACTTAGTGTATGGAAAAGCATGCACCCTACCTGTGGAGCGAGAGTACAAGGCGGCGAAGCAGCTGAACTTTGATGTCAAATCGGCTTTTAATAGGCGGACCATGCAACTTCACGAGTTGGAAGAAATTAGGCACATGGCCTATGAGAACTCAGAAATATACAAAGAGCGGACAAAAGCATATCATGACAAAAGGATCATCACCAGGAATTTTGCACCGAATGATCAAGTGCTGCTGTACAACTCCCGGTTGAAGCTGTTTCCCGGTATGCTAAGATCAAGGTGGTCCGGCCCCTTTGTAATAAAGGAAGTTCGCCCCTACGGAGCGGTAGTGTTGCTGGATGCTACTGGAACTGAGTTTGTTGTTAATGGTAAGCGCCTAAAGCCGTATCTCGCTGACTCAGCCATCGCAAAAGGAGAATCTATCCCTAAATGGCTAACCAAGTCAAGCTAGTGACTTAAACCAAGCGCTTGGTGGGAGGCAACCGACCGGTAAGTGTATATATCGTCTCTATTAAATTCCTTTTGTTACTGACTGTTTGATTTAAAAAAAAAAAAAAAAAAAAAAAAAAAAACAGGGCGTAGCAGTTGAATGCAGCGGTCACACGCAGACCGGTACGAAGCCGCTGAGATTTCTCCGGGCAAGACAGAGACCACCTGTAGCGGCCTATCTGAGACCGGTGAAGACTAGCGGTTGGATGCAGCGGTCACATGCAGACCTGTAAGAAACCGCTGAGATTTCCCCGGAAGACAGCTACCATCTGTAGCGGCTGGATGAAGCCCCTGCTCAGCCCCGAGCACCCGCTCAGCACTGAGAACCCGCTCCGAAATCAGGTAAGTGTTCCTTCCTAAAAATAAAAAAAATAAAAATAAAAAAAAAACATTTTTTTTATTAACTTCTTCTTCTTCTCCGATTCGCAACTCCCATATATCTCTACTGATTTTCAAATTCTTCCCCAAATCACCAATTCTTCAAATCTCAACCGATTTCATCGATTATTGGGTCTATACCGATCGGATTTTCATCCTCTTTAAGAATATCCAATCGATTTCCACAATAAAGCAAGGTAAGCTTTCGAAAAACCCTATTTTCCAAGTCGTGCCGTTTTCGGTTTTGGTGAGTTTTACGGTTTGAATCTCGGCAAATTTATATACCTAGGGCTGTTCTATGATACCTATATGATGTTCCCTTGCTGTATCTATTTGGAATTGTTGAGGAATTGTGGCATGCATATTTTTGAGAATCCAATATTTTGCAAGGTCGAATAAAAGCGGTGAAATTCTTTTGTGTGGCCTTGCTCATTGATCCGAATCTTATTTGTCTTGTGTTCCCTCCTAACTTTGCAGATGTCTTACCGCTCGAAACCCAAACATGCGAATAAAAGACAAAGGAGCACACTTCATTCTTTGGACAATGCCACCAAATACTCGGCTTGGCCTCACGACGAGGGGACTAGATTCGAACTGCCGAACAACTGATATGATCCTAGGTGAGGATCAAGTCCCTGAATGCTTCTCCAAGAGGTTGTGAGGATTGGTGACAAGGTGAGTGATGCGGAAGAGATGAAAGGTGAAGAACTAGGAAGGGATCCGATGAGTTTGGGGGGGTTGATGCGAAACTTCCAAAGGAGATGGAGATCCTCTGGACTTTCAAGCTTGCTCTGGACGTGGGTGAAGACCCTAGACGAGGTGAACAAGGGGTGGATCGAGATGAAACTTCCTAGGAGTGTGAAAGATCCTAAGACTTTCGACTTACTTGGTGTGAAGGATGAAGATCCGAACACTTTAAGCAAGGATGAACAAACAAATTTCAGAGAGTTTAAGAAGTTGAAAAGATGTTTGATAAATCACAAATGAAGCCTTACATGAGTTTAAATCAACAAGAGAGTAAAGGAGAAATCTCGAAAATTACAAACATTAAAGACCAAAGTTGACAAGAAAATAACTCTTCATGTTCTTCAAGATTTTGGCTGAACTCTTGTTGGACTTGGGCTGTGCTTCACTTGGATAGTAGGTAGAAATGGGCTTAAGCTTTATCAAGAGGCTGATGAGTGAGTGATATGGCTTACCTCATTAAAAACCTTATTTGGAAAACCCATTGGGACAAAACCAAATGAAGGGAAAAAGAGTATAAGTCATATCACCTCTCTTGATAAATGTTTAGGTGGCTTGTATCACAACCAATGTGGCTGGATTAGCACACACCAAACTGCCCGAGATGGTGTTGAGGAGATGTTGCAAAGTGGTCTTGAGCTTCTTTTGTTTAGACCGAGTGATAGGACCCGGAGAAATGCATAAATCTTCAGCTCCTTGTAGCTCCGGTTCAAGCTGCTGCCTTTGCTCCTCTTTGGCGTCTCCATGTTGCATAGGTTCCTCTTCCTTGCTGGACATAATCATATCATCCTCTCCCTCTTGAAAAGGATTTGACCTCAAATCTGTTTCATCTGCAAAATAAGGAACCAAATCAGTAATATTAAAACTCGAACTCACGTTGTACTTACCTTGGAGATCAAGCTGGTAGGCGTTGTCGTTGATCTTCTTGATGATTTCGAATGGACCATCAATCCTGGGCATAAGCTTGGATTTTCTCTCGTTAGGAAACCGTTCTTTTCTCAAATGAACCAACACCAAGTCCCCCTCTTTAAACTCCATAAACTTTCGGCCCTTGTTTGCATGCTTAGCGTACAACTTGGTCTTGTGCTCTATGTTGTTCCGAGCCTTCTCATGGATCTGTTTCACAAGCTCAGCCTTTTTCTTACCATCAAGACTTATCCTTTCATTCACGGGTAAAGGCATTAGATCCAAAGGTGAGATGGGATTGAACCCATAAACAATTTCAAAAGGTGAATACTTAGATGCGGAATGTCTAGCATGATTATAAGCAAATTCAACATGAGGCAGACATTCTTCCCAAGTCCTAAGGTTCTTTTTAATTATAGCATGCAACAGAGTGGATAAGGTTCTATTGACTACTTCGGTTTGGCCATCGGATTGTGGGTGACATGTGGTGGAGAAACAAAGCTTGGTTCCTAACTTAGACCAAAGGGTTTTCCAAAAATAACTAAGAAATTTGGTATCCCTATCCGAAACAATAGTTCTAGGCATTCCATGCAACCTAACAACTTCTCTAAAGAACAACCCAGCTATATTAACGGCATAAATCGGTTTTATGGCAAGGTATGAAGTGAGCCATTTTAGAGAACCTATCAACTACCACAAATACCGAATCCTTTCCAGTCTTAGTCCTAGGCAATCCTACTACAAAATCCATGGATAAGTCGTGCCAAGGATGCAAGGGAATAGGAAGAGGGGTATACAAACCGTGATTCTGAATTGTCGATTTAGCTTGCTTACACGTTATACATCTTTGACAAGCTTTTTCGACATCACTTTGCATGTGCGGCCAAAAGAAGTGCTCACGTAGCACACTTGAAGTCTTTGCCACGCCAAAATGTCCCATAAGTCCACCTGCATGAGCTTCTTGAACAAACAAATCTCGCAAGGAGGAGTTAGGCACACATAGGCGATTTTCGTAAAATAAAAATCCATCACTTCGAAAATATTTTCCAACGCCAAATTTTTCACATGCAGCATAGGTTTCTTTGAAGTCATCATCACTAGCATATAGTTCTTTGATTTGTTCAAACCCTAGTAACTTAACCTCAAGAGAATTCAAGAGAACGTACCTCCGAGAAAGAGCATCGGCTACTACATTCTCCTTACCTTTCTTGTACTTAATGACGTACGGAAATGTCTCGATGAATTCAACCCACTTGGCGTGTCTCTTGTTCAGCTTTTGTTGTCCCTTGAGATGCTTGAGAGATTCATGATCTGTGTGGATAACAAACTCCTTGGGCCAAAGATAATGTTGCCAAGTTTGCAAAGCCCTAACAAGCGCATAGAGCTCCTTGTCGTAAGTCGGGTAATTGAGTGTGGCGCCTCCAAGCTTTTCACTAAAGTAAGCTATGGGCTTCATTTCCTGCATAAGAACAGCACCAATACCAATTCCTGAGGCATCACATTCAATTTCAAAATTTTTATCGAAATTAGGAAGAGATAAAACCGGGGCATGTGTTAGCTTCTCTTTCAAAGTTTGAAATGCATTTTCTTGAGCTTGCTCCCATTTGAATCCGACAGTCTTCTTGATAACCTCCGTGAGTGGGGCGGCTAGAGTGCTGAAGTCTTTAACGAATCTTCTGTAAAAACCGGCTAACCCATGGAAGCTTCTTACTTCACTAACGGTCTTTGGACTCGGCCAATCTTTGATAGCTCGTATCTTCTCTTCATCGACCTTGATTCCATCTGCACTCACAACAAAACCTAAAAAGACAAGGTTATCCGTTCCAAAAGTACATTTGCTAAGATTAGCGTACAAGGTTTCCTTCCTAAGTACTTCTAAAACCTTTTTAAGATGCTCCACATGTTCATCTAAGCTGCGGCTATAGATTAAGATGTCATCGAAGTAAACTACCACAAAACGACCTATGAATGATCTAAGAACGTGGTTCATTAGCCTCATGAACGTACTAGGTGCGTTTGTTAACCCAAAAGGCATGACTAACCATTCATACAAACCATGCTTAGTTTTAAATGCAGTTTTCCATTCATCCCCTTCTTGCATCCTAATCTGATGGTATCCGCTCTTAAGATCTACCTTAGAAAAAATGCAAGAACCATGCAATTCATCAAGCATATCATCTAATCTAGGTATGGGATGTCGATACTTTACAGTGATATTGTTGATAGCGACGCAGTCGACACACATCCTCCAGCTACCATCTTTCTTCGAACAAGCAAAACGGGTACGGCACATGGACTCATGCTTGGCGGATATGTCCTTTCTCCATGAGCTCGGTGACTTGTCGTTGAAGCTCCTTAGTTTCTGTAGGGTTGGTTCGGTAGGCTGGTTTATTGGGAAGAGACGCTCCGGGTAGGAAATCGATTTGGTGTTCGATGCCACGGATTGGCGGCAAACCTTGGGGAGGTTCTTCCGGAAAAACATCTTTGAATTCCTGTAAAAGATATTGAATTTTGCTAGGAATTTCCTGCACCGTTTGGTTAATATTAAAACATTCTTTAAACACAAAAAGGAGGGAAGAGGGGTAACTCCCTTGTCGAGGCGTGATCATAAGGTTGGCCGGTTCTTTCAGCTTGGCTTCGGAAGTGGGCTTACTTTTCTTCAAGGCCATTTGATCTAGATGAACTTCTTGAGGAGTTAAAGGTACAAGGATGTTCTTTCTGCCCTTAAACTCGAACGAATATCTATTAGTAAATCCATCGTGCATGACTCTTCGATCAGATTGCCAAGGTCTTCCAAGCAAGATATGTCCAGCATCCATTGGTAAAATATCACATAGGACCTCATCTTCATATTTCCCTATAGACAAAGGAACTATGACCTGGTTTTTGACTTCCAATTCTCCCTCATCATTAAGCCACTGCAATTTATACGGCTTAGCTCTCTTAGTGATCGTAAGTCCGAGCTTATCAACCATAGACTGGCTCGCGACGTTAGTATAGCTTCCACCATCAATCACTAGGCTGCAGACTTTCTTTTGAACTAGGCAACGAGTGTGGAAGAGGTTTTCTCTTTGCTCATTTGTCTCGGCCTGAATGTGTAGGCTAAGGGTTCTTCTATTGACCAAGAGTTGTCCGAACTCCGGCAATCTAAGTGGTTCCTCTAAAGGTTCAGCTTCCGAGTGATCTTCCTCTGAGTCTATCTCGCCGTTGTTCCTAATAACTATGGTTCTCTGATTGGAGCATGAACGGGAGTAGTGGCCGAAACCTTTGCACTTAAAACACTGAATTTCTCTAGCCTTGGTGCTTGATCCTTGATCAATTCCTTTGAGCGGGGGCTCGTCTATCTTAGGCTTGGCAAGCGGTTTGTAATCCTTAGGCTTGTAGTCTTTGCTGAACTTGGTAGAGTTGTATCCGGGCCTAGAGCTCTTCCTCTTGAGTTGTTTTTCAATCATGATAGCTTTGTGGAGAAGCTCTTCTAGCTCGACATAATGGTGTACCTCCAGCCTCTCAATGATGTCTTTGTCAAGACCTCCCATGAATCTGGCCATAGTAGCTTCATTTTCTTCTTGAATATCGGCTCGGAGTAACAAGGTTTCCATTTCCTTGAAATAGTCTTCAACGGACCTACTGCCTTGAGACAAGTTGCGAAGCTTAAGGTGAAGCTCCCTGTGGTAGTGACTTGGTACAAACCTTTTCCTCATAATGATCTTTAGTTGAGTCCAAGTTTCAACTGGGATATCTCCAGCTCTTCTTCTAGTCGTTACCAACTGATCCCACCAACTTAGAGCGTAATCCTTGAATGCGGTTGGGGCGAGTCTAACCTTAACCTCTTGAGTAAACTCCCGACAATCAAAGATAATCTCTACCCTCTTTTCCCACTCAAGATATTCTTCAGGTTTACTGGTTCCATGAAAAGACGGAATTTCTATCTTCACACCGGATAGTGGATCTCGAGTAGCAGTTTGGTGATTTCTATCGGTTTGATCTTCTCTTGGCTGTCTTCTTCGAGGACGATTTGATCTAGAAGTTTGACTGTAGTAATGCTCAGCATCAGAAGATTGTGGTTGCCTCCTAAGTTGTTCTTCCATAACAGGTTGTTGATGTTCTCGGAATCGGTTGTTGATGGACCTCTCTAAATCTGCTTTCATATTGGCCATACTCTCAACCATCATTGCTTTGAAGGATTCCATAAGTTGTTTGTTGGAGTTAGAAGACTCTTGCTCATCATGGCTAGTCCCCGCCATGGTACCTGTTCAGAATCCAACAAATAAACTAGTGAAATGTTCAAACACCACAAGAACAACAAAACTTATTTGACAAGTAACCCTAATCGACAGTTTGACTTGATCAATCAGAATAAAATGTCAAATTACGTTCAAAAATTCCAGAAACAATTTTAACAAATACTAGACTTAATCATGGTTTCAATGCAACAAGTTTCACGATTTTAGGATTAACCAATGATTTTAAAAAATTCTAGCAAGTTACACGAAAATAACTGTTCAGATTCTGATAACCTCTAAATGTGACTGTTCGACTAAATCAGGTTCGGAAAATTATCAAAACATGCTCAAAAATTCTAGAATCAATTTTAACAAATACTAGACTCTTTTTTGAAGCAGATTCAACAGATATCACGATTTTATCAGACAAGACGAATTTATGAAAATTCCAACAGTCAACAGATAATACAGATCGGAATATGAAAAGGTATATCAGATCGGAAGAGATACAACCTGGCGTGGAGTCAGCTCTGATACCACTTGATATGATCCTAGGTGAGGATCAAGTCCCTGAATGCTTCTCCAAGAGGTTGTGAGGATTGGTGACAAGGTGAGTGATGCGGAAGAGATGAAAGGTGAAGAACTAGGAAGGGATCCGATGAGTTTGGGGGGGGTTGATGCGAAACTTCCAAAGGAGATGGAGATCCTCTGGACTTTCAAGCTTGCTCTGGACGTGGGTGAAGACCCTAGACGAGGTGAACAAGGGGTGGATCGAGATGAAACTTCCTAGGAGTGTGAAAGATCCTAAGACTTTCGACTTACTTGGTGTGAAGGATGAAGATCCGAACACTTTAAGCAAGGATGAACAAACAAATTTCAGAGAGTTTTAGAAGTTGAAAAGATGTTTGATAAATCACAAATGAAGCCTTACATGAGTTTAAATCCACAAGAGAGTAAAGGAGAAATCTCGAAAATTACAAGCATTAAAAACCAAAGTTGACAAGAAAATAACTCTTCATGTTCTTCAAGATTTTGGCTGAACTCTTGTTGGACTTGGGCTGTGCTTCACTTGGATAGTAGATAGAAATGGGCTTAAGCTTTATCAAGAGGCTGATGAGTGAGTGATATGGCTTACCTCATTAAAAACCTTATTTGGAAAACCCATTGGGACAAAACCAAATGAAGGGAAAAAGAGTATAAGTCATATCACCTCTCTTGATAAATGTTTAGGTGGCTTGTATCACAACCAATGTGGCTGGATTAGCACACACCAAACTGCTCGAGATGGTGTTGAGGAGATGTTGCAAAGTGGTCTTGAGCTTCTTTTGTTTAGACCGAGTGATAGGACCCGGAGAAATGCATAAATCTTCAGCTCCTTGTAGCTCCGGTTCAAGCTGCTGCCTTTGCTCCTCTTTGGCGTCTCCATGTTGCATAGGTTCCTCTTCCTTGCTGGACATAATCATATCAACAACAATCTGCCGGAACAGTCCCAAGACGACTGGAGTCAGAAACATGCAGACTACTACAACAAGCTTCTGGACTTTTCGATCGAGCTGACTCGATTTTTGCACAAGCCGACGCTGAAGGCGCTTAAGTTGAGTAGTGCTGTTGATCTGGCGATCAGTTTTACTGAGATCTTTGACATGGCTGAAACACCCGAGCTCCTCTATCCCGACCTAGTTCGGCAATGCCTAGCCTCTGCTTCGCTAACCTATGCCAACCCCAGCAACCCGAAGTTCGCAGAAGCTACTTTTTCATTCTTTGCTGGAGGAAGGAAATACTCGCTGAGCCTACATGAATTCTGCGAGGTCTACGGTTTCAGTGTAAGCAGAACTGCTCTCTTGCTCCCCAAGTTCACCATTGCGTCTCCGTTCTGGGATGTTATGTCACTGGGAGCTTCAAGGCTAACACAGCCAGCCAATCATCAATCCGAAACCCCGCCCTACGCATCACCGCGAAGGTCCTGAGCAACATCTTGTATGCCAAAGAGGACACGGCAAATATGAGAACAGATGAACTCCAGTTCCTCTACTACGGTATCAGAGGTTGTTTGCGGGATTCGGCGGTTCTCCATTTCCCTAACGCCAATGTCAACATGGGAGCTATTTTTGCATCAGTCATTGTCGGCAAGAAGATGCGTACCTCCTCAAAGGGCTCGCACAAGACAGAACGGATAGGGAGTCTTCTCACGCCATTATTCAGGCACTTTGTCATTGATCTCTTGTCCACAACCTGTGTGGAGAAGCTCAAGCACATCGATGTCACCTATCTCATTCATTGCGAGATTCTAAGGGATGAGACCACATACCGTTTCAGCGACAGGGACAGGAACACATTATTCTGCAGGCTCCCGAACATGTCAATCACCAGTTTCCGGACCCCGGATAACCTGAGTTTCCAGCCAGCTGCAGAGCACTTGTGCCCAGACCCATGCGCCAGCTCATACCGCACTCCCATCCTAAGACGAGGAAGCTCTTCAAGAGCCTCTCAGCCGCACCTGGAGGACGAGGAGATGCCTGACTTCCAGACTCCACCACCAGCCACCCCGCGCTATTACCAGAGCGAGTTCACATTGCCTCATCTAGCGGAAGATGCGGATCAGGACCAGAAGTTGCAGTGGATAGTGGAGCCACAAAGGAAGAACAACAAGCTAATGCACCGGATACTAGCATTAGTTTCACAGGAATGTTTTACTCCGCGGACGAGCAGGCGGCCAAGAAGAGAGAAGACACCGGTACCAAGTGACGATGAAGAGGGCCGCCCCGATACTATCACAACCTCCGACAGCGACTGAGAGTAACACATTTCTTTTACTCTCCCCATCATTGTATAATCCGTACTATCTTTTTCTCTTTTGTTTTATTTTTCTCACCCACCTCTAAATTTATTTTCACACCGAGACGGTGCGATCTAAGTCTGGGGGAGGGTCTTGCTACTAATCTATTTTTCTTTCTTTTGTTTTATTTCTTTTGTTTTCTTTGAGTCATTTTCATGTTTTATTGAGTCAAAACTTGTTGGAGATTATGATCTAATTCTTGAAAATATTGTTCTAACCTTGTTTCAAAGTGACCATTGTTACAGAACCACCTCTAGATCGGAATAATGAAAAATCCAAAGGCTGACCAGTTAACTAGAGGACACCATGTTTCCAGCGGAGTTCATCCGAGCCTAAGCCAAATTTTTGCACTTCGTCGATATGGTTGATTTCCTTAGGGCTTGACTCATCATGCGTATCTGACATATGAACCCACCGGTAGAAAGTAATGGTACTCTTCCCCCTTTTTAGAAGTTTAGCTAGCAATAAGGTTATGTATGAGAGTTGCATAGAGAGGGGATGAACCGGGGATTCGGTGGCAAACACCATCAATACTCGCGTCTCGGAACCTTGATATGTATACGCTTTATATTGATAGGGATGAACCGGGGACTCGGTGGCAAACACCATCAGTACTCGCGTTTCGGAACTTGATATATGCAGTAAGGAATGAACCGGGGACTCGGTGGCGAACACCATCGGTACTCGCGTCTCGCACCTTAAGAAAAAAAAAAAAAAACAAAATGAATGAGCTAGCCTAGAAATAAGTCTGGGGGAGAGAGGGAAAATACCAAAAAGTGTGTGGAATTTAAGTGGTTCTTGTCAAGATATTGTATGTGAAAGAGTCTAGAAGGTCCTTGGTAATTGACTGCAGAGATGAAACTGGCGATGAAGGCTCTGATGGATAAGGTTACGAATCCATGTGTGGAGTATAGTGAGCTGCGAAGGTCTACGGAGAAGTACATGGTGGTTAGATTTGGAGTTGGCTATGTGACATGTGGAGTACTAATTCAAAAGGGTCATTGCAGTGTTTCAAGAACAGGTAAGTCTCTGTATTTTTCAAACCTTTCTCTTTTGCTTAGTTCTGAGTTTTGTTTGAGGACAAACAAGGATCTAAGTCTGGGGGAATTGATATGTTGCGTTTTTGGCGCATTCTAACAGTCATTTTCGAGTCTTTATTGAGTCTTTTAGTTTTGTTTTGAGTCATAACAGGTCAAAAGGTGGCTAAAGATGAAGGGTGGAGCTTCTAGGAGGAACTTGGCAGAAAGTGGAGAAAAGTCGCATTAATACCCGCTGAGCACCCGCTCAGCCCCTGAGCAACCGCTCACGACGACCTGATAGAGAAAATAAGGGAAAATCCTAACTTTCCTAATTTTTTGCCAAGGACGCCCTAATCTTCATTGAGCCGCCTCCAGACCTGTATATGATTGTTTTTCATTTATTTTTGAAGACACGTTCTTTTTACTTACGCTTTAGACCTTTAAGCTTTTGCTAAGGACATCACTTGGAGATTTTATTTTCTTTGTAAGATCTGAAGGAAAAGAGATCACAACATTGTTTTGAGAAGAATTCTGAACCCTAATCTCTTTATTTATATTATGAATTCATTCTCTTGCTTTGTTGTGTTTGCTTTCGCCATGTGTGAGTAGATCTTTAGCTAGGTTAAGGTTTTCAATGGTGATTTAGGATGTTAATGGCTGAGCACAAATATTGGAATTTATAATGTCTTCGCCAATAGGGATTCATAACGCTTAGATTAGCTTGATCACCTAGTCTATGATTTTAGGTTAAACTTATTCACGACAGTGCTTTAGGTTGCTAGATAAATCATTGGTGAGCAATTGGTGCGTAACCAACGACAGTTGATTGTTGTGATTGATTGTGAACATATTGAACCAGCTCGTTAATGCTTATCAACCTCGCTAGGTCTAAACGATAGTTTCGGTGTCTAGGTTGTTAGATAAAGTTGTCGATACATCACGACAGTGGGGCGATATTAATGTTATGTTTGAGTTCTAGACCGGTAGTTACTTAGCCCCTGAATAGTTGCTCAGCCTTGTCTCCAAATCACCGGCGAAACGCCTTAACCTAGTGCTTGTTTTTATTATTTTTACACCATTTTATTTACTTGTTTTTGTTCCGAAAATTACAACCCTATTTATTTTGTCTTAGCTTTAATATAAAATCTATAATTTCATAGTGTAACCTTGGTCTCTATGGATTCGATACCCTACATACTACTGCGATTGTCTGTGCACTTGCAGAATTATTTTGGGTTAAAACTCTGTGTATCAAACCGCAGAGTTTTTCCATTTGATTTTCTTTGTCATTGCAGAGTTTTGGTATTCATAATCCTTGCTGGTAGTTTGTGCAACCTGATTAGAGGATAACAATGTTTAGATCGATGTTCTCTTGACAAGTAGCTGATATTTTGTGCAATAAGATTTGATGAGCTGCGTGTAGAGCTTGAAATTTTGAAGCTTTTTCTTCTTTTGTTACACATTTGATCGTTTGTAAGGTTGTTTTTTTTGGTTAGCCAGAGTTATAGGACCGCTTAGTCTTCTCTTATTGCATAGTTTTTTAGCTAGCTTGTGTGATCAAAGAGTAAAAAGTTTTGGAACTGATGATTAAGTTACAAAACTTTATGTTCTTTATTTTCTTGTAAAGATCAAAAATATTGTTATTTCTTGTTTTATGGTCGTTATACCTCATCTAAATCCTACTCTTTCATGTTATATTAGTTAGACGATGGCTCTTATTTTTGTGTCCACATGATCAAATGTTAACCCTGGTGTTTATACTATCTTTGCGTTGAGCTGTTTGTCTTGTTTAATCCTTTGTCATTAGTTGTAGGATTGTGTTTTAAAGTGGTTAAGCTTAAGTTGATTCATCTCTTTTATTCATTGATGGTTTGTGCATTTTCTAATATCAGATTCTTAGTATTGTTTTCATGTTACTAACTGTAACTTTCATTTGCTTTTTAAAGGCTTGGTTTCTTTGAGTGCTCTCCATCCATATCCTCCTCAACCGCATAAACAAGGAAATTCTCCAATACAGATGCATAGCATGAATCACTATTCTGCAATGGCAAACTTGGCAAAAGTGAGAGAAAAATTAGGAGCTGATGTGTGGTCTCGTTTGAAGAATAGTTCCATTGGTGTGTTGGCTAAGTTCGCTGATTTGGATTACACATGGGCAGCCAAGCGAGCTCATTACTTATTGGTCAACCAGCTCTTAGTTGATGATCCCCATGAGATTTGGTCCCTTACTAGACCTATCTGATTCTCCCTCCACGATTTTGGAGCTTTCATCGGTCTTAATTGTGATGCAATACCATCTGATGTATGTTCTGTTGGTCACGAAGAGTTCTAGAGGGAGATACAAATATCTACAGCAACAGGACCTACATTTGAAAAATTGGAGCTTGTGATGGCTAGAAGCAATCTTTGGGATTCGGATAAGAGGCTTTTGGTGGCACAATTGTGTGTACTTTCAGTTGTGGTACTTAGCATTCATAGAGGATCTAGAATACCGTTAGAAACTGCTAAATTAGTTCTTTATCAAGAGGATTTTGAGAAGCATCCGTGGGGTAAAGTATCTTTTGAGAAGTTGATAACGTCGATCAAGATCATGAGGCTGGAAAAAAAATCATATTCGCTTGAAGGACCTGTTCAAGTGTTATTGACTTGGTTGTATGAGCATGTTCATGGTGTAGGAGAAACAGATCTTGATGAGGTTCCACATTTGACTTGGCACTCTAGTCGTGGTGCGATTAGCTTTGACAAATTCATAACCAAGGAGATGGCTGCTCATGGGAAAGTAAGTATATGCCACTTGTTCATGGTACTTCCAACGTATTGATAATGGCTTCTAACATGATTAAACAATGTAGGTTCGGGTGACACATATGGTTGAAGATATTTACCCAAAGTGGAGTGATGTTGACAAGATAGATCCACTAGTCAAGAACATGGTTGAAGATATCATCAGTGTTAGATTGCGGGCCAACGCTTGGTCTAAAGATCATTAAAAGAAGAAACGCAAACTGGATGTTGAAGACAAAAAATATAACTTAGTTGATGATGCTGAAATGTCTAACAAGAAGAAGAAGATGAAAGGGAAAGAACATGGAGAGGTATATTGATATCTACTTCTTGAGGTTTCTGTAAATGGTGGTTGAAAATGTGTTTTACTTGCTGCTTCTTGAATGTCTATATTGGTGGTTATTGAATGTCTATATTGCTGGTTCTTGAATTTTTATCTTGCTGGTTTTTTTTACTGTGAATTCTCTTTCGTGCAGGCTATGTTTAACATGGTGGAGAAGATGGCTGGTGACGTTGATATAATAAAGTATGTGCTAGGCAGATGGAGAGAATAAGAAGAAAGTTATGGCATCTGATGAGGAATCAATATGGTCAATCCCAAAGGATAAGGAGGTGATGAGGACACCAATACAAGCTCAGCTGGATCAAAGGAAGAAGCTGTACACATAGCAACCATGGAACAAGCACCAAGAACAGGAGCTGGAACAAGGCGTGTGAGAGAGGAATTTGTCAAGTCCATGAACAGCCTCATCATTAAGGGAGTGCAAGAAGACGTGCAAGAATTACACAAGAGTCATATGACACCTTTCTTGCCGGTTCTTCAAGGAAACAAGGAATTTGCTATTTTAACTATCGCCAAGCAAATTCAAGAGGACCAAAGAAATCACTAAATGGGTATGTTCTCCATTTGTGCTCTTTTTCCCTTCACCAATTTTTGTCCCAATGGGTTTTGGTAGTAAGGTTTTTAACGAGGCAAATGGATCGCATTATCATCAGCCCATTTAGTTGATTTTCCGCAAGCCCAACAACACATTCTCGGCCAAGGAGTTCAAGAGACAGTTTCGAATTCTCAAACTCTTATTTTAATGTTTTCTCCTTCTCTCTCCTTCATGCAGACTATCACTTGTCTTTTAATTATGTTGTGTTGGACAATTTTTGGATTCAGCTTGTTTTTATTTTGAAGAAACTTGAGAGTTTTCTCTTTGATATTTCTGGGAAGGAAATATTCTGTCTTCTAAACATCTTGTGTATGAATCCTTGAAGCTTAGAGTGTATTAGACTTATCATAGATCTTTTCACAGATCTGTGTGGCGTCTCTCAATCACCTATCACGTCCATTCATCCCTTTGAATCTGTTGAGAGTGACCTTAGTCCAGCAACAGCTTCACCATCGAACCACTTCACCATCCATTCAATCGGAACTGTTGAGAGTGACCTTAGTCCAGCAACAATTCCTCCATCAATCTATCATTTAGGATCTCAACATTTAGCATCCTCCAACTTCTTTTGTGTGAATCCTTGAAGCTTAGAGTGTATTAGACTTATCATAGATCTATTCACAGATCTGTGTGGCGTCTCTCAATCACCTATCACGTCCATTCATCCCTTTGAATCTGTTGAGAGTTACCTTAGTCCAGCAACAGCTTCACTATCGAACCACTTCACCAACCATTCAATCGGAACTGTTGAGAGTGACCTTAGTCCAGCAACAACTCCTCCATCAATCTATCATTTAGGATCTGATTCACCTGGGTTCCTATATCATCTGGTATCAGAGCTTAAACGCTCCTAATCAGGTTTATCTATTCCTTTTACTTCAGTTTAATTCGTCTTGTGTGTGTGAAATTTAAGTTTTTTCGTCTGTAATATTGTCTGAATTTTCATAAATAATTGCCGTGTGATAAAATTGTGAGACCAGTTGCATCTGAACTTAGGATGAGTCTAATACTTGTTAAAATTGATTTCAGAATTTGTGAATGTGTTTTGATATTTTTTCGAAACTGAATTTCGAGTACAGTCGCTGTTAGTATTAACAGATCTTTCATCAAAAGTTGCGATTGTGTTTATTGTGTTTTCCAGTTTCTTTTGCATTTGATCTATTTTGTTTAAGTTGAGAGACAGGAAGAACTCGAGACATGGGAGATCATGGAGCTAATGATTTGGCTCAAGCTCTTGCTGCTATTCAAACTCAGCTACAGCCCCTAGGAGAGCGCATAACTCGAATTGAGGAACCGCCACCACCAGCACAAAGAGCTCGTATCAGAAATATCCACCCACACCGAGTAAATCTAGAAGATGTTGATGAGTTTGACTCGGAAGAAGAACCACCAGACCCTGAACCAAGGCAGAGAAGGCAACCGTGCCATGACAGAGAAGGTGAAGTAGATGCACGACACAGAAATAATGACATCAAACTCACTGCACCCACTTTTGCTGGAAAAGTTAATCCTGATGCTTATCTTGACTGGAAAAGGCGTATGGAGTACATCTTTGAACATTACAATTATTCTGATCAAAGAAAGGTGTCTCTAGCTGCTGCTCAACTTAGTGAAAATGCCTTAGCATGGTGGGACAGAGACGTGTCCGAGAGAAGAAGGCATAGACATGGACAAATTACTACTTGGGCAGATATGAGATTTGCTATGAGGAAGAGATACGTCCCTGCATACTACTATAGAGAGCTGTAAAAGAAATTCAGAAAGCTCACTCAAGGATCCAGATCCGTAGAAGAATATTTTGATGAGTTTGAAACACTTCGAAACAGATTGGAGAGTGAAGATTCTGATGAAACTCTAATGGCACAGTTCATTGATGGTCTCCATGATCGTATTGCTAGAAAGGTGGAGAGACAGACTTACCATGATTTAAACGAGCTACTGTACTTAGCTACTCAGGCTGAGCAACACATTTATAGGAAAACGATGTCAACAAGCCGTAGCAAACCTGTTTGGAACCAGCAACCGCAAAAAGTTTTAGACAAAGGAAAGAATATTGAAGCGGATTCTAGATTCAAAATGTCTGCACCAGAACCGTCTAAATTCAATAAACCGGAACAAGGTAATACTCAAACTCAATGAACTAGAGATATAACTTGTTTCAAATGTCAGGGAAAAGGACATTACGCAAGGGACTGCCCAAATCAGAGAGTTATGATTCTCAAAGCAAATGGAGAGTATGAATCTCAAGACGAGGCAGAATACGAGCAAGAAGAGTATTAAGAAGATATTGTGGATTATGCTGACACAAGAGAGTTGTTAGTTATGAGAAGAGTACTCAGCGCTCTTTTTGAACCAGAAACTATTCAAAGAGAGAATATTTTTCATTCTCGCTGCACAATTAACTCCAAGGTATGTAGCTTAATTATTGACGGTGGTTCTTGTACTAACGTGGCCAGCAAATATTTAGTTGATAAGTTAGGAATTCCAAAGACCAAGCACCCTCGACCTTATCAACTCAAATGGCTGAATGATGACACCGAGCTTAAAATTTCCGCGCAAGTTACAATTCCATTCAGTATTGGTAAGTATGCGGATCAAGTTTTGTGTGACGTAGTGCCTATGCAAGCTGGACATTTGCTGTTAGGACATCCGTGGCAATTTGATAAAGAAGCATTAGACAATGGGCGGACCAATCACTATACCTTCTCGCACAACAACAAGAAGCATAGTTTGGCGCCATCAAATTGAACATCAAATTGATTTAGTCCCTGGAGCCCCGTTGCCAAACAGAGCGGCCTATAGGGTTAATCTAGCAGAAGCAAAGGAGTTGGAAAAACAAGTTCAAGACTTGATGTCTAAAGGCTATATCCGAGAGAGTCTAAGTCCATGTGCTATTCATGTGCTACTAGTGCCAAAAAAAGATGGAACTTGGAGAATGTGCGTTGATTGTAGAGCCATCAACAACATCACTGTCAAATACCGACATCCCATTCCAAGGCTGGACGATATGCTAGATGAGCTTCATGGAGCGACTTTCTTCTCAAAAATCGATTTAAGAAGCGGATATCATCAAGTGAGGATGAACGAAGGAGATGAATGGAAAACGGCATTTAAACCAAGAGAGGTTTGTACGAGTGGCTGGTTATGCCATTTGGACTTACTAATGCGCCAAGTACATTCATGAGACTCATGAACCATGTCTTACGGGCATACATCTGTAAGTTCGTAGTAGTTTATTTCGACGACATTTTGATTTATAGCTCTAACCTTGCAGATCACTTGAATCATCTTGAACAGGTCCTTGAAACACTAAAGACTGAAAACCTCTATGCAAATCTAATGAAATGTACGTTTTGCACTGATCAAGTTGTCTTTTTAGGATTTGTTGTGAGTTCACAGGGTTTAAAGGTCGATGAAGAGAAGATCAAGCCGATACAAGACTGGGCAACTCCAACTACTATCGGACATGTGAGGAGCTTCCATGGTCTGGCAAGTTTCTATCGGAGATTTGTAAAGGATTTTAGTACCCTTGCTGCACCCCTAACCTCGGTGATCAAAAAGAATGTGGAGTTCAAATGCGGACCAGCACAAGATAAGGCATTCGCCAAGCTTAAAGACAGCCTCACACATGCGCCTGTTTTGGTACTTCCTAACTTTGACAAAACTTTTGAGATTGAATGTGATGCTTCTGGTACAGGCATAGGAGCTGTTCTTACTCAAGGAGGCAAACCAGTAGCATATTTCAGTGAAAAAACTCAGTGGAGCGTCTCTTAATTATCCCGTCTACGATTAGGAGCTCTATGCTTTGGTAAGATCTCTTGAAACTTGGCAACATTATTTATTGTCCAAAGAGTTTGTTATTGATACAGATCACGAAATGCTCAAACATCTAAGAGGACAAACAATACTAAAGAAGAGACATGCTAAGTGGCTCGAGTTTGTAGAAACTTTTTCTTACGTGATAAAGTATAAGAAAGGGAAGGAGAACATTGTAGCTGATGCACTATCAAGGAGACACGCCCTAATCACTACATTGTATCCGATCATGACACTATGTTTCTAAGCCATTTCTGGAAAACGTTGTGGGGAAAGTTGGGAACCAAGCTGCTTGTCTCAACCACTTGTCACCCCCAAACAGATGGCCAAACAGAGGTAGTAAATCGTACTCTATCTACTTTGCTGAGAGCAACGGTTGGTAAGAATTTACGAAATTGGTTATCATGCTTACCTTTCATTGAATTTGCTTATAATTATGCTAAGCATTATGGTACGAAATTTTCTCCTTTTGAGATTGTTTATGGATTTAATCCAGAAACTTCAATTGATCTAATATCCCTGCTCCGAGCTGTTTATTCTAATGAAGGAGAAGCCAGAGCAGATTTTGTGAAGAAGCTTCATCAAAAGGTCACAAAAAATTAGGAAGAGAGGACCGAGAAATACAAACAACATGCTGATAAGCACCGAAAGGAGGTCACATTCGAACCAGGAGATTGGGTTTGGTTGCATATGAGGCATGAGAGATTTCTGGAGAAAAGAAAATCCAAGCTCGCACCAAGAGGCGATGGACCATTTCAAGTGCTAGAAAATATCAACGATAATGCTTACAAGCTTGATCTACCAGGTCAGTTCACTATTTCTCATACTTTCAATGTTACTGATTTAGCTCCTTTCCATGCAGATTTACCTGTTCTGAGGTCAGAACCTTTTTAAGAGGGAGGAGATGATGAGGACACCAATACAAGCTCAGCTGGATCAAAGGAAGAAGCTGTACACATAGCAACCATGGAACAAGCACCAAGAATAGGAACAAGGCGTGTGAGAGAGGAATTTATCAAGTCCATGAACAGCCTCATTATTAATGGAGTGCAAGAAGACGTGCAAGAATTACACAAGAGTCATACGACACCTTTCTTGCCGGTTCTCCAAGGAAACAAGGAATTTGCTATTTTTACTATCACCAAGAAAATTCAAGAGTCCCAAAGAAATCACTAAATGGGTATGTGCTCCATTTGTGCTCTTTTTCCCTTCACCAATTTTTGTCCCAATGGGTTTTGTTGGTAAGGTTTTTAACGAGGCAAATGGATCGCATTATCATCGGCCCATTTAGTTGATTTTCCGCAAGCCCAACAACACATTCTCGGCCAAGGAGTTCAAGAGACAGTTTCGAATTCTCAAACTCTGATTTTAATGTTTTTTCCTTCTCTCTCCTTCATGCAGACTATCACTTGTCTTTTAATTATGTTGTGTTGAACAATTTTCGGATTCAGCTTGTTTTTATTTTGAAGAAACTTGAGAGTTTTCTCTTTGATATTTCTGGGAAGGAAATTTTCTGTCTTCTAAACTTCTTGTGTGTGAATCCTTAAAGCTTAGAGTGTATTAGACTTATCATAGATCCTTTCACAGATCTGTGTGGCGTCTCTCAATCACCTATCACGTCCATTCATCCTTTTGAATCTGTTGAGAGTGACCTTAGTCCAGCAACAGCTTCACCATCGAACCACTTCACCATCCATTCAATTGGAACTGTTGAGAGTGACCTTAGTCCAGCAACAATTCCTCCATCAATCTATCATTTAGGATCTGATTCACCTGGGTTCCTATATCAGGAGGCTAATAAGATGCTGGACAAGGCAATAGATGGATTACTTAACTTGACAACCAACTTGGATGTTGGTACTCTGAAACCAAGATGTGAAATTAAGCTGGCTGGTTCTCAAAAATATCCATTTGTTGGAAACTCTATAGTGAAGAAAATCATCAAAGGTATTAAAGTCTTGCCTGCTCATTACAATCTCTTTGAAGTTGTGGATGAATTCCTACATGAGAAACTATTGGAGTTCTTAAAGACTGATGAGTAAGTAATCAATATCTTTCCACTTTTACTATTACCATTGTTCATCCTTTGCAATACAACCAATTTTCGTCATTTGTTCTGTAGGGAAAAATCTCTTTTAACCAAGGAAAATGACCGCCGATTCTACCTGTCGATTATTACTCCTAGGGATGATTGGATAAGCAGTGAGTTTGGATGGTTAGCATCTGGGGTACGTTTCTTTGGTCCAATTATTCTCCATAAGCATTACATATTGTAACGCCCGTGTTCTAGAAATTAATTAATTTAAATAATTTGGAAACTCTTTCGAGTTTATGAACCTTAGACAAGTCTCGAGAAATTAATTATGGGGTGAAATAATCAATTTAGATTTTTTCTGGGGGTATCATAAATCGAATAGAAAGTTGTGGGGTTTTTCTCAAAAAGGAAGTCAAAATCATTTTGTTTCCTCTTCTTCTTCTTCTTCCTTCTTTGTCGCCATTTGTGGCTGAAAAAGAAAGCTTGGGAGCTTGAAAGTGAGAGCTTGGAAAAGAGAGAAGAAGAGAGAAAGGCTTGGTGAGCTTGTGAGAAGCTTGGATCTTGTGAGATCAAAGGGTGTGGAGCTTTGAGAATCTTGGAAAAAAAGAAAGATTGGAGTGAGGCTAGTTGGCGTGAGCTTTGGAGGAAGCTAAGAGATCTTTCTTTAGCTTGGGGAGTCTATTTAAGCAAAGATCCATCTTTTCTAAGGTGAGTTGTGACCAAAGAATATCATTAAGCCATGTGTTGGGGCTTGTGTGGTTGTGCTAAGCTTTGGGGTGTTCCTAGGTTGCTTAGAAAACCTTGTGGTCATTTGTAGAGCTTTAGCTAGAGTTTGCTAAGCTTGTGGGGGTTATAGAACCATGTATTTGTGCTTGTTGTGCCTTGTTAAGCTTTAATTGTGAATTCTTATGCTTGCTTGGTGATTGTGTGGGTTGTGGTTTCTTGGTGATTACATGGCTTGTTGGGAGTGTTTCCCAAGTTTTTTGGTGTGTTATTGCCTTGCTTTGTATATATATTGGTTGTAGTTTAGAGGTTTGGCCTTAGGAATGTGCCTAGGCTAAGATGAAAAGTGGGGAACTCGGACCCGCTATCAACCATGTGTTGTCGATAGAGCGAGGCTGATAGGTGCTATCGACTAGGGCACGTCGATAGAGCGAGGTCGATAGGTCCTGCTGGATATTTTTCCTAGACCTTATCAACCAGGTGTGGTCGATAAAGCGAGGTCGATAGGGTTTATCGACTAGGGCAGGTCGATAGGTTGGTCGATACATCCTGCTGGGTGCTTTTCCTAGTGCTTATCGACCAGTTGTGGTTGATAGACAGAGTTCAATATGGGGTATCGACTAGGTGTGATCGATAGGTAAGTCGATGAGTTTCTTCGGGTTATTTTTAGGATTATTATCCACAAGTTGTGGTCGATAGGTCGAGGTCGATAGGTCAAGGTCGATAGTGTCTATCGACCAGATGTGGTCGATAAGGTGTGGTCGATAGGGGGTATCGATGGTGTTGGTCGATAGGTTGTGGTTGATTGACCCTGTTGTTCTGTGACTTGTGTTTTTAACATTTTTTTGATGTTGTGAATTGCTAGGTGGTTAGTCATGCATGTGTTTGATTGGCTTTGCATAAGTTTGCATATTAGCTGATTGTTTGAAGTAATACGTGGTGCTATTATTTCATGTTGTTGTGGTTTACCAAATGTTGATGCATCACTTTTGTCGATGCAGATAAAGATAAGGCGTGATCGTGGAATCAAGGCGAGGAGGGAGAGGATGATTAAGACCGTGTTTTGTGCTTTAGGTTTTGTAGTGTAACACCCGTGTTCCGGGCAATGGAGTCTCGGTACGGGCAATGTTATGGTCAGTCGAGAAATTCCGAGGTTTTGTCATTCGTACAGATTCATTCGTTTGGACATGTGTGTTCGGAAAAACATGTTTGGTCGGAAAATGGAGTTTGGTCTGCAAATGGACATGTTTGGTCTGGAAATGGACAAGTTTGGTCGGAAAAATGGAGTTTGGTCACGTTCGGACAATTCTGGTCGGATCCGGACAGGTTTGGTCCAATTTAGGACAACTTTTATCCGAAAAATGAAAATGGTCGGCTCAGGCTGGGGAAGTCAGGGTTGAATTATTTTGGAAAATGATTAAGTTCGGTCGAGGTGGAATTTGTCTGGGCCATCTAGAATTCCTGATTGGACCAGGATTCTTTAAAGAAGGACTACAGACCAAATAAGGGAAATTGTTGGGCTTGGACTAATTGGCTCGGTCAAATCAATTTATGTTTTGATCAATCCTAATATTTTGGGAATTAATGACAATCGAACGAGCTGGAATCGGTTTAAGGAGATTTTGATATTTTGGGTTGGTTATGGAACCTGATATGCGGATTAAGGTGTTTTGTGACCCAACTTTGATTGGTTCAGTCAAATCGAGTTTTCTCAAGTCCCAAACTCGTGAAATATATTCTAAGTATGAAGTAACTCGTGAAGGGCCGAGTCATATTATGAAGATGGGCCATTATTTGTGAGTTTTTGGTGGGTTTTTCTTAAGGACCGAGGTCCAATTCGTGGATTAAACTTAAGGGACGATTAGTATAAGAGTTATGAGGGTTTTAGAGTCGCATAACACAGAGAGTTTTTGCAGCCAGAGGTAAGAACCCTAGAGCTTTGAGTTTTGGAGAATTTGGCCGAGAATCAAGGCTCGTGAAGGGGTAAGCGATTCCTTTGTCATTTTTTTGTGATTCTGTTCCGATCAGATCTCGTTATTAAGGTATTAATGATGATCTATTACAGAAAATCTGCCAGTTGTCGATCTATTTGAGGAGTTGTTCGTGAACCCTTAGAGCTTTACTGTTCGTCCGAGAGTTCATCGATTGGTAAGCGAATCTCATCATAAATCTAGTGTTCTAATCCGATAGTTTTGGGTTATTAAAGATGGTTAGTGGTTCTGTGGCAGAGATCTTCGAGAAGCTTGAGTAGTTTAGGGATTTGGTTAGCATAGCTCATGCGGACCCGAACCGGTAAGGGTTTTTGTGATTGTGAGTATGTATTTTGTTGCAGTGTTGGTTAGATATTTGTATTGATTGATTTTATGTGTCTGTCAGTTAATCAAAAGCCTCTGAGATATTAAGGTGATTGCGTGACTGTGGTTTGTGTTTGTGGTGATTTGGTGGTGTTGGTTGTCTTGTTTATGTTAAGGGTATTGCTTTTGATGTCTTGACAGTTTGGTTCCATTTGTTGTGTTGTATGTGCTTCGGCATATGCGTTTGAGAGAACCGTTGCTTTACATTGACTTAACTTGATTTATCATGCACATATATTAAATTGTCTTGACACTAAAACCGGTTAGACGGGACGATCGCTTCACTAAGCAACTTTTGTTGTTTACGCATCCACTCTTTGATGCATGTAATAAAGATTAAGGAGGAGCTCGCGAGACCTGGAGGCGTTGGATGGGACGGATGGTTTTATTGGGAGTTTGAGTTTAGTTGATTTTATTATTTTGTGCTTTGAGTTTGATGTTTAGTTGCTTAAGAACCATGTTAGTGAGTATTTGAGATATTTGAGTTATTGAATTATTGAGGAATTCTTTTGTTGAGATTTGGTTAGTTGAATGGAATTTATTTGAGAAATTTTGAGACTCGCTTGCATGACTTAAGTGTTGTAGTTCCGCTGTGCATATAAACTTTGAATTTGAGGAAATTCGGAAACCTCGTTTGAGACTTAGAGAATTATCGAGAAAATTTTTGAGGTCTACCAGTTAACATCATTATTAGGGCAGATTTTACGGATAGGGTGTTACAGTTTGGTATCAGAGCATGCTTAGTTCTAGGGCTGTGTAGTTAGAAATTTGATTGGGGTAAAACCATCCTTCCAATGCCAAGTCTCGCGGTAAGTCTTTTGGGTTGTTGTTAATTTTGTGAAATTGTTGTGATGAATGGTTTATGAAGCCGTTTGGCGTGGTGTTGGTTAAGTTCGTGTGAACTTAGCTTTGGGGTTTGGGGTTGCAGATTGTCCCTACACAAGACATTGAGTATGGGTGGAATAGAGACCCATGTTTTGTTTGACTCGGGAGCTTCGCATTGTTTCGTGAAACCGGAGATGATCGGTAGAGGCGGTTTCCGGAAGGAATCGGGAGGCCATCAAGGATGGGTTAGGGCAGCCGGTGGGCAACTCATGAGGACCTTAGGAAGGGTCAGAGATGTGCTTACTTGGATTGGGGGAGTAGATATGCGAGCCGACCTAGTGATCTGTCCGGTGGAAACATACGACGTGATCCTAGGCATGGATTGGCTTGGGAAGTACAAGGCTCACTTAGATTGTCATCGGGGAAGGGTGAACTTTGAAATGGGGAAACGGATGTTGGTTTACCAAGGTGTTAGACCAACGTCCGGAAGCTTGATTGTATCGGCCATTCAAGTTGAGCGTTTGTTAAAGAGAGGATGTGAGGCGTATTTGGCTACTATCACTACGGTGAAGGAGGGTAGTGAGCTGGAGTTGGGGGAAATTCTGGTTGTCCAAGATTTTAAAGATGTGTTTCGTGAGATAACCGGATTGCCACCATCAAGGTCGGATCCGTTTACAATTGAGCTTGAGCCCAGTACAGCTCCAATTTCTAAGGCGCCGTATAGGATGGCACCTGCTGAGATGGCTGAGCTTAAGAAGCAGCTGGGTGAACTTATGGAAAAAGGAATTCATAAGAGCTAGTAGTTCACCGTGGGGAGCTCCGGTGTTGTTTGTAAAAAAGAAGGATGGAACCTTTCGACTTTGCATTGATTACCGTGGATTGAATAGGGTGACAGTGAAGAATAGGTACCCATTGCCAAGGATTGATGAATTGTTGGATCAGTTACGGGGAGCCACATGGTTTTCTAAGATTGATTTGGCATCGGGTTATCATCAAATTCCAATTGATGAAGTGGATGTGTGGAAGACAGCCTTTAGGACGCGCTATGGGCATTTAGAGTTCGTGGTCATGCCGTTTGGGTTGACAAATGCCCCAGCAGCATTTATGAAGTTGATGAACAATGTGTTTCGGGAATACTTAGAAGAGTTCGTGATAGTATTCATTGATGACATTTTGGTTTATTCCAAGACTCGTGAGGACCACGAGCATCACTTAAGGGTTGTGATGAGTAAGCTCCGTGAGCATAAGTTGTTTGCCAAATTGAGTAAGTGTAGTTTTTGGCAAAGGGAGATTGGGTTTTTGGGTCATGTGGTCTCGGACAAAGGAGTGTCCGTGGACTCGGAAAAGATTAGGGCAATTGAGGATTGGCCGAGGCCAAGAAATGCTACCGAAATCCGAAGTTTCTTAGGATTGGCCGGGTATTATAGAAGGTTTGTGAAAGGTTTTGCGCGTATGGCTAACTCGTTGACCAAGCTTACCAGGAAGGATGTACCGTTTGTTTGGTCCGAGGAGTGCGAGTTGGGTTTTTGTAAGCTTAAAGAGATGCTTACCAATACGCCGGTGGTGGCATTACCTGAACCGGGTTACCGTATGTAGTTTATACGAATGCATCTAGAATTGGGCTTGGGTATGTTCTGATGCAAAAGGACAAAGTGATAGCCTATGCTTCTAGGCAATTGAAAAAGCATGAAGGTAACTTTCCCACCCATGATTTGGAAATGGCCGCGGTGGTATTTGCACTTAAGATTTGGAGATCATATTTTTATGGTGAAAAGGTGCAAGTATTCACGGACCATAAGAGTTTGAAGTACATCTTCACTCAGCCCGAGTTGAATCTTAGGCACAGGAGATGGATGGAGTTTGTGGCAGATTATGACTTGGAAATAGCTTACCATCCTGGTAAGGTTAATTTAGTGGCTGATGCTTTGAGTAGAAAAAGAGTTGTGAGAGATACCGAGAAGGACATGGAAGGTCTTATTGGTATGATTGGCTCATTGAGATTGAATGTCTTAACAGATGAGACAAAACCATTGGGTTTAGGAGCCGCGGATCAAGCCGATCTATTGACCCGGGTACGGATTGCCCAAGGGAAAGATGCTCACTTAGTAGGAGTGGCACAGAATGATAAGACGGAGTATGAAACTTTGAGCAATGGTACAATTTTGGTTAATGGTCGGGTGTGTGTTCCTAATGATAAAAGTTTAAGGGAAGAAATTTTAAAGGAAGCACATCAGTCCAAGTTGTCGATACATCCGGGTACCACCAAGATGTATCACGTCCTTAAGCGTTATTACCATTGGAATGGTATGAAACGGGATGTTGCAGGTTGGGTGACAAGTTGCCCTGTTTGTCAGCAAGTTAAGGCGGAACACCAATTTCTGGGTGGATTGTTGAGAAGTTTACCAATTCCCGAATGGAAATGGGATCAGATCACCATGGATTTTGTGACCGGATTGCCGGTGTGTGACAAGAAGAATGCGATTTGGGTAATTGTGGATCGATTGACTAAGGCTGCACATTTCCTTCCAATGTGTAAAAAGGTTAGCCGAGTTGTATGTTAAAGAGATTGTACGGTTACATGGGGTACCGGCTAGTATAGTGTCTGACCGAGATTCTAAGTTTTCTGGTAAGTTTTGGAGAGAGCTTCAGAAGAAGTTTGGCACAAAAGTGCACATGAGTACCGCACATCATCAGCAGACAGATGGTCAGTCCGAGCGTACCATACAAACGCTAGAGGACATGTTGCGGGCATGTGTTTTGGATTGGGGTGAAAGATGGACAGACCATTTGAGTTTGGCAGAGTTTGCATACAACAACAGTTATCATGCAAGCATTGGTATGTCACCGTTCGAGGCCTTATACGGTCGGCCTTGTCGTACACCCGTATGTTGGACCCAAGTGGGGGAGCGAAGCATTTTGGGTCGAGATTTTGTTCAAGAGACCACCGAGAGAATCAGAGTTGTGAAAGCTAAAATGAAAGAGTCTCAGAACAGACAAAAGAGTTATGCGGATAAGCATCGTAGAGATTTGAAGTTTGCCGTAGGGAATCTAGTCTATCTAAAGATGATCACATATAAGGGGAAAGATCCAGCATTGATGAGTTCTAAGTTGTCACCGAGGTATATAGGACCTTATAAGATTCTGGAAAGGATCGGACCAGTTGCCTATAAGTTGGAATTGCCTCCGGCAATGTTTGCATTTCATAAGGTGTTTCATGTTTCTATGCTAAAGAAGTGCATAACCTCTAGGGACACAGTTTTGCCTAGTGTACCTTCGGACTTACAGCTGAACATGAGTATTGCAGGGAGGCCGGTCAAGGTGATAGGCCAAAAGAAAAAGGTTGTAAAGAAAAAGTCCATTAGGATGTTGAATGTTGTTTGGGATCGTGACGGAGAGGAGGAAGTCACGTGGGAACCGGAAGAGGTTATGAAAGTCCATTATAAGAAGTGGTTTGGTAAGCAAGTAAAAGCCAAGAAAGATGATAGATCCGAGGACGAATCCAATTGAGGTGGGGGAGAATTGTAACACCCGTGTTCCGGGCAATGGAGTCTCAGTCGAGAAATTCCAAGGTTTTGTCATTCGGACAGATTCATTCGTTTGGACATGTGTGTTCGGAAAAACATGTTTGGTCGGAAAATGGATTTTGGTCTGGAAATGGACAGGTTTGGTCTGGAAATGGACAAGTTTGGTCGGAAAAATGGAGTTTGGTCACATTCGGACAATTCTGGTCGGATCTGGACAGGTTTGGTCCGATTTAGGATAACTTTTGTCCGAAAAATGAAAATGGTCGGTTCAGGCTGGGGAAGTCAGGGTTGAATTATTTTAAAAAATGATTAAGTTACGTCGAGGTGGAATTTGGCTGGGCCATCTAGAATTCCTGATTGGACCAGAATTCATTAAAGAAGGACTACAGACCAAATAAGGGAAATTGTTGGGCTTGGACCAATTGGCTCGGTCAAATCAATTTCTGTTTCGATCAATCCTAATATTTTTGGAATTAATGACAATCGAACGAGCTGGAATCGGATTAAGGAGATTTTGATATTTTGGGTTGGTTATGGAACCGGATATGCGAATTAAGGTGTTTTGTGACCCAAATTTGATTGGTTTAGTCAAATCGAGTTTTGTCAAGTCCCAAATTTGTGAAATATATTCTAAGTATGGAATAAGGTGGTGGTGTGAAGGGCCGAGTCATATTATGAAGATGGGCCATTATTTGTGAGTTTTTTGTGGGTTTTTCTTAAGGACCGAGGTCCAATTCGTGGATTAAACTTAAGGGACGATTAGTATAAGAGTTTTAAGGGTTTTAGAGTCGCATAACACAGAGAGTTTGAGCAGCCAGAGCTAAGAACCCTAGAGCTTTGAGTTTTGGAGAATTTGGCCGAGAATCAAGGTTCGTAAAGGGGTAAGCGATTCCTTTGTGATTTTTGTGATTCTGTTCCGATCAGATCTCGTTATTAAGGTATTAATGATGATCTATCACAGAAAATCTGCCAGTTGTCGATCTATTTGAGGAGTTGTTCGTGAACCCTTAGAGCTTTACAGTTCGTCCGAGAGTTCATCGATTGGTAAGCGAATCTCATCGTAAATCCAATATTCTAATCCGATAGTTTTGGGTTATTTAAGATGGTTAGTGGTTCTGTGGCAGAGATCTTCGAGAAGCTTGAGTAGTTTGGGGATTTGGTTAGCATAGCTCACGCAATCCCGAACCGGTAAGGGTTTTTGTGATTGTGAGTATGTATTTTGTTGGGGTGTTGGTTAGATATTTGTATTGATTAATTTTATGTGTTTGTAGGTTAATCAAAAGCCTCTAAGATATTAAGGTGAGTGCATGACTGTGGTTTGTGTTTGTGGTGATTTGGTGGTGTTGGTTGTCTTGTTTATGTTAAGGGTTTTGCGTTTGATGTCTTGATAGTTTGGTTCCATTTATTGTGTTGTATGTGCTTCGGCATATGCGTTTGAGGGAACCGTTACTTTACATTGACTTAACTTGATTAATCATGCACATATATTAAATTGTGTTGACACTAAAACCGGTTAGACGGGACGATCGCTTCACTAGGCAACTTTTGTTGTTTACGCATCCACTCATTGATGCAGGTAATAAAGATTAAGGAGGAGCTCGCGAGACCTGGAGGCGTTGGATGGGACGAATGGTTTTATTGGGAGTTTGAGTTTAGGTTATTTTATTATTTTGTGCTTTGAGTTTGATGTTTAGTTGCTTAAGAACCATGTTAGCGAGTATTTGAGATATTTGAGTTATTGAATTATTGAGGAATTCTTTTGTTGAGATTTGGTTAGTTGAATGGAATTTATTTGAGAAATTTTGAGACTCGCTTGCATGACTTAAGTGTTGTAGTTCCGCTGTGCATATAAACTTTGAATTTGAGGAAATCCGGAAACCTCGTTTGAGACTTAGAGAATTATCGAGAAAATTTTAGAGATCTACCGGTTAACACCATTACTAGGGCAGATTTTACGGATAGGGGTGTTACAGTATGTCCGGTGTGAGTATCGGTGTGGCTGGTGTTCTAGTGGGTGCTGCGGGTATAGCAGCCGGTTTTGCAGGTATAACAGCAGGTGCTACGAGTATAGCAGCAAGTGTTGCCGGTATAGCAGCAGGTGCTGCAGGTTTAGCAGTGGGTGATGCTCAAGCCCGAGATGATCGTCTTGCTAATCTCTTGACAGTGTTTTTCGAGCGGTTAACTGAGAAGGTACAAGCTCAGGCTCCAGTGGTTGTTGAGGTTCAACCTCAGGTTGCAGCTGCGGTTGCTAAGGAGCTCCCATCCTACCTCAGGATGATGGAGCATATGTATAGGATAGGTACGGGGGTTTTCCGTAGAAGTGCTAATCCGGAGGACGCTGATGCATGGATTAGGAGGGTAGAGAGAAATTTACTCTCGACTAGGTGTCCCACGGGATACCAAGTGGACATTGCAGTTCATTATCTAGAGGGTGATGCGCATCTCTGGTGGAGGGGTGTGGCAGCCGAGAGTGTTCAGGATGAGATGGCTTGGGCGGATTTTGTGGAGGAGTTTAACTCTATGTACTTCCCTTAGATGGCTTGGGCGGAAGTGGGATAGTGCTTCGAAAGGCAGTCGGGGTGGTCAAGGTTGCTTTGGGTGTGGGAGCATGGATCACCGCGTGGCGAGCTGTCTTAAGAAGGGCGGGGTCCAAGTGGATTCTCGAGTGTGCTTTCACTGCAAGGAGGCGGGGCATATTAGACCTCAGTGTCCCAAGCTGCGGTAGAGTGAGGCCACAGTGGTGCAGCCAGTTAAGCCGTTGGTAGCAGCACCTAGAGTGTATTCCATCGTCGAGTCCGGAGAGCCGAGTTCCAGGCCGATCATAGGTATTTCTTGGATTTATCTAAGTTTAATTTTGTATTGGGGAATTTCATTGCTTGGTGGGGTGTTAAGATTCTAGTCACATGTACATGTGCAGGGACCTTATGTGTTGGGGGTGTTGAGTGTCATGTGTTGTTTGACACGGGAGCATCGCATTGCTTCGTTACTCTGGTATTGGCCGAGAAGGCTAATGTTTGACGCAAGCCCGGTGTGAGTTTGGGTTTCGTGGAGGTTGCCGGAGGGAACCTCCTGATGATTCACGGTCGGGTTAGAGACGTGGATGTTCAGGTAGCTAGAGAGTCTATGCCTGCCGATTTGATTATCTGCTCCGTGGAGTTGTACGATGTCATTTTGGCATGGATTAGCTCGGGAAGTTCAGAGCGCATATGGATTGTCACCGAGAGCGTGTGAAGTTTGACAGAGGCAAGGAGAGGTTGGTGCATCAGGAGGTGAGACCGACTTCCAGAGAGTCGTGATCTCGCTTATGCAAGCCGAGCGTATGATCGAGAAGGGTTATGAGGCGTATTTGGCTACCATTTCCTTGTCGGAGGCCGTTGGAGAGGCTAAGGTGCAGGATATTCGAGTGGTTCAGGAGTTCCAGGATGTGTTCCAGTCGTTGCAGGGATTACCACCATCTAGGTCGGATCCTATCATAATTGAGTTGGAACTGGCGAGGACACCGATATCTAAGGCTCCTTAAAGGATTGCTCCAGCTGAAATGGAAAAGCTAAAGAAGCAGCTGGAGGAGTTGTTGAGTAAGGGGTTTATTCGTTTGAGTACTTCACTGTGGGGAGCACCGTTGTTGTTTGTAAAGAAGAAAGATGAGAGTTTTCAGTTGTGTATTGACTACGGGGGGCTTAACCGAGTCACAGCGGGGGGAGGTTATTGCCTATGCTTTGCGGCAACTGTGGAAGCATGAGGGCAACTACCCTACCCATGATCTTGAGATGGCTACGGTGGTTTTTGCTTTATAGAAGAAAGGTGCAGGTGTTCACAAATCATAAGAGCCTAAAGTACATTTTCACTCAGCCTGACTTGAATTGGAGGTAGAGGCGCTGGATGGAGCTAGTAGCCGATTATGATCTAGAGATAGCTTACCATCTTGGTAAGATAATCTGGTTGCGGATGCATTGAGTCAGAAGCGGGTGGCTTTGGCTCGGAAGCATAAGGTTGAGTCTTCGGTGAGCAAGATTAGCACATTGCGTTTGTGTGTTGTATCCCAGGAACCTTTGGGCTTAGAGGCAGCTAATTAGGCAGATCTTTTGAGCAGAGTTCGGTTACCTCAGGAAAAAGATGAGGGCTTGGTTAAGGCTTCGCGAGAAGCGGGTTCTTAGTATCATGTATCTACGAATGTTACTATCCTTGTGAGTTGGAGGGTATACGTACCTTTCGACGAGGATTCTGGGCAAGAGATCCTGAGTGATGCTCATGCTAGTATGTTCTCGATTCAACTAGGAGCGACTAAGATGTACCGGGATCTTAAGCGGTATTATCATTGGGTCGGGATGAAGAAGGATGTTGCTAAGTGGGTTGCGGCATGCAATGTGTGCCAGTTGGTGAAGGCAGAGCACCAAGTCCCGAGTGGTTTGTTGTGGAGTTTACCTATTTTAGAGTGGAAGTGGGATATGATCACGATGGATTTCGTGGTGGGCTTACCAGTTTTCCGGACCAAAGATGTTATTTGGGTCATCGTTGATCGATTGACAAAGTGTGCGCATTTTCTGGCCATTAAGAAGACCGATGGGTCTGCGGTATTGGCTAGGAAGTACATGCAGGAGATTGTGAGATTGTATGGAGTATTGGTGAGCATTATCTCGTACCGGGATCCTAAGTTCACATCTGAGTTCTAGAATGTGTTTCAGGCGGAGATGGGCATGAGGGTGCACATGAGTACGGCTTATCATCCTCAGACAGATGGGCAGTCCGAGAGAACTATCCAGACTCTGGAGGATTTGTTAAGGATGTGCGTGCTGGATTGTGGTGGTCATTGGGTGGATCACTTGAGCTTGGTAGAGTTTGCATATAACAATAGCTACCAAGCGAGTATTGGGATGGCTCCATACGAGGCTCTGTATGGGAGGCCATGTCGTACACCTTTGTGTTGGCCTCAAGTAGAGGAGAAGAGCACATTGGGTGCGAGTTTTGTTAAGCTAAACATGAAAGAGGCCCAGGATCGGCAAAAAAGTTATGCCAATAAGAGGCGGAAAGAGCTTGTGTTTGAGGTGAGAGATAGAGTGTATCTCAAGATGGCTTTACTGAGAGGTCCGAACAAGTCCATTAATGCGACTAAGTTGAGTCTGAGGTACATGGGGCTGTTCCGGATTGTAGAGCGTGTTGGACCGTAGCGTATCGGTTAGAGTTACCCGAGATTACGCAGGCTTTTCATAAGGTCTTCCATTTGTCGATGCTGAAGAAGTGTTTGCATAGGGGTGACGTGGTATTGGATGAGATTCCGTCAGATCTCCAGCCCAATATGACTATTGAAGTGAGACCTTAGAGATTTCTCGAGCGGAGGGTGAAGGAGCTTCGTCGGAAGAAGATTGTGATGATGCCAGTTCTATGGAACTATATTGGGGTACAAGAGGAAACTTGGGAGCTAGAGGCTAGGATGGAAACGAGGTTCTGGAGGTGGTTCCACAAGCAAGCTGCGGCTTGAGTTCCATCGAGAGGTTCCAGTTTCGGTGTGTAGCTTGATATAGGTATTTTTACTTAGTACTCAGCCTGTAGTCAAGGGAGATCTAGCAATAGGAACTTGTCCTATTGGATGTAAATCCCCTGTCCTTGTTGCTTTTCCTAAGTAAAAATACAAGTTTAATTGTGTTGTGTGGTGTGAAAGCAGTAAGTGAACTATGGATATATCAATTCCTTAGTCTAACATGTCATTGTAGTACTAAGGTGTCAATCCAAATGAGTGTGATGCTAACAATCAGGATGAGATCAAATATACTTAATTCAAGCCAAGCAAGTTGATGGGGGAGTCTAACAACCTAAGTGAAACATGAAATATGCAAAATAAATTCTAAGTAAAAATACTAGAGAGATAAGTGCAGGTGCTAGAGAAGCAGTGCACAGATGCTAGAGGAGTAATGCAGCAAGTGAAAATGACGAAATAAATTGATGAGATAAAACTAAGTGTGGAAGCTAACAAGCGAAGATGATGACTAAGACAAAGTAAAATCAAGTAAGACAAACAAGCTCTCAAGAATGGGGTAATTGGTCAGTGACTCCTCTGAAATCTATCTAAGGCGCTGACAAACTCAAACAAAACTACTCCCTAGACAACGGGTTCACAAGCAATCAAATCCACTATCGTGACAGATGACCTCAAGCTAGGGCAGTTCCAGACTCAGATGTCTCTGACGAAAGCTACCCTATCAGGCACTAAGACTCAACCCGTTCTTGTCAATGAACACCCTAAACATCTAATCTCTTAGGCTAGGAATGCAAATCTCTGGCACTAGTTGTTTAAGTGTTTCATCAACCACCTTTTGAGTGTGGAAACATTTAAGATCTAGTTGCAACTGATCAGAGAGAAACTACCATTAAGAACACTAATCCAGAAGGGATTCACAAACAACTAAACTCAAACGCCCTAGAAGATCAAAAATTCGTCACTAACCTATCCCATTCTCAAGAACCCTAAAAAACTACTCACACATATTCAAGAACATAAACCCAGAAAATTCAAACATCTTAGAATTCATTGAAATTAGGTTATAAAGATAGATTAAGGCAAGAACAATAAGACTGCAAATAATCAAAACAAACTAACAAGTAGATTAAGAGAAATCTGGATTACAAATGAAGAAAAATCAAGAACAATGAAGAACACTCAAGAACAGAGAGAAAACCTAAAAATAAAAAGCTTACACTAAAAATAAAAACGGAATACCCTTTGGACAAACCTAAAAGGGGTATTTATACAAAATGTGGAAAACCCTAAAAACGGGTAAAGACAAAATAAATGGTTGTCTCCGGAGATTTATGCAGCTTGGGCAGGCGTATGTGTAGTGGTGATCGAGCTGGAAGTGAAGACTGCTGGATCACCTGCTCGACGTGTGTGTGCTCGAGCACTCTGCTCGAAATCTGCTCGAGCACTTCTTCAAACTCTGCTCGACGTGTGTGTGCTCGAGCACTCTGCTCGACGCACTGCTCGACGTGCTGCTCGAGCACCTGCTCGAAATCTGCTCGAGCACTTCTTCAAACTCTGCTCGACGTGTGTGTGCTCGAGCACTCTGCTCGACGTGCTGCTCGAGTGCCTTGCAGAATCTCTGCTCGAGCACTTGTTAAATTCCTGGCAGAGCACTTTGCTGGTGCTTGTGGCGTGAAACTCTCCAAACGTCCAGAACATCATCCAAGTCCCTGAAATCAACTCCAAAATGCATATGTATGCAAATCTAATGCAAAATCCTAGTATGGATGCTAAATGTATGAAAAAACTATAAATGGGGTGAAACATATGATGAATATAGTCCTAAACGATGACAAATGCATGCTAAAACATGCTAAAATGCGGAGACATCATAGCTCTATGCTATTTGTTTTCATTTTGTATTTTTGTTGTGTATAACGATGTTACATTATGAGTGTTTAATAAGAGGATTATTTCTTATTATTGATGACTTTGGGGAGTCATGGTTATGCATTTCATTTTGGTGTTAAAAACCGTAATGCACGTGAGTAATAAGATGATAGTTCTTATTACCGATGGCACGAGTGTCATGGAAAGTTTTTATGAGAATTTAAAAGCTTGGTTCATAATAGGGAAGAGATTATGATATACCCGAAGTGACTGGGTATAGGTGCCATAGCCAGGTTATTGGCTATGCACGGTAGATATTCTGAGTGCGGAATATGGATGATGCCGGTGTTACCTTGCGAGAATTTACACGGATCATGGGAGGTAGTTTGGTCGAGGTGCTTATAGATGTGTGACTTATTGCTCAATGAGAGGACTAGTTCCTCTTGTGCTGATAGCTCGAAGGACTGCGTGTCTTGAGAGTGCGACTGGCGATGTACCCAGACTCATATGGTGTATAGCCTAGAGTGATATGTCATACCGTGGATTCGTAAAGAGTATATCATAGACATAGGATGTATTGCCCAGAATTGAGGGGTATGGGATATCGAGACTCATGTAGGTTATATTACCCCGAGTGGAGTGGTATGGCAGATACCCAAAACTTGGAAATGCTGCGGTGTCTTGGGTGCTGTGGTATGGGTAATATCTTACGAGATATAGAGGATATCCTGCGGGGTATGGCAGATGCTCAAAACTCAGAGATGTTGCGGTTTCTTGGGTATTGGGGTTTGGTCTGTGAGTGACAAATAAGCACATATGATGATGGGTGCCGTAAGCATAGTGACCTCGGATGAAAATGCGTGTACATGTCTGTGAGTGTGTCGACCGGGTTGGTCAGGAGGTAGTGTGAAAACCTTGGAGATTCGTAGTTAATCTTGTGTGTTGGCCGTGATTGTCGGGAGGTAGTGTGAAGGCTCGGAGGGTGGTAGTAAACCTCGTGTGTGTGTTGAGTTGGCCGTGTTGGCCGAGGGTTAAGTAATCGTTGCGACGATTAAGGTTCATCAGGAATGGACTGTTCAATGGAAATGAACGGTAACGTAAGATTCGAGGACGAATCTATGTTAGTGGGGGTGAATTGTAACACCTGTATTCAGGAAATTAATTAATTTAATTAATTTGGAAACTCTTTCGAGTATATGAACCTTAGACAAGTCTCGAAAAATTGATTATGGGGTGAAAAAATCAATTTAGATTTCTTCTGAGGGTGTCATAAATTCAATAGAAAGTTGTGGGGTTTTTCTCAAAAAGGAAGTCAAAATCATTTTGTTTCCTCTTCTTCTTCTTCTTCCTCCTTTGCGCCATATGTGGCTGAAAAAGAAAGCTTGGGAGCTTGAGAGTGAGAGCTTGGAGAAGAGAGAAGAAGAGAGAAAGGCTTGGTGAGCTTGTGAGAAGCTTGGATCTTGTGAGATCAAAGGGTGTTGAGCTTTGAGAAGCTTGGGAAAAACAAAGGGATTGGAGTGAGGCTAGTTAGTGTGAACTTTAGAGGAAGAGGAGAGATCTTTCTTGATATTGGGGAGTCCATCTAAGCATAGATCCATCCATTCTAAGGTGAGTTGTGACCAAAGGTTATCATTAAGCCATGTGCGGGGGCTTGTGGGGTAGTGCTAAGCTTTGGGGTGTTCCTAGGTTACTTAGAAAACGTTGTAGTCATTTGTAGAGCTTTAGCTGGAGTTTGCTAAGCTTGTGGTGGTTAGAGAACCATGGATTTGTGCTTGTTGTGCCTTGTTAAGCTTTGATTGTGAATTCTTATGCTTGCTTGGTGATTGTGTAAGTTGTGGTTTCTTGGTAATTCCATGGCTTGTTGGGAGTATTTCCCTAGTTGCTTGGTGTGTTATTGCCTTGCTTGGTATATGTATTGGTTGTGGTTTAGAGATTTGGCCTTAGGAGTGTGACTAGGCTAAGTTGAGAAGTAGGGAAATCGGACCCGCTATCGACTAGGTGGGGTCGATAGGGCGAGACCGATAGGTGCTATCGACAAGGGCCGGTCGATAGAGCGAGGTCGATAGGTCCTGCTGGACGGTTTTCTAGTGTTTATCAACCAGGTGTGGTCGATAGAGGGAGGTCGATAGAGGGAGGTCGATAGGGTATATCGACTAGGGCAGGTCGATAGGTTAGTCGATGAGTTTCTTCAGGTAGTTTTTAGGATTGCTATCGACCATGTGTGGTCGATAGGTCGAGGTCGATAGGGTGTGGTCGATAGGGGGTATCGATGGTGTTGGTCGATAGGTTGTGGTCGATTGACCCTGTTGTTTTGTGACTTTTGTTTTAAGCATTTCTTGATGTTGTGAATTGCTAGGTAGTTAATCATGGATGTGTTGATTAGCTTTGCATAAGGTTGCATGTTAGCTGATTGTTTGAAGTAATATGTGGTGCTATTATTTCATGTTCTTATGGTTGTTTGAATTGTGTGGGCTTTCATATAACCTGTTTTTGGGAGGATCAAACTCACTCAGCGTTTGGTTTACCAAATGTTGATGCATCACTTTTCTCGATGCCGGTAAAAATAAGGTGTGATCGTGGAATCGAGGAGAGGAGGGGGAGGATTATTAGGACTGGTAGCTTTAGGTTTTGTAGCTTTTGTATGATTGCTAGAACCGGTAGAACTGTTGACCATGCGTGGTCGTTGTTTTTTGTTGAATATTAATTAACTGGTAGAATATTATTTGTATGGGCACTTAATATTTGTTAATTGCATGTTAAAAAAAAAAAGTGCGATCGTTTCAAATATGGTCATTTTTTGTAATTCTTATGAGACATTTTCTTTCTTGCAGCACATTTTTGTGGCAATGACTATATTCGGTAATGGGCATATGAGCCAGCCGTCTCCTTTCTACAGTCAGCGGATAGTCTTTTTGGATGCCTTCTTTGTCAGGCATCTGCAGGATGACTACCCAGTATATTTGGCTCAAGGAAAACACTTTGTATTCAGGAAAACATATCGGAACAACTTCTTTTGTCTTCAGCCTATGGTAACTAACAAGAGATGGTTCATTGATATTGATAACTTGTATGGGTGCTTATTTGTGGGTAAAAATCACTGGGTTGCTCTGGATATTGACTTGAAGAGGAACACGATATTTCTTTACAATAGCATCCCACCAGAGGGTGATGAGAATCTGCAACAAAGTGTTCGTCCTATCAGGAAACTAATCCCAGCAATACTTAGTGAATATATCCCTGTTAATGAGTGGAAGAAGAGTTTTGCAATGATAGAAGTGAAAAGAATATTGACCAATGTACCAGTCAATGAAAACCGAAGATATTGTGGTCTGTATTCTTTGAAATACATAGAGTGTCTAGCACTGGGATTGAAATTTGATGGTTTAAGCGACAAGATCATTCAGGCTGTTCGGGTGAAGTTCATCACGAGGTATCAGATGGCCTCTTTGATGAATATTGTCTTCGTAAGGATGTAGTTCTAGAGCTTCTTGATGAACATATGAGTGATGGTGACTTAGAAGAACTCCAAGTTTAGTTTGTTTGACATCAGTTTCATTTTTTTGCTTAGTGACACTTGTTACTCATGTATTGTAGTATCAGTATGTTGTATTATGTGATGAAGTTTCATTATGAATGAATTTGCAACAGTTTATTTGTCTAGTTCGAACAGATCCACGTAACAGTTTATCACACAATGACAAATCCAGGTAATCTTGGTTCAATAGGAGGAATATAGTTAACCGTAAAAACGACGTCATTTTGGCCGGAGGAGAGAATTAGAAAAAAGTAAAATGACATCGTTTTACATTTCTTCTCCATTTGCCTATCTTCTTCCTCTCGCAATAGGAAACGAAGAACTCAAAGGTGAATCGACAGATTTGGGGGTTTTCAATTGTGGAGATAAATCAACAACTACAATGTCTTCATCCATCAGTTCAGGTTAGTAATAAGTAATTAAGTTATCAAATGTCATCTTTATTAGTTTCTATCAGCAATTGAGAAATTGGGGTGATTGTGGAATTGTAGGAGTTAGCACTCCATTCAGTTCTCGTGGGGGTGATAGGAAAAGGGATACCTCGAAAATGTCAATGTGGTGCAGGATCTATGATTCAGACTTCAGAAACCTTGAAGAATCCTGGTAGATTGTTTCATTGTTGTCCGTTTGGTTCCAAAGAGGTAATATTAAAATTCGGTCATCAACATTGATAATATATAATATAATGTGGTTGCTTAGATAAATTATTGCGGTATTATTGTAGGATCGGTCCCATTTGTTCAAATGGACTGACATAGCTATTGTGGAAGAGATGAAAGATGTTGAAACTATGGTTGAAAAGATACAAGAAAATGTTAGGAGGTTAGAGAAAGGTTTAGATGATGCAGAATCTGAGATGTCGAATTTGGCAATGGAAACACGGACTTGTGAGGCAGTATCAAATAGTTATGGGGACAAGATTGAAGCCATCAAAGAATTAGCTCAAGGATGTGAGAAAGAGATTAGAGAGCTTAAAGCCATAGTTTCTTGTTATGAGAAAGAGATTGAAAGTCTTCGATGCTTCAAGAATATGGTCGTGTGTGGTTTAGCATGCTCTCTTGCTATTATTTCATCTTTGCATAAGATTTGTGTGTTATTGTAATTGATCTTTGTTGTCTACCTACTTATGAATCATGTTGAAACCTATGAAATAAAATGATAATGAGAATGGTAATGGTAATTGATGTTTGCTTCACGAATGGTCAAAATAACAACTAATCAAATCATGTAAACGAAAAAGTAATACACAAGCAAAGAATCAAATGGTTCACCAAGCAAAGTAACAAATGTAACAAATGGTTCACGAAGCAAAGTAACAAATAGTTCACGAAGTAACAAATGGTTCCCTGGCTTTTTCTTCTCCATAGCAACTTCCAGGGCATTTTTAATCCTCGAGTTTTTTTGTCTACCTGGTTGTTGTCGAATCACAGGGGGATAACAAACCTGATTTGCAACAGTTTCAAGTATTAGTATAGTGAAATCTGTAGGTAAGATGGTGCTTGCATAGGAGTTGTACAAGGAATTCTTGTGGTAATAACGATGACACATTGTAGTTGGTTCGATTTTCCTCTTGTCACAAGCTGCAATTGCGTGGCTACACGGTATTTTCTCCAAGTCAAACCGACGACATGTACACTTTTCTCTCTTAAATTAACAACATGTAATGATGATCCACTTGTCAGTTGCACCTGATGTGCATCTATATCATGTGCAGTAACAAGTTTAGCATACGCTACTTGGCTCTACAAAACAATAATATGGTTAGTATTACATAAACAAGCTACTATTATCTATGTAACAACTAGAATAAATTTTTTGATTTGTTTACCTCTAGCAATTTCTCCATAGCACGTGTAAGAGATATTTTCATTTTTAAAGCATCGTTTCTTCAATCTGAAAAGCATCGTTAATACTTGCACCAAATGCTAAAAACAAATACTTGAACCTTTGACTCTCATCAACTTCAAGTGGCGTTAGTATCCCAGGATTTGCTCTGCATATCATGTATAAATAAGCAGGCAGCTGGTCATATCCACTCTCAGGAGTACCTCTAACCAATTGTCATGCGTATCGTAGTGTTCGGTAACCTTTGCAATAATCCATCTAACAAAAAAATTTAACTTTGGAACTAAACGAAATTTTCAATATTCAATAAAATATCAGGCGTAGTCACTACCTTGATCTGAAATCGTTTTGTCATTACCTCCGCAACATGCATCGGCCTAACAGTTGGTCCGATTCCACCGACAAAATCCTTGTATAACTGTCCAAGTATATCCGGAGTTGCTTGTCGTGATGATGCAGACCGCTTAGTAACTGAACATGTATGTTCAGAAATCTACACATGAACATGAAATTTGATATCACCTTCTGTTGGTGATGCTCGTAGCCTCCATGTACATCCTTCCACTCAACACGTGACAATCAGTAAGTCTGGTTTTGAGTAGTCTACGCGAAAATCAAACTTCTCAATAACCGTCAAGATCTTCACTCTCATCTCCAAATGCTCTTTGGTTGCATAACATTGTCCAAAAGCTAATGTCATGGAAGACAATTCGAAGTTCACAAAATCAGGATACTCATTTGGTTGATTTAAAAACACCGTAGATTTACTTTTCTTTGTAGTAACATCGGTGTTAACTTCTTTCTCTTCTGGTGGCATCCCATACTTTCTAAACTTCTCATCATCTGAATCAGTTCCATCCGAGTCATCATAATAATCAAATATACTTTCGTCTTTGTCTTCATCTTCTTCATTCTCAGAATTGTCGTCAACCTTGCTATCATTATAAGTCACACAATCGTCTTCATCAACTGCTTTCCATTCAGCCAAAATTTTCTCCTTCACTTCCACATATAGTCTAACTGTTTCCGATGACGACTGAGAAAAATAAAATTGAAATTGTCTACAGTTACCAATAATAACCATAGGTATTTCTGGTAGAAGTTTCTTAAGAAGTTTCTTAAGGAGATTCTTCGGCAGTATGTAACTCAACTCAACATTGCAAACTCTCTTATCCAACCCATAATCCTCATATACCATATCAATAAATTCATCATAAGTGGTTTTTGTATTCCTTTGCAGAATTCGAGAAACACTCTTGCTATCAACAACAAACAACCATCTATTATTTGCAAACATCCATTTTCTAGATGCGCTCTATGAGGTGACGGTTGAAAACTTAAATAATTTTTGAAAAAAAAAAAGAAAGAGGCTTAGAAAACCCTAATCATAACAGTTACGTTTTTTTAAAAAACAAATTCTATTTTTCGTCATTAATTAAGAAAACTAATGAGAAAATATGCAATAACATTTACGGTAAAAAATATGAGGTAACATAGCTGCAATAAATCTACCACAATAAGTCTGCAGACACTAAGATTATCATTCTAGTAAATTTAATGTCTGCGGTAAAGGAAATTGCACCAAATCTTTTACGTAAAAAACATCATTAAATCTGCGATAACTAAAACGAAATCTGCAATAACTAAAATGTTATTGTAGCAATTTAACTTTGGTAAAAGTCTACGGCAACTAGTATGTGAAACCTTATTCTGCTATAAATAAAAGTAAAAATTTACGATCGAAAAATAAGTCTTCAAAATAAATCTACGGAAAAATAAAAAATCTGCCGTATAAATTCTAACACTTTAGGAAAATGAAAAAATCTACAGCCTCTATGATGAGGTTCAGAAAAAAAAATCTTCGAAGGGTAAAAATATATGCGATGAATTAGAAAATCTACTAGCACTAAAACTTGCCAATCTGTGGTACAAAAAAATCTACAAAACTAAAAATCTGCCATACCAAAAAATCTACCACAACGTAGAACCGCAGATTTATGTCGCATATTTTTTGTTAGTAATGGAAAAATCATAAATATTTTTATTTTTATTTTTTAAACGAAAATATTGCTGATGTGGTAGTAATTCGTAATGAAATTTTTGTAATTACCTTTTTCTAACACATAGTGTTAAGGGTATTTTTGTGATAAAAAATAACTCATGTAACACTAATTTTTCCTATGCTAAGTTATTCATTAAATCAAAATGTAGTATTATTCTAGTAATTTTCCTATAATCTTAGCATAGATTTTCTTCTGCTCAGGTGTAAGCATCGTAATCCATGTATCATACTTTTCTACTAAATCAGTACGGTTGATAACATTGCATTTTGGCATATTTTTACTATTGTTTTATTCCAACTTAGCATTAGTTTTAGGCATTACTCTTATCACTTACCGCATTTATTTGACTTATAGGATATTTAGTCTCTTTGCATTAGTTTGCATGCATTTTGCATACATGTGGTCATTTCAGATATTCGGAGCTGCAAGGAGTCATCACTTATGTGACCTCTCAGGCTGTGAAGCGACGTAGAGATTTCTGTAAGAAGTCATGACTCGAGTGACATGGAGCCATAGAGTTGAAGACTGCAAAGGAAGCTCAAGTTACTCGAGGAGGCTACTCGGATGAAGACTTGAGGAAGTTACTAGACCAGACCACTCGACTGCTGGGTCGAATGGTGAGCACCACTTCAAGAAGATTCCGCAAATTATGGCTAATTCTCATTATCCCTAAATTATTATGTATAAATACCGAGGTTAATAATAACTCGGCACACGCGCGATCTGACAATTTTTATCCCACGCCGTTTTAGCATAATTAGTTTATCTCTCTTAGTTTTCTCTCTCTAGTTTATCTTTAGATTTAGATTCAGAATTTTGCAACTCTGAGTAATTTTAATAAGATTGAGTCTTGATCTACTGTTCCTTTTTCGAAATTTCTTTCTCATCAGATCATCTTTCATCTATGGCAAGTCCTAGTTTTTCTAGGCTTTTGGCTTCGATGACGATCTCGATGAGTGAGTAGTCGTTTTAGGGATTTTCAGGGATGGATTAGGTAGTTTCACTCGATCGCCATGGGTTTTTGCTGATTTATGCTGATTCGGTTTAAAAATCCCTCTTGGGTTCTCGTTTTAATGCGTGTACCTCTCTAATCAAGAGGATCATGATTTTAGATGACTTCATGAGCAGCAAAAGTGCCTTGAACCATCAGATCAAGTTTTTCCAGGGATTAAGACACAATAGCGTGAGAATTGGTGCATCAGATATTGATTTACGTCATGACCCAACTACTCACTTGTTATGAGTCTTTCTTGGCTTTGACGGATCGAACCTTAATCACTTGTTCAGACCCTTCACCACGATAGTGGGTTGGATTGGAAGTGAGATCCGTCGTCAAGGGATTCACCCTGAGTTTAGTAAATTAGCACCCATGGCGTGAGAGTGTAGATGATCCTATGAGTCTATCCCCAAGATCCCTTTGTCTTTTATTTGAACTAGTTGTCATTTTTAGATCTCTTGTCTACTGCTTTCATTAGAGTTCTTATACCACTCGACTAGTCCACTCGAGTGCACCACTCGAGTGACCCACTTGAGTGCACCAATCGAGTGACCCACTCGAGCTACTTTAGTTTTTACAACTAGTCTTTGATTTCGCATGTTTAGTTCCTGATTTGTTAGAGTGTGACATGTTCTGCATCTTTAGTTTAAACTTCTGTATTTTTGGTTGTTAGTAAGAAAAACCCCTAAAATATATTGCTTGACTTGCTAGCTTAATCCACATGTTAAGTGCTACAGACATGCTCCACATTAGGTTCGACATTTCACCCTTTATACTATCAATTGATTGAAACCGACGAAAAACATCAAGTTTCAATTTGGCGCCGTTGCCAGTTTAGAGTCATTGTCTGCACATTTATCATTTTTAAGCTTACTAGATCAAGTTTCTTTTGCATAAAAGATCTGAGATTTTTATCTAGCAAGGCTTGTTCTTGTTACTAGAATTCGCGGATCGATATTTTATTTGCATTAGCCTTTTGTTTAAAGTCTTACTGATTTGTGTTGAAGTTCTGTTTTTGTTGCATCACGTACCATTCTACTCGATTAATCTACTCGAGTACTCTACTCAAGTGCTTCTCTTGAGTCGTCCTTCCACCGTATGCGAACACGCTCTCAGACTCGCTTAGATCAATCCATGAAGGAGACACCAGTTGAAATGGCAGAGCAACCTGCACCGCGAGTCATTGGAGCTGGTGATGCACCAAGCACATACTCCACCAGACAAGGGATTGTGGCACCTCTTGTTGCCAACAACAACTTCGAGAGCAAATCCGGTCTCATCAGCATGGTCCAGAGCCACAAATTTCACGGTCTCCCCATGGAGAACCCATTGGAACATCTTGACCAATTCGACCATTTGTGTGAGCTGACGAAGATCAACGGTATATCTGAAGACGGGTTCAAGCTTCGTCTATTCCCTTTCTCTCTAGGCGACAAGGCCTCTCAATGGGAATGAGCTTTGCCCCAGAATTCTGTCACAACTTGGGATGATTGCAAGAAGGCGTTTCTCCTTAAGTTCTTTTCCAACTCCATAACTGCAAAGCTGAAGAATGACATCTCAAGCTTCACTCAGAGAAACAATGAAAGCTTCTCAGAAGCTTGGGAGAGGTTCAAGATGTATACCACTCAATGCCCTCATCACGGATTCAGCAAGGAATCACTCCTTTGCACACTATATCGAGGCGCAAGTCCGAAGATCAGGTTGCATCTGGACACTAATAGCAATGGCAACTTCCTGAACCAAGATGTCACTTCTGGATGGGATTTAGTTGAGAATCTAGCCACTTCTGATGGAAACTACAATGAAGACTTCGACAGAACAATCAGGGGATCTTCTACCTCTGCTACTTCCAACAGCAAGGACATTCAAGCACTGAACGATATGCTCGATAAGCTTATCCTCGCTCAGCAGAAACAAGTCCACTTTGTGGGAGAGTCATCCTCACCTCAGGATCCAACTGTTGAAGATGGTCAGGTTGAAGAGATACTCTACATTCAGAATCAAGCTGGTTTCAACCGAGGCTTCATTAACTACAGAAGCAACCCCAACTTATCTTACCGTAACACCAATGTTGGAAACCCTCAAGACCAGGTGTATCCGACTCAGCAACCTGCTCCGAACAAGACTTTTGTTCAAAATCCTCCAACAAATCCACCTGGATTTGCCCCAAGACCTGCTCCGCAGTCTGATAGTGAGCTTAAGGCATTGCTTCTCCAACTTCTTCAAGGTCAAAACGCTGCAACTCAAGATACCACCAAGCGGTTCACTGAGCTTTGAACTCACATTGATTGCTCTTACGACGATTTGAACCACAAGCTTGAAATCTTGAACAGCAGATTGAAGCATGTTGAGTCGAACTCTCCCTCAGCTTCCACTAAGTCCACAGGTCAACTTCCTGGGAAAGCAGTGCAAAACCCCAAAGACTCTGCAAATGTCTATGCAATCTCCACAGCCCCAGCTATCCATCTTCTTCTTTTCAAGAAGAGATTCTCACACATCACCTGGGACGGTGATCTTCTAGGTGGGGGGTATCCTATCAAGCTGCTGCTGTAATCGCTGAGAGCCCACCACTCGAGCAACCCACTCGAGTAAGTGATCGAGTCGACTTCATCTCAATGAACGAGAAGCGAATTCTAGACCTGCACGCCATGATCATGAGCCCTTTCCTAGAAAGATTCACCAAAGATATTGAGAAGGAATATGAGATCATGTTGGAAGAAGAACTTCTGGAACTGGAAGAGTCAATGACCTTCGATGAAGCTGTTGAGAAACTGGGACCTTTTGGGTATGGTTTGAGAGAAAGAACCTTCAAGAGAATTCAAGATAGGAGAGCAACAGCTGCTAAGTCTCAGGAATGCCAAGTAATTGCTCAGCAGGAGGTTTTGGTACAAGAGAAGTTAGAAGATCCAGGATCTTTCACTTTACCATGCTCAATCAACAACCAGGCATTTGGTAAGTCTCTCTGCGACTTGGGTGCTACTGTCAGCATCATGCCTCTGTCTGTGGCAGAAAGGTTTGGTTATCACAAGTTCTTGGCAAGCATGTTATCACTAGTCCTAGCTGATAAAACGGTGAGATTTCCACATGGACTACTTGAGAATGTTCCAGTGAGGATAGGGAAACTTGAAATACCCACGGATTTCATCATCATGAAGATGGACGAAGAACCCAAAGATCCTTTGATTCTAGGGAGACCCTTTCTAGCATCCTCGCAAGCCGTCATCAATGCCAAGACTGGAGAGATACTTCTTCGAGCTAGCAACAGTTTAGAGGTGAGATTCAACACTTCATCCAGATTGAAGAGCTCAACTTTTGAAGGTCAGCTATACTCTGTGGAAGCAAACGATGATGAAGAAATGTTCGAGCGTAACTGTCAACCCCTGGGTTATAACGTCAATACGAGGAGTCATTCTGAAGGAGTAGTGCAACCCTTTGTCACATTTACTTAAGATGGGACACCAAGTGAGGAGTCCGCACAGATCACTCAACCACCAGACTCGAGTGACCGCACAAACCACTCGACTTCATCCACTCGAGTGAGTCTCTCGGATGCTTCTCACCACGCTCTTATTCAAGTAGCTGTGCCATCATCCACGACTCAACAGGGTACAGATCAGGCTACACTTTTTGCCCTACAGAGTTTGGTAGCTGAACTCTCACTTTCAGTGGAAAGGTTGACTCTGGAGGTTTCAAAGCTTAAGCAGATTCCGACTCCACCAGAAGAGTTCAACAAGAAGCCTAAGCCACTAGAGATGAGTCAAAGGTTTTACAATGCCCTCAGAGCATCATCTTACCATCATTCCAAGCCAAGTCCAAAGAGGTCAACACTGACTCTCAAGGACACTTTTTCAGCCTAAAGGAGTAAGAAGTCAAGCTACGTGACTATAAACAAGCTCACTTGGGAGGAAGTCCCATGACTATCTTTGTATATATCTTTTTAAGTTTTTATGAATCTTGTTATTTTTGATGTTTTTCTTTAGTGTTCTTGAATTCAGGTTTATGAGATTAGTCAAGTGTGCGTGAAGAGCCAGAGTCTTAAAGATGCCAAAGCACTCGAGTACTCCACTCGACCACACCACTCGACCAGACTGGTCGAGTGGTCCAGGTTTTTTCAAAAAAACTCAACTTTTAATCTCAACCACTCGATTCATCTAACATATATTTTATCATTCCACTCGACTCCTCCTCTCCCATTTCATGATCTCATCGAAAATTTTCCCAAAATCTCTCTAAATTTTTTTCGAAATTCTTCAAAGTTTTCATAAAAATTTTATCATGTCACCTCACTCGCACCACTCCGACACCAACTTGTAAGTTTTTTACAACTTTTTGATTCATTTTATCGCGAAAATCTGGGTTTGAAGTTTTCAAAATTTTTGAAAATTTTCTTCAAATTCTTCACTTGCATGTTGTTAAATCGGATTGGTTATGAGTAGAACTTGGCATAGGAAGTGAACCTCATGGTTGAATTGCTTCGAATTGTGAAAATTTTGTTCTAATTGGTGCATAAAATTTTCGAAACTACATATTGAGTTAGAACATAAAATTTCACCATTGCTATTTGCTTGTTTGTTAATTTGAGAACTCGTTAGTAGTTTTCATTGTTAAATTTAAGCAAAATCTTGAAATTTGTAACTTAACCTCATAGAACACGTGATGAACATTGAAAATTTATGAAATTATTTAACTTTGGGTGTTTAAACATGAATTGTTTTGAATTTTCAATGTCTTTGATTATTTGTTTAGTTGCTCGAGTCAAGCACCCGATGTAGTCAAGTCGGATACAAAAATTATTTGGAAATTTTTGTCGACTCGACCTGATTGGTCGAGTGACTTACTCGAGTGGTCCAAATTTTTGCTAAAACTTACAATCTTTGCCATTGTTTCAGGTACTCAGGTAACACCAGGACTCGAGCAACTCAAAGCACTACACACGGTGAGAGTGGATTCTCGAGATCCCGAAGAGACATAGCTCGCGGGAAGAGAGTTTTAGAAGAAGAATCGATGCAAAGGGATGTCGAAGACAGTGATGATTCCAAAACTTCAGATGGGAGTAAGAGTAATAACTCAGAGGAGGATCAGATCATCTCAATACTGAAGCGGATGAAGTTCTTTGGTACTATATACCCACACCGCCCCACTATGCAAACTCTGGGATTTGTAGAGAAGTTGGAAAGCTTTACCAAGCAGCTGACATCATTGGGCTCACTCAGAGACCCTTTGATGGTTTCCAGGATGAAACTTGCCACTTTTTAGCAATGGTGAAGCTTCATCTCTATGAGGTAAGATCTGGGATGGGAGCCAAAGAAGAACTTGGGTATGTCAAGATCAGAGTCTAGGAGTACACAATGCCTCTGAGCGTGCTTGATAGTAAGTTCGGGTTTAGAAGAGGGTCAGGACAAGCTCAAGACTTTGACAAGAAAGAGTTCAACGAGTTGTGGTTGAAGTTGGGAGGCAAAGACAAGTATCAGTCTTCCCGGGCTAAAAGCAGTGAGATTAGGCATCCCTCTGTGAAATATCTCCATAAGACGCTTGCAAACACTATGTTTGCAAGAAGGGCAACTGGGACAGTTAATGAAGGGGAATTGAGGATGCTGGACAAATTCCTTCAAGAGTACTTGGTCTACTCTTCCCAGGAAAAGAGAGACAATGGAGAGGAGATGCAAGGAGACATGGATGATACTGGAAACACCATAGTTTTGGTGAAACATCTGATGAGCTACAGAACGAACGCCATCAGAAATGAAAGAATGGTGAATAAAGCTAAACTTGCTGTGGGAGGTATCGTCACTCCTTTTCTTCACGCGGCTGGAGTGGAGATCACATCTCACCCTACACCACCACTTTGGATGGATTTGGAGCATATGCATGACACACAGACCATTAGTGCAAACCAGGTGGAGGACAAGTATGCCTTCAACTTTACTCACCCATGAGTTGGAAAGACAAAAATCCTCCTACCTTATGGAGGATTGCCCAAAATCTACACTTAAAAAAGTGCGAAGAGTGTCAGCTTTGTCCCACCTGAGAGAGATCTTTATGATCAACACGCTAAAGTGCAAGAATCAGATGATGAAGTCCTTCGATCATTCATGGACAGCACTCAGCCGCCTCAAACCTTCCATTTTGATGACTAGGAGTGTACATCCCTACTTGAAGCTAATCAGAATATTGGGTTTCTTCAGAAGTGGAATAAGTGGCAGGACAAGGCATTCAAAGCCTTGAAGAACAAGGTGAAAAACCTCACCAAGAAGTTGGCAGCTGCTGAGATTAAGCAGGGAAAACCAAGTTTAGTCCCCACTTACTTGAGGAGAGCCAACTCGCTTAGGCGTTTTTCATGAAGATTCCACCATGCTTCACCATCACGGAGATCATCGATTGATCAGATGCAGAGGAAAAGACGTCCTGACCATCCCGTCGAGCATTTAGAGCATTCATCACCAGAAGACTCTACCCCTCACGACCAACCAAGTCAAGTTGAGAACACAGAAGACACCACTAGACCATCTGGGTCGAGTGGTCCACTCGAGTCAGACCCCAGACTTCAGCAGACTTCACCACTCTACCAACCTTGGTCGAGTGGTCCACTCGAGTCGCATGAGGGAGCTGAGCCGATGCAAGGAATCTCCCTACTCATTTCACCCTACACCCAGGAGAGCATGCCGGCCAGCATTGGTGCCTACTTCACTCCACACCAATGAGGTACCACAACCTTCCCTTTGTATATACCATTGCATAACTCTTTTTGGTTTTCTTTGTTTAATCTCTTAAGCTTCCCTTTGAATTTTATTACACAAAGGACTGTGTAATTTAAGTTTGGGAGAGTGTCTAAGAGATGTATTTGACATGTTTTCTTTGTTTTCTTAATTCAAATTTTGCATCCATCTATGTGCATCTAAAATCCATAAAAATTTGAAAAATTTTAGAAAATGATTTCAGGTGTCATGTAGTTGCATTTGCTTAGGATTGTTGCATTTAGCATAGGGGATGATGATGAGTTAACCAATTAAGGCTTAATAACCAAACATATGATTTCAGTGCCATTAGTTATAAGTTGGCTTATGCATTCACCTTAGTTTGAAACATAAGGCTGCACCTTGCTTGGAATTGAACTTAGCACTCTCACTTGGTTAAAAACTTGCTGTGACTTGTAAATCTATCCCTATGAATTTGAATCTTAAATTTGAAAAATTAATTATCATGATATGCTCTAAAACATAAAACTCATGGATACCTGAAAACACTTAGATTTTCTTTCACCTTTTACCACTCTTGCTAATCCAAGTAGTTCTCTCCATCATCGAGACAGTTCCACAAAACCAAACCAAAAACTTCATTTCAGACCAATACATCAATTGTGAGAGAAGTGAGGCCTATTTTCAGATTGAATTAAAGAGAAAGTCTTAGGTTTTGCCGACAGGAGTAGCCTCTCATGTAGTCTCTGATTCACACTTTTTGTATCAGGATCTCTCATCATGGGTAGATGATAGTCTACTCTTGTATGCATCAGTTGGCTTTACCTTTAGCATTCTCTTAAAATTCAATCTTTTTCAATGAGAGATCCTGATACTTGCGCTTAAACCAGAGGAAGAAGAGATTAATTTTATCTCTTAAAACTTGTCCCTCAACCAAATGAGTTTTAGTTATTGCATATCATGATCCACCAGTTCGTGCTTAATAAATGTTAAAGGGATAGTTTACTTTGAATGGTTGTTTTGGCTGAGTCTTAGTGTTGAATTCTATGTGATGAGTATGGCTAAAGCTTTTAAGTAAAACTGTTGTGATTTGCATGCTAGAACTATTAACTGTGGTGTTGACTTCAGAGGTTTGCTTAGTTTGCTAGGTTCCGAGTCCCTACTTTCAACCTTACTCCTTTCATCTTATTCTTTCTATTTGCTTGAGGGCAAGCAAAGAATAAGTTTGGGGGAGTTTGATAACATTGCATTTTGGCATGTTTTTACTATTTTTTATTGCAACTTAACATTAGTTTTAGGCATTACTCTTATCACTTACTGCATTTATTTGACATATAGGATATTTAGTCTCTTTGCATTAGTTTGCATGCATTTTGCATACATGTGGTCATTTCAGGTACTCGGAGCTGCAAGGAGTCATCACTTATGTAACCTCTCAGGCTGTGAAGCGACGTAGGGATTTCTGCAAGAAGTCATGACTCGAGTGACATGGAGCCATAGAGTTGAAGACTGCAAAGGAAGCTCAAGTTACTCGAGAAGGCTACTCGGATGAAAACTTGAGGAAGCTACTCGACCATACCACTCGACTACTAGGTCGAGTGGTGAGCACCGCTTCGAGAAGATTCCGCAAATTATGGCGAATTCTATTATCCCTAAATTATTATGTATAAATACCGAAGTTAATAATAACTCGGCACACGCGCGATCTGACAATTTTTATTCCGCGCCGTTTTAGCATAATTAGTTTATCTCTCTTAGTTATCTCTCTCTAGTTTATCTTTAGATTTCGATTCGAAATTTTGCAACTCTGAGTAATTTTAATACGATTGAGTCTTGATCTAGTGTTCGTTTTTCAAAATTTCTTTCTCATCAGATCATCCTTCATCTATGACAAGTCCTAGCTTTTCTGGGCTTTTGTCTTTGATGACGATCTCGATGAGTGAGTAGTCGTTTTAGGGATTTTCGGGGATGGATTAGGTAGTTTCACTCGATCGCCATGGGTTTTTGCTGATTTATGCTGATTCGGTTTAAAAATCTCTCTTGGGTTCTCGTTTTTAATGCTTGTACCTCTCTGATCAAGAGGATCATGATTTTAGATGACTTCATGAGCAGCAAAAGTGCCTTGAACCATCAGATCTAGTTTTTCCAGGGATTAAGACACAATAGCGTGAGAGTTGGTGCATCAGATATTGATTTACGTCACGACCCAACTACTCACTTGTTATAAGTCTTTCTTGGCTTTGACGGATCGATCCTTAATCACTTGTTCAGACCCTTCACCACGACAGTGGGTTGGATTGGAAGTGAGATCCATTGTCAAGGGATTCACCCTGAGTTTAGTAAATTAGCACCCATGAAGTGAGAGTGTAGATGATCCTATGAGTCTATCCCCAATATCCCTTTTTCTTTTATTTGAACTAGTTGTCATTTTTAGATCTCTTGTCTACTGCTTTCATTAGAGTTCTTATACCACTCGACTAATCCACTCAAGTGCACCACTCGAGTGACCCACTTGAGTGCACCAATCGAGTGACCCACTCGAGCTACTTTAGTTTTTACAACTAGTCTTTGATTTCGCATGTTTAGTTCCTGATTTGTTAGAGTGTGACATGTTCTGCATCTTTAGTTTAAACTTCTGTATTTTAGGTTGTTAGTAAGAAAAACCCCTAAAATATATTGCTTGACTTGCTAGCTTAATCCACATGTTAAGTACTACAGACATGCTCTAGATTAGATTCGACATTTCAACCTTTATACTATCAATTGATTGAAACCAACGAAAAACATCAAGTTTCAACGGTCATACTGCTTTTTATCTAATATTAGGATATTAGTATTATTCGTTTAATATCTTTAGATGTTTGTCGCATAGTCTTATATCCTGATAGAGAACCACCATTCCTTCTTAACATACTATATATCTCTTTAAGAGCATATCTCTTTTTTATCCTCATCAGATAAAATTAGATCTGCAATAAAACATCAATTGACTTAATTAACACAGTTTTTGTCATATGGTTATTCAATTGATAATGAGTAGTTGACAATATAAAAAAGCCATGTAAATTCGAGATTATAGAACCTTATTACCTGGTCGACTGAAATGTAGCCTTTTTTTTTATTAAATATCTTGAGAAAGCAAATGCCATGTTGCGTAACATGATGTTGAAAAGCCATGTTCCCCAAACAGTCTCTGGCGAAGATAAACTCTCTAACATGATGTTGAAAAGCTGATGGAAACAAAATCCAGTACCCCACAAACTTGTTCTATGTAAATCATCAATGTAATCTTTATCGTTATCTAATTAACATAAGGCAAAACAGACATCTTTCCACTTTTCATGAGAATTTTGATGATTTACATAGAAAATATTTGTGGGGGTATTGGCTTTTGTGATAATGAGAATCTTTGTTTGATAAAAAGAATCAAACAAGACATGTTTGTTTGTTTGATAATAAGAATTGTGCGATAGAGGAAACACGTAATGTTATTTGATTAGATTTCCTAAATTTAACAGGTTTGATTTATTTGATATGTAGGCGGGAAATTCTAAATCTTAAAAAAATCCTCGTGTAGGCAAATGGGTCAGATATGGAATCCAATTATGTTTGAAAACTGTAATGGTATTTGGATCGGCTTGGATATGAAAGATTGAATACAGAAGATCACGAAGTTGCCTTTTTTTAACACATTAAAGCAATAGCTAAGTCAAAAATATTTATTGATATATGGCTTAAATGGCTTAGCAAAAAGTTGTCATCCATTCTCAATTAATAGTATAGAATGGATTCTAACCACTTGCGAGTCACTTTAGAACCTTTAATTTGTAGAGAGAGAAAGAAAGTGATTGATATAGAAAGAGGCTAAGAATCCTAGCACACCGCCGCCTAGCCACAGCTGGAGCCGCTGTTCACTGCTGCCATCTGTCAATGCCAAGGAGAGAGATAGGAGAAGAAATGGTAAACCTCAAATCTTTCAACTTCCTAAAATTGACCTGATACTGAATGTTCGCACTTATCGATGCGTATATCCTACATTAGTGTAGAGTATATCTAATAAATGTGTTTACATTAATTAAATAACAAAATTTACTACTAAGAACAATAAAAATTAAAACAGATGAGTTTGTCATTTATGTCTCTTTAACTTAATTGTGAATAGAAACGGAAGAGTGTGTCATTTATGTCTCCTTAACGTATTGTGAATAGCAAGCTAATTTTCTCGTTTGTATGATTGTTCCTCACTGGAATCTATTTTAATGATTGAAAAAGTTAAAATTTATTTTTAGCTTTGAGACTCTCAACTGCAATAAGAAATCTAAATTGGTGAATAGAGAGATTAGGTAAATACAATTATGAAAACTCTAATTGAAGATTATTTTCTTGACTTTTGATTAAGGACAACAAAGAAGAATATGGATGTTGTTTCGTTTCTAAGATCAAACATTGTATATAACACATGAGATATGATATACTATTCTTAGTTAGTTTGTGTTGACAAATATATAGTTTAGAGTTGACATTTGGAACTTACAAAGTTAGGCAGCTAGGGAAGGAAGATATTATACAACTACCCTATAAAATTTTAACTTTAACCATTTTATATTCCCCACATTAGCGAGAAAACTATCCAGATGGCTAAAGATAGATGCACTTGGAAACAAAAACAACACAATACTTGACTTTAAAGATATTACATTTTGAAGCATATAATGTCGGGAGGGTGAAATTATGATTGATATTCCATTTCAACATTTAGAAGTTTATTGAAAGACAGTTCAGTAATTAACTTACTGCCTAGTTCTTATAATATTCTTAGTTAGTTAGTGTTGAAAAATATATATTTTCTTCTTAACAACACGAGCTAGTTCCACATTTCGAGGTATAATGGGTAATGTATCAGTGGATAGAATAGCAATACAAGAAATTTACCGCAAAACCGACAGAATTTCCGACGGAATATAAATCCGTCGGAAAATTCCGACGGATTTACGACGTATTTCCGATAGACAAGAAAATTGACGATTCCATCGAAAATCAGTCTGAAATCCGTCTGAAATTTTCCGACGGATTTATATTCCGTCGGAAATTGACGATTCCGTCAGAAATCCGTCTGAAATTTTCCGACGGATTTTAGACGGATTTCTGACAGATTTTTGACGGAATTTGTTTTTTTTGGTTTGTCTAGTCATATGTCAGACTAAACCTTAGAACGCGACACGTGAAACCAAAAAACCATCGGAAATCCGTCGGTAATTTCTGACGGATTTCCGACGGTTTTGTGGTTTCGTGGTCTTTTACGATCCGTTTAACTTGAAATATGTTTGTAGTATGCTATGTTACTCATTTCAATCATAAAATAATACCAAAAACTTTGTTATATATCATATATACCAAAATTAGAAAAATTCATACAATCATGTTTACATGTTAGACAATGATACATATACTTAAGCGATGATTTATAAACATAACAAATAAAATTTTCTAATTTTGGTATATTTAATATGTAACAAAGTATTTGTTAATATTTTATCATTGAAATGAATAACAAATCATATTACAAACATATTTAAAGAGAAATGGATCGTAAACGACCACGAAACCACAAAACCGTCGGAAATCCGTCAGAAATTACCGACGGATTTCTGACGGTTTTGTGGTTTCACGTGTCGCGTTCTAAGGTTTAATTTGACATATGACTAGACAAGCCGAAAAAAAAATTCTGTCAAAAATCCGTCTGAAATCCGTCTTAAATCCATCTGAAATCCATCGGAAAATTTCAGATGGATTTCCGATGGAATCGTCAATTTCAAACGGATTTCCGACAGAAAATGAAAATTTGACCGCGTAAGTTGCCTGCGTGAATTAAATTTGTTTAAATTTTTTGCTATCCGTCGAAAATCTGTCAGAAATTTTCGACGGATTTCCGACGGATAGCAAAAAATATAGGCGCGAATGTTCCAAATATTTTCAAAAAAACCGGTAAATATTAATTTTTTCGCCAGTTCCGACGGAATTCCGAAGAAGAAGAAGAAGAAGAAGATGATGAAGATGAAGATGAAGATGAAGAAGATGAAGAAGATGAAGATGAAGATGAAGATGAAGATGAAGATGAAGATGAAGATGAAGATGAAGATGAAGAAGATGAAGTTGAAGATGAAGATGAAGATGAAGATGAAGATGAAGATGAAGATGAAGATGAAGAAGATGAAGAAGATGAAGATGAAGAAGATGAAGATGAAGATGAAGATGAAGAAGATGAAGATGAAGACGAAGATGAAGATGAAAATTTTTTTATTTTTATTTTTTATTTTAATTTTAATTGTAATTAAAATTTTATAATTAAAATTTATTTATAATTATAATTTTAATTCTTAATTTATATTTATTCCGAATTAATTTTATATATTAATTATAATTAATTACAATTCAATAAATTAAATATTACTAATATTATTAATAAAATTTTATATCCGTCAGAAATCCGTCAGAAATCCGTCTGAAATATGTCTGTCGAAAATCCGTCTGAAATATGTCTGTCAGAAATCCGTCTGAAATATGTCTGTCAGAAATCCGTCTGAAATATGTCCGTCGGAAATCCGTCGGATTGGCCAATTCCGACGGATTTCCGATGGATTTTTCCATCTGTTCTATCTCGTCGGAAATAAAAATTCTGTCAGAAATCCATCAAAAATTGTAACGGATTTCCAACTGATATCAAATCCGTCAGAAATCCGTTACAATTTTTGATAAATTTCCGACGAGATAGAACAGACGGGAAAATCCGTCGGAATTGGCCAATCCGTCTGTTCTAGCGTGTTTTCTTGTAGTGTAGGAATCATATTCTGTCATCAGTAACCCCACTCCCGTTAGCTCTATTTGCTGATTCATCATCAGGGTCGTTACCATTTGTTTAATCCATGTTCCGCAAAAAGAAACAAAATAGAAAAAGGTATAGATTTCAACATTTATTAGTAAAACTAGTGGGTGAGCCTTTGCACGGCATTTATATTATAACGTCCGTATTCCGAAAATTAATTAATTTAATTAATTTGGAAGTTTTTTCGAGTTTATGAACCTTAGACAAGTCTTGAAAAATTAAATATAGAATTGAAATAATTAATTTAGATTTGTTCCCAGGGTGTTATAAGTCGTTTCGAAAGTTGTGGGGTTTTTTGCAAAGTAGTGGCAAAAGCCATTTTGGCTTCTTCTTCTCTTTGTTGGCTAGCCATTTTTGGGGCTGAGAGAGAGAAGCTTGTGAGCTTAGAGAGAGGAAGAGAGAAGAAGAAGAGAAAGGTTTGAGAGTTTGTGGGAAGCTTGGATCTTGAAGGATCTTGTGTGTGTGAAGCTTGTGGAGCTTGGAAAAAAAAAAGAAGGCTGGGTGTGTAGCTTTGGGCGTGGGGTTTAAGGAGAAAGGAGAGATTTTTCTTGAGATTGTGGAGTCCATCTAAGGCTAGATCCTTCCATTCTAAGGTGAGTTGGGACCAAAAGTTATCATTTAAGCTTATGTGGGGGCTTGGGGAGTTTGATTTCTTTTGGTTAGTTTTCAATTTTTTGGTGAAGCTTTGGGGGTGTCTTTTATGCTTGTGATGTTTAGAGTACCTTGGTTTCATGCTTGTGGTGCTTTATTGAGCTTTGATTGTGAGAATCTATGTTTGATTTGATGATTGTGATTTTTGTGAACCTTGGTGAATTTTGAAGAGTCATTGTGAAGTTTTAGCTAGTGGTTAGAGAACCATGGTTTGTGCTTGTTGTGCCTTGTTAAGCTTTGATGGTGATTTCTTATGCTTGATTTTGGTGTTATGAATTTGTGTGTGTTGTAGAATACTATTCATGCTGTGAAAGTGTGTTTACTATTCATGTTGTGGAATACTGTTCATGCTGTGGAATACTATTCATGCTGTGAAAGTGTGTTTACTATTCATGCTGTGAAAGTGGGTACTATTCACGCTGTGAAAGCATGTTTACTATTCATGTTGTGAAAATAGGTATTATTCATGCTGTGAAATCGTGTTTACTATTTATGCTGTGAAAATGGGTACTATTCATACTGTGAAAGCGTGTTTACTATTCATGCTGTGAAAGTGGGTATTATTTATGCTGTGAAAACGTGTTTACTCTTCATGCTGTGAAAGCGTGTTTACTCTTCATGCTGTGAAAGTGTGTTTACTCTTCATGCTGTGAAAGTGGGTATTATTCATGCAGTGGAAGTATGTTTACTATTCCTGCTGTTGTTTAGCTTTTCTTGGTTTGGAATTGCTATTTTTGTTGTTGGAAGTTTTAATTGGTGTTAATTAATTCTTCGTGTTGTCTTGGTTATTAAAAATTGGTTTGTGCTTTTTGATAGCTTTTTGTTGGGAGGATCAATCTCAGTCAGCGTTTGGTTTACTAAATGTTGATGCATCACTTTTGTCGATGCAGGTAAAGATAAGGTGCGATCGTGGAATCGAGGCAGTGAGGAGGGGATGATTAGGACCGGTAGTTTTAGGTTTTGTAGCTTTCGTAGGATTGCTAGAACCGGTAGAACTCTTGTCCATGCGTGGTCGTTGTTGTTTGTTGAATGTTAATTAACTGGTAGAATATTATTTGTATGGGCACTTAAGATTGTTAATTGCATGTTAAAAAAAAAAAGGTGCGGTCGTCATAGATTTTATCAATTATTAATATTAATATAGTTATTAAAATATTAATATTAAAATAACTTCACTAATAAAAAGTATTATTATATCTTGTTTTTAACGGTTTTATATGTACTTTGTAAAATAAAATTTATAGATAACATATATATAATATTACATTATATTTATCAAAAGTCAATTACTAAAATATATTTTGAATTCATAAACTTTTTGGCGTTTAAATCATTTCATCCAAAAATACCATACAACTAACTATATCGGATGCTCACAACTACACCCGACTCAACCAATCCAACCATCTAGAAATCCATACAAACTTTATGTTTGAGAACAACTAATGCTTCCAGTTCATTTTTCAAAAATTGAGTTGGATGTATGAGATATTGATCTATATTGATAAACGTGGGATATATTTTCAAAATATACACATTCTATTTCTCTCTCGTTCTCTATTTTTTCCTCGTCAACACGACAAAATTGAACCATGCACCATATTACATAGATCACCAACAACATTGAACTCTTTCCATAAATACCTTATATGTTTCTAAGTTCCACTTGTACTATCTATATTTCTCTCATCGTTGGAAAATATTGAACAATAGATAATACGTTCGCCGGTTTTAAACATAATCTTTATTATCTTCATCATGTTTCTCTTTTCTCCATCCATGTTCAATGTATGGTCAGTGATTTGAGCGCTATAAAATTTTAGATGACTTAACTCAAATTGTTTTTCAAAAATTGGCTTGAACATGTTAACGTTTTTGGATAACACAACATATATCTCATAATAGGTATTCTTATATGGCCTTTAAAATTTTGGAATTTGTCATTTAAACTTCTAGAAGCTTTCGTGAGTATTTCACTATTGAACGAATCATCGTTCGCTTGAACACAGATTTATGATAATCAAAATGAATTTTATTTTTTCATATAACCTATTTACATTAAATATTTTTTCTAATTATAAAATGAAAATATCAAATTAAAAAATGTATTTTTAGATTTATGGAAAGTTCTTTAAACTAATCCTTATTAATTACTTTAAATTATAAATCAAAAGATTTTTGAAATAATGTTTACACAGTTTAATGTATTATTTATAAACATGAAACTCTTTAATTGGAGTTCATAACTTATAATAACAATTATTAATACTTTGATATTTATTGAAATAATTTTATAAACTATATAAATAGAAAATTTAATCTATTATTTATAAACATGAAACTCTTTAATTTAAATTCATAAGTTATAATAACAATTATTAATAGTTTGATTTTTTTTAAAAAAATTTCTAAACTATACGAATAAATCTAATAAGAGTAAGGTTATTAAATTAGAGTGTTTTAGATTATTTTTCTAAAGAAAATACTTTTCAAAATTAATATATTAAAGTTAATTATAATGGGAATTAAAGTGTTTGTCAAGTGATTAGAGAAATATGTAATGAGTTGAGTGATGCTGATGTCTCAAAGTTTTAGAGTATGAGACTGCTCATGTGGCTTCAATATATATATATATATATAGATATATAGATATGCAATATTTATGAAATATTTATGAAAGTCGCAATAAAATATACTTTATATATATATAGATATGCAATATATATGAAAGTTGCAATAAAATACCAAAGAGAAGTCAAATCTCTGACTAAACTTAAATATCCCCAACTTTTTTTTTCAGATAAAGATGTGTACAAGATTCAACAATGATCTCCACTAAACCTTGTTTGGAAATAAATTTCTGAAATAATCTATTTTAGACAATGATCAATAAATAAAAGAGATAAAAATGTACAAGCAAGGAAAAACTAAAAATTTTAGCTTTGAAATCTGCAATAGCAACCAATAAATTTTTGCATGTGCGACTCACGAAAGTTCAAAGCTTTGAAACCAAAAGAACTATTATTTTCATGGTTGCTAAACAAGGAACACTTTCATAATTAAAAATTGGATTTTTGAAAAACAAATCACAGAAACCAAGAGATTAAAGAAGCGACATTTCTCAAAAACCTAAGACCATCTCCAATAATAGAACCCCATGAGAGGTTCTAACCAATTTTTTATTATAAATTTTGATTATTTGAAAGTTAAGAACCTCATTAAGGTTCTTTAAATTTTTCCTCCTCCAATGGTAGAACCTCATTAGGGGTTCTTAAAAAAAATATATATATTTTGAAAAATATTTTTTTTTTATGTAAATTTATTTTGTTACAATTTATAAACATATATTTTATAAAACAAAAATTATTTTGCATTTCATGAAATTTAAAACATACAAAATATGGATTTTGAAACCGGAAAAAACGATTAGTTGTAATCTTCAAGGGTGCCAAATGTGTGCCATATATGCTCAACCAAATCAGCTTTCAATTGTTGATGCATTGTACGATCATGAACTCGATTTTGAATGCCCATCTTATTTCTGAGATTTGAAGGCATATATGTAGAAAACGTGAAATCAACTTGTGAAATTCTGTTTGCTTCTGCTTGTGCGAATTTAGATACATCAAACTGAGTGTACTCATCTCGTTCATCTTCAACTATCATATTGTGATGTATTATAGATGCTCGCACAATCTTTTCTATTTTTACCTTATCCCATATAAGAGCTGGATTTTTTACAATGGCAAATCGAGCTTGCAAGACTCCAAAAGCATGCTCGACATCTTTACGAACAACTTCTTGATATGTAGCCAATAAGGATGCTTTTGGACATTGTGGAATTGGAATAGATTGGATAAATGTTGCCCATTTAGGATAAATTCCATATGTGAGATAGTAAGCCAAATGATACTCGTGTCCATTGAAAAAGTAATTCACTTTTAAAACTCAACCTTGTAATCATTTATGGTATCTGGAGGTGCAAAACATGTGTGCCATATCCAAAGATCTTGTGAAGCTACATCCTCTAAAATGATTGTCGGTTTTCCAGATCCATGTGTATATTGCCCTTTCAAAGCTGTGGGGGCAATTCTTCTACTACCAATGCATTCAATCGATGCTTCCTATCATCCCAGGAAATCCGCGTATCTCTCCAATATCGAGTAGTCGTTAAAGATCTTCTGTTGTGGGTCTTCTTATGTACTCATCTCCGAAAAAATATATGATGCTTTCAACAAAATGTTCAAAGCATGAAAACACAGTGCTTTCACCAAGCCGGAGGTATTCGTCAACCGCATCAGCCGCACAGCCATATACCACCATAAGAATTGATGCTGTAGTCTTTTGTAGTACAGAGAGACTGAACTTTTAGGTAGCATCTCTTCTTTGTTGAAAGAAGGGAAATTCATTGGAGAGTCGATCAACAATACGGATGAACAAGGACTTGTTCATTCTAAAACGGGGTCGAAATATGATATGATCCTCCTAGAATCGGCACTTTCGAAGGGTAAGATGAAAGGAATGGATAGATAGATAGAGGTGGAGTGAATGGATCGCACCAAGGTTGCGGAAGGCCTTGGATATTTCCTCAATGACTTTTCCAAGATACTACACACTTGAAAGCGCCAAGGTTTGAATCGCGGATATGACACACCTTGATTCGGTCAATTGATGGATATGACTCACCAACTATCAGTTTTGTTCTTCAACGAACACAAGAGAAAACACTCTCAATTTTTAATAAAAAAACTTGGTTGATCCGAAAATGAGTGGAACAAAAGAGTTTTAAAGAAAAATGAAGTAAAGAAAAAACTAGAATTAATTCATAGAAATTTAAGAAAACATTAACTAGTTTGGAATATCTCTTGGAGTCTCTCAAGCCACCTCTTCCACTCCCTTGGCCGAAAATTAATCAGGTGATTAGTGAGCTGGGCTGATTTAATCTCTTCTTTGGGCTTGAGACTTCAAAAGATAAATCCAAAATTATTAGACTTGGACCTGGACCAAACTTGTTTAACTCTTGTGGACTAAGCGGGATTAGAGTGACCCATTTGCCTCATTAAAACCTTCCTTTGGAAAACACATTGGGAAAAAACCAAAGTCTAGGAAAAAGAGTACAAACGAATCACCCGTTATTAGTCCACTCGAGAAACCAAGACGGTTTGATTTTCCTTGTTCTCTTCCTTGTTCTCGAACTGAACTTTAGTCGGTTGAACTTGAGTGAGTAATGCGGTGATGACGTTCTGAAATTCTTTGGCTCTCGATCTATTCATTGGTCCACTTGGTACGACCAAATCATCCTCGGGTTCCAGCTGCTTCTGTGAGCTATCCATGATCACATCATCCCCTCCCTCTTGAAAAGGATTTGTCCTCAAATCTGGAACATCTGCAACAAAAGGGATTAAGTCAGCAACAATAAAGCTTGAACTCACATTGTACTTACCTTGGAGATCGAGTTGGTAAGCATTATCGCTGATCCTCTTTGTGACTCGGAATGGACCATCAATCCTAGGCATCAACTTAGACTTCCTCTCAGCCGGAAACCTCTCCTTCCTTAGATGTAACCACACGTGATCTCCTTCCTCAAAAATCATCTTGCGCCTGCCCTTGTTAACTTGTTTCGTCTTCTCCTCTATGTTGTGCTTTGCTTTCTCATGAATCTGTTTAACAAGTTCAGCTTTCTTTTTCCCATCCAAGCTTGCTCTTTCACTCAAAGGCAATGGGGTTAGATCCAAAGGAGATAAAGGATTAAAGCCGTAAACAATTTCAAAAGGAGAAAACTTGGTGGCCGAATGCACAGATCGGTTATAAGCAAATTCAACATGTGGTAAGCATTCTTCCCAAGTTTTTAAATTCTTTTTAATCAAGGCACGCAGCAAGGTAGACAAAGTTCTATTAACTACTTCAGTTTGGCCATCGGATTGAGGATGACAAGTAGTTGAGAACAGCAACTTAGTACCTAGCTTAGACCAAAGCGTCTTCCAAAAATAACTCAAGAATTTTGCATCCCTATCACTGACTATAGTCCTAGGCATTCCATGCAAACGAACTATTTCTTTAAAGAACAACTCAGCAATATGGGAAGCATCGTCAGTTTTATGACAAGCAAGAAAATGTGCCATTTTAGAGAACCTATCAACAACAACAAAGATTGAATCTTTTCTAGTCCTAGTTCTAAGTAATCCAAGCACAAAATCACTAGAAATGTCAGTCTAAGGCTGATCAGGAATAGGCAAAGGCGTGTACATACCTTGGGACTGTACCTTCGATTTGGCTTGTTTGCACGTGACACATCGCCCACAAATTCTTTCGACGTCTCTCTTCATTTGCGGCCAGTAGAAGTGTTCTTGCATCACTTTTAAAGTTTTGGATATCCCAAAATGCCCCATCAAGCCTCCTCCATGCGCTTCCCTAACTAACAAATCTCTCACGGAACAATTAGGCACACATAACCGATTTTCATAGAAAAGAAATCCGTCATGCCTAAAATATTTCCCATAAGCAAACTTATCACACGACTTAAAAATCTCTTGAAAATCAGAATCAACTTGAAAAAGGCAATGGGCTTCTTCTCTTGCATCAAGACAGCTCCAATACCTACACCAGATGCATCACACTCAATTTCAAAAGTTTTAAGAAAGTTCGGTAAAGATAAAAGTGGTGCATTGGTGAGTTTATCCTTTAACACTCGGAATGCTTGTTCTTGTGCCTCTTCCCATTTAAATCCGACATTTTTCTTGATCACTTCAGTGAGAGGAGCAGCTATGGTACTGAAGTCCTTCACAAATCTCCGATAGAATCCCGCAAGTCCATGGAAACTTCTCACTTCTCCTACGGTTTTCGGACTGGGCCATTCTCGGACAGCTCGTACCTTTTCTTCGTCCACTTTGATGCCATCTGCACTTATGACAAAACCTAGAAACACAAGGTTATCCGTACAAAAGGTGCATTTCTTTAAATTAGCATAAAGTTCCTCTTTCCTAAGTACCATCAAAACCGCTTCTAGATGATTAACATGTTCTTCTAAATTCTTGCTGTAAACTAAGATATCATCAAAGTAAACAACAACAAAAATTCCAAGGAAGCTCCTTAAAACATGATTCATCAATCTCATAAAAGTACTAGGTGTGTTGGTTAATCCAAATGGCATAACTAACCATTCATACAAGCCATGTTTCGTTTTAAACGCAGTTTTCCATTCGTCAACCTCTTTCATCCTAATCTGGTGGTATCCACTCTTAAGATCTATTTTCGAAAATATGCTAGAACCATGCAGTTCGTCTAACATATCATCTAAACGAGGGATAGGGTGGCGATACTTTACAGTGATGTTGTTGATGGCTCGACAATCAATACACATCCTCCAAGTCCCATCCTTCTTCGGAACAAGCAGCACCGGCACAGCACAAGGGCTCATGCTCTCTCGTATGTATCCTTTGTTCATCAGCTCACTCACTTGTTTTTGAAGCTCCTTAGTCTCCACCGGATTTGTTCTGTATGCTGGCCTGTTGGGAAGTGAAGCTCCCGGCACAAAATCGATCTGGTGTTCAATCCCACGGATAGGCGGCAATCCCTTAGGGTTTTCCTCCGGAAAGACGTCTTCAAAATTCTGCAAAATAGAAGAGATTTTACTCGGCAATTCCGGTACGGGGTTAGTAAGGTTCAGCAATGCTTCTTTGTAAACAAATAATAGAACGGGTTGTTTAGAGAACAGAGCTCTCTTAACCACATTAGACCTCACAAAGAAATTTGAATGCCTCACGGGTTTACTCTTACAAGCCTTTTTCTTGGGTTTTCTCAAACTCTCATTTTTATTTTGAGGTGGCGTGTTTAAGGGTTCACTCACAATGGTTTTTCCTTGTTGTTGCAGCTGAAGTTGGTCTTGATGAACCTCATGTGGCGCCAAAGGAGCTAGTATCGTCTTTTGGCCATTGAACTCAAAAGAGTACCGATTAGTGAACCCGTCATGTAGGACCCTTCTATCGAACTACCATGGTCTTCCAAGTAGTATATGGCCGGCCTCCATAGGTAAGACATCACATAATATCTCGTCCTCATACTTGCCTATGGTTAAAGGAACCAATACTTGGTGGCTCACGGTCATCTCACCAGCATCATTAAGCCATTGAAGCTTAAATGGTTTCAGATGCTTCTTAACTTCCAGTCCTAACTTCTTCACCATTGTTTCACTAGCCACATTAGTACAACTTCCACCATCAATAATAAGGCTGCAGACCTTACCTTGAACCAAACATCTCGTGTGAAACAAGTTTTCCCGCTGCTCTTGGACAGAATCTTTAACTTGAATACTCAAGGAACGTCTTGTTACCATTAATTCTCCGACGGCTGGTAACTCTGTGTCCTCCTCGGTTTCAACATCACTTTCAAGTTTTTCCTCCTCAGTTTCAATCTTGCCATTATCCAATAGAATCATAGTTCTCTTATTGGTGCACTCGTTGGCGTAGTGTCCTCTCCCTTGACACTTGAAACACTTAACGTCCCGATTTCTAGACGTAGTAGCTACAGCTTTACCCTTGGCGTCTTCAGCATTGGCGTGGGGCTTAGGGTCCGGTCTTGGCTTGGAAACAGTTTTATCCTCTCGGCTGTAACCCGTCCTAGTGTTAGCCGCTCCAGCTCCATAGGAAAGTCTAGTAGTACTTCTCCTTTTAATTTGCTGTTCAACCAACACAGCCTTATGAAGCATTTCTTCCAAATCTTTGTAAGTTTGAAGCTCCATTCTATCTTGAATATCACGAGCTAAACCACTCAAAAACCTGGCCATTGTCGCCTCAGCATCTTCATCTATATTGGCCTTAAGCATTAGAGATTCCATCTCTTGGTAATAGTCCTCTATTCCCTTACTTCCTTGAGTTAAACGCCTAAGCTTCTGATGCAACTCCCGATGATAGTGGCTTGGAACAAACCTTTTTCTCATCAGATTTTTCAACTCTTCCCAAGTGACTATGGCCGGTTCTTGGTTACGTCTTCGACTCGTCACAATCTGATCCCACCAATTAATTGCATAATCAGAAAACTCCGTTGCCGCTACTTGAACTTTCTTTTGCTCCGAATAATTTTGGCAATCAAACACGAGCTCAATTTTTTTCTCCCACTCCAAGTAGATATCCGGGTCATTTTTTCCATGAAATGGTGGTATCTTCAACTTAAGTCCACCGAGATTATCTTCATTTCGACCCCTAGCTTCTCTTGCTCGTCTCGGCCTTCTTTCACTTTGATTAGAAGCTTGGCTACCTCTGCTGTAATAATGCAAGTCATCCCCATCAGTTTCATCTTGAGGTCGTGCTCTTCTTCTTCTAGCAACAGTATTCGGCAATAGTCCTTGATTAACGGACTCTTGAATCGTATCGATCCTTGCATTGACTGCACCCATCTCTTCCCTCACCATCCGCCTCATTTCTACCACTAAGGTCTGCATGTCCAGAGTGTTATTTCTTCTTCTTTGAGCTCGGTTGGTGTTCTCAACTTCTTCGCTGGAATGATTAGACATATTGATTTTGTTTTCCCTGCACACTTAACAAACGTTAGTAATAAAAAGTCGATCCTCACAAGTGTTTCTCTCCTTTTTATTCACTCAATCACTCAGCACTCAAAATAATGTTTTCTCTCAGCGATTTCTCAATGGTTCGTATGGAACAAAACCAATCAAATCGGATGAACAACTCCAACAATACAAATTCGAAACAATTGATTTGAGATAGAAAGAAAAGAGAAAAGGGTTTAGTATATATATATATATATATTTTATAATTAAGAACAGATCAAATGATCAGAAAAATTTAGGAAATAAATTAGAGAAATAATACCCCCCCCTAAACTATTTAATTTTCGGACTGAATTTTTTTTTTTTTTTTTTTTTTTTTCTTTTGGTCCGATCAAATTCTCTTTTTTTTTCTTTTTTTTTTTAACAACTCATAAATAAAACTAGAACTATAGAAAGATCAAACAGAAAAAATATGATCAAAGATAAAAATCAAATCGACTAAATCCCCTAATTGATTGATCCGATCAACTAGATTAGAAGGACAAGAGAGAAATGAAAAGTCTAAGATCAAAAGTTGATAGATACAAATACCGATCCCGAAAGTGTGCTCTGATACCACTTGATATGATCCTCCTAGAATCGGCACTTTCGAGGGGTAAGATGAAAGGAATGGATAGATAGATAGAGGTGGAGTGAATGGATCGCACCAAGGTTGCGAAAGGCCTTGGATATTTCTTCAATGACTTTTCCAAGATATTACACACTTGAAAGCGCCAAGGTTTGAATCGCGGATATGACACACCTTGATTCGGTCGATTGATGGATATGACTCACCAACAATCAGTTTTGTTCTTCAAAGAGCACAAGAGAAAACACTCTCATTTTTTAATAAAAAAACTTGGTTGATCCGAAAATGAGTGCAACAAAAGAGTTTTAAAGAAAAATGAAGTAAAGAAAAAACTAGAATTAATTCATAGAAATTTAAGAAAACATTAACTAGTTTGGAATATCTCTTGGAGTCTCCCAAGCCACCTCTTCCACTCCCTTGGCCGAAAATTAATCAGGTGATTAGTGAGCTGGGCTGATTTAATCTCTTCTTTGGGCTTGAGACTTCAAAAGATAAATCCAAAATTATTAGACTTGGACCTGGACCAAACTTGTTTAACTCTTGTGGAATAAGAGGGATTAGAGTGACCCATTTGCCTCATTAAAACCTTCCTTTGGAAAACACATTGGGAAAAAACCAAAGTCTAGGAAAAAGAGTACAAACGAATCACCCGTTATTAGTCCACTCGAGAAACCAAGACGGTTTGATTTTCCTTGTTCTCTTCCTTGTTCTCGAACTGAACTTTAGTCGGTTGAACTTGAGTGAGTAATGCGGTGATGGCGTTCTGAAATTCTTTGGCTCTCGATCTTGTCATTGGTCCACTTGGTACGACCAAAACATCCTCGGGTTCCAGCTGCTTCTGTGAGCTATCCATGATCACATCAGCCGCACAGCCATATACCACCATAAGAATTGATGCTGTAGTCTTTTGTAGTACAGAGAGACTGAACCTTTAGGTAGCATCTCTTCTTTGTTGAAAGAAGGGAAATTCATTGGGGAGTCGATCAACAATACGGATGAACAAGGACTTGTTCATTCTAAAACGGGGTCGAAATATTTTAGGAGGGTATGTTACATCTTCACTTAAATAATCGTTCCATAAGAGGTTGTGTAACTTCCGTATTCCTGCTGGGTTTAATTGGAGTATTTAAAAGTTAAGGGCCGTGTTGATTAAATTAGTTTTTCCTGCTGGGTTTAATTGATAAATGGAGAAGTTGATGGGCAGTTTTTAAAAGGTTTGTTTTGCAATTTTTGAAAAAATGGGTGAAAACCCTAAGCCTTTCTCCGTTTTCCTCACGCGATCACGCCTCTTTCCCTGAGCAATCTTTTTCGTCGTCTGCACCTGGTCCATGAGCCAACGTCCGGGAAGAGAGGAAGAGGAAGAGGAAGATCACGAGTGAGGACTCTGTGGTGGCTGGGCTGAGCGGAGAAGCAAGTCTCTTCACCTTGGTAAGGGTCTTCTTCTTTCTTTGTGGTTTCTGTGGCTGTGTGTTCTCGTGTTGTTCAACGTCGTGGCTGAGTGTTGGCGGCGACTGGAGGGAATCGGAGTCGGCTGCAAACTCTGGCGGTGAGTCGTGGGGGCATAAGGAGCAAGTCACGAGGCTGACTGGAAACACTTGGTGGTTCAGGGAAAAATGGTTGCTGGTATCACGCAAGGAGAAGAAGGAAGAAGAAGAAGAGGAGTTGCAGCTGTTGTGGCGGAGGTGAGGTGGTTGCCGGATTCTTGCAGCGCCGGTGGCATTGGTTCCGGTCACGTGCGTGAAGTTCAGGAGAAAGAAGACGACTTATTAAGTTGATTGGTAGATAATTAACTTTGATTAATTGTTTTATTATTTATTATTTTTCTAGGTGGCATGCGGGATTATTAGGGGGGTTATTCATCCCGTGAAGTTTCGGAAATTGCAGATTTTTGAAGTGAAAATTTCTGTACGGGGCTAAGGTGAGTGCAGTACTGTGGTTGGATAATTTTACTGAAATTTTTCTGGGGTTATTACATGTTAGGATTTATTTCTGTGTTTCCAGGATTTATTTATTGATGAATTAAATCCCAGAAAATTGCTGCTAATTCCTGTTAATTGTGATATGTTTTTATGTGATTTTTCCATAATATTTCATTGAATTAATTTTTGAGAATTAATTGTTTTAATCACGTTTTGGTTGTTTAAAATGGTGTTGATTGATTTTAATTCATTATTTTGCGGTGAGTTAATTTTTAACAAGTTGTTGTTTTGCTGTTTGTCAAGTCCGGGCATGTAATTCTACCGGGGTATTTTTGTAATTTTTCCTAATTGACCTAATAGACGAGTTGATCGCCTCCACAATATTTATTAAATACTGACTGTGTCTATTCGTAATGGCGCAGGTAAGAGAAAGGATAAAGCTAGCTGAAGCTCGTGGAACTGCGGTGACGGTTCGAGATGATATACCGGGAGGTTTGTATTTATTTTATTTATTTATAATTTGCTGTTCGTCATGATTGTTGTTTTCCGTAAACCGTTAGGTTGTTAGTTGATTTGAATTTATTAGTTTATAATAAATCGTTATCGCTGAGCTGTTAATTGTTTTCGTCTGCTGGGAGTTACTAATAATTATGGGGTTATTATTAGTATATATAAAAAAAAATGGGTCGGGGCGTTTTAGGTTGTGTCCTTGTTCGCGTTCTCTTTCAATATAGGCAAAGCATGGTCTTCTAATCATGTTTCAGTGTTTCTAGTCTTCTATCAATCTCAGCTTGTCCGATTACCCTCCTGCAAAAACAAAACGCAATTCAGTCAAGCATATATCAAACTTCATACATATCATTGAAGCACAAAACAAAATCTCAACTGATTGATTCATAAACTCATTCATTAAACAGAAACTGATACATTAACTTAAAGAAAATACATTATAACTTATAACTTATGACATTAACTTAAACAAAAGACTAATTATGACAACATGTCACTAATTAGCTTGTTATTTAGAGCCACTTCTATATCAGAAAGTAGTTCTGACTTTCCAAGGACACTGTCAAGCAATTTATTCTTAGAAAGCATCTCTTTCATTTCCAAGTCCTGCTTCTTGATCTCCCACATGCTCTAAAACTCTAACACTGACTTGCCTTCTTCTTCCACACTGCTTTTCTTGCTCCCACTCCTTTTAGCTTTAGCCTTTGCTGCCTTAACACCCGGAGGAAGACCCATTGCTTCATCCTCTCCATGGCTAACTGGCTGGGAGCTTGAAATCTGTGCAGAACCCTCGTCAACCTTTCTTCTTTTTGACCTTCCACCACCATCTTTAGCCTGTGAAGTTCTAGACAATTTCTGATCATGGCGAAGCTCCCTCCATGCATGCTCAAGTGTGAACTTCACCTGTGATATAGGAACCCAAAAGAATCAGATCCTAAATGATAGATTGATGGAGGAATTGTTGCTCGACTAAGGTCACTCTCAACAGTTCCGATTGAATGGATGGTGAAGTGGTTCGATGGTGAAGCTGTTGCTGGACTAAGGTCACTCTCAACAGATTCAAAGGGATGAATGGACGTGATAGGGAATTGAGAGACGCCACACAGATCTGTGAAAGGATCTATGATAAGTCTTATATACTCTAAGCTTCAAGGATTCACACACAAGAAGTTTAGAAGACAGAATATTTCCTTCCCAGAAATATCAAAGAGAAAACTCTCAAGTTTCTTTTCTAAAAATCAGGCTTAATCCCAAAAATTGTCCAACACAACATAATTAAAAGACAAGTGATAGTCTGCATGAAGGAGAGAGAAGGAGAAAATATTAAAATCAGAGTTTGAGAATTCGAAACTGTCTCTTGAACTCCTTGGCCGAGAATGTGTTGTTGGGCTTGCGGAAAATCAACTAAATGAGCCGATGATAATGCGATCCATTTGCCTTGTTAAAAACCTTACCAACAAAACCCATTGGGACAAAAATTGGTGAAGGGAAAAAGAGCACAAATGGAGCACATACCCATTTAGTGATTTCTTTGGGCCTCTTGAATTTGCTTGGTGATAGTAAAAATAGCAAATTCCTTGTTTCCTTGAGGAACCGGCAAGAAAGGTGTCGTATGACTCTTGTGTAATTCTTGTACGTCTTCTTGCACTCTATTAATGATGAGGCTGTTCATGGACTTGATAAATTCCTCTCTCACACGTCTTGTTCCAGCTCTTGTGCTTGGTGCTTGTTCCATGGTTGCTATGTGTACAGCTTCTTCCTTTGATCCAGCTGAGCTTGTATTGATGTCCTCATCATCTCCTCCCTCTTGAAAAGGTTCTGACCTCAGAACAGGTAAATCTGCATGGAAAGGATCTAAATCAGTAACATTGAAAGTATGAGAAATAGTGAACTGACCTGGTAGATCAAGCTTGTAAGCATTATCGTTGATCTTTTCTAGCACTTGAAATGGTCCATCGCCTCGTGGTGCGAGCTTGGATTTTCTTTTCTCCGGAAATCTCTCATGCCTCATATGCAACCAAACCCAATCTCCTGGTTCGAATGTGACCTCTTTTTGGTGCTTATCAGCATGTTGTTTGTATTTCTCAGTCGTCTCTTCCAGATTTTTTGTGACCTTTTGATGAAGCTTCTTCACAAAATCTGCTCTGGCTTCTCCTTCATTAGAATAAACAGCTCGGGGCAGGGATATTAGATCAATTGGAATTTCTGGATTAAATCCATAAACAATCTCAAAAGGAGAAAATTTAGTACCAGAATGCTTAGCATGATTATAAGCAAATTCAATGAAAGGTAAGCATGATAACCAATTTCGTAAATTCTTACCAACCGTTGCTCTCAACAAAGTAGATAGAGTACGATTTACTACCTCAGTTTGGCCATCTGTTTGGGGGTGACAAGTGGTTGAGAAAAGCAGCTTGGTTCCCAACTTTCCCCACAACGTTTTCCAAAAATAGCTTAGGAACTTAGTGTCGCGATCGGATACAATGGTCCTCGGCACTCCATGTAAACGCACTACTTCTTTGAAAAAGAGATCAGCAGTTTGAGTAGCGTCATTTGTCTTGTTGCATGGAATAAAATGAGCCATTTTTGAGAACCTGTCTACAACTACAAAGATGGAATCCTTGTGGTTGATTTTTGGCAGACCTAAAACAAAATCCATAGAAATGTCTACCCAAGGCAGGTTAGGAATAGGCAAAGGCATATATAAACCATGAGGATGTGACATTGATTTGACCTTTAGGCAAGTGATGCACTTGGCGCAGAATCTCTCCACATCTCTTTTCATATGCGGCTAGTAGAAATGCTCCATTAAAACACTCAAAGTCTTGTCTCGTCCAAAATGTCCCATGAGGCCTCCTCCGTGAGCTTCTCCAACCAGCAGCTCTCTCATTGACCCTTGAGGAATCCACAGCCTTTTATCTTTGAACAAAAACCCATTATGTTGATAAAATGATCCGCGAGCAGCCTTGCTTGTTTCTTGGAAAATTTCTTGAAAATCTGGATCAGTTTCGTATGAGCTCTTGATATGTTCAGCCTTTAGTGTTTCAAGGACCTGTTCAAGATGATTCAAGTGATCTGCAAGGTTAGAGTTATAAATCAAAATGTTGTCGAAATAAACTACTACGAACTTACAGATGTAGGCCCGTAAGACATGGTTCATGAGTCTCATGAATGTACTTGGCGCATTAGTGAGTCCAAATGGCATAACCAGCCACTCGTACAAACCTCTCTTGGTTTTAAACGCCGTTTTCCATTCATCTCCTTCCTTCATCCTCACTTGATGATATCCGCTTCTTAAATCAAATTTTGAGAAGATAGTTGCTCCATGAAGCTCATCTAGCATATCGTCCAGCCTCGGGATGGGATGTCGGTATTTGACGGTGATGTTGTTGATGGCTCTACAATCAACGCACATCCTCCAAGTTCCATCTTTTTTTGGCACTAGAAGCACAGGAACAGCACATGGACTTAGACTCTCTCGGATATAGCCTTTAGACATCAAGTCTTGAACTTGTTTTTCCAACTCCTTTGCTTCTGTCGGATTAACCCTATAAGCCGCTCTGTTTGGCAACGGGGCTCCAAGGACTAGATCAATTTGATGTTCGATTCCCCTTGTTGGTGTCAGCCCTGGCGGAATTTCTTCAGGAAATACATTAGAAAATCTGTTAAGTAGCTCTAGAACAGCTGGTGGTAATTCTTGTTCTTCTTGACCTGAAAACAAACCTTCCTTGAAGATCGTTAGTAGCACCTCTTCTTTTAATTCAAGAGATTTCAAAACAGTATTAGGTGTGATATAAAGATTGGTTTTACTTAGCTTTTTCTCTTTGGACATGGTTTGTTGCATTTCAAATGTTTCTTGAGGTGTCAATGGCGCCAAACTATGCTTCTTGTTGTTGTACGAGAAGGTATAATGATTGGTCCGCCCACTGTGTAATGCTTCTTTATCAAATTGCCACGGGCGCCCTAACAGCAAATGTCCAGCTTGCATAGGCACTACGTCACACAAAACTTGATCCGCATACTTACCAATACTGAATGGAATTGTAACTTGCTCGGAAATTTTAAGCTCGGTGTCATCATTCAGCCATTTGAGTTGATAAGGTCGAGGGTGCTTGGTCTTTGGAATTCCTAACTTATCAACTAAATATTTGCTGGCCACGTTAGTACAAGAACCACCGTCAATAATTAAGCTACATACCTTGGAGTTAATTGTGCAGCAAGAATGAAAAATATTCTCTCTTTGAATAGTTTCTGGTTCAAAAAGAGCGCTGAGTACTCTTCTCGTAACTAACAATTCTCCGGTGTCAGCATAATCCACTATCTTCTTCAGACTCTTCTTGCTCGTATTCTGCCTCATCTTGAGATTCATACTCTCCATTTGATTTGAGAATCATAACTCTCTGATTTGGGCAGTCCCTTGCGTAATGTCCTTTTCCCTGACATTTGAAACAAGTTATATCTCTAGTTCGTTGAGTTTGAGTATTACCTTGTTCCGGTTTATTGAATTTAGACGGTTCGGGTGCAGACTTTTTGAATATAGAATCCGCTTCAATATTCTATCCTTTGTCTAAAACTTTTTGAGGTTGCTGGTTCCAAACAGGTTTGCTACGAGTTGTTGACATCGTTTTCCTTTTAATGTGGTGCTCAGCCTGAGTAGCTAAGTACAACAGCTTGTTTAAATCATGGTAAGTCTGTCTCTCCACCTTTCTAGCAATACGATCATGAAGACCATCAATGAACTGTGCCATTAGAGTTTCATCAGAATCTTCACTCTCCAATCTGTTTCGAAGTGTTTCAAACTCGTCAAAATATTCTTCTACGGATCTGGATCCTTGAGTGAGCTTTCTGAATTTCTTTTGCAGCTCCCTATAGTAGTATGCAGGGACGTATGTCTTCCTCATAGCAAATCTCATATCTGCCCAAGTAGTAATGTGTCCATGTCTATGCCTTCTTCTCTCAGACACGTCTCTGTCCCACCGTGCTAAGGCATTTTCACTAAGTTGAGCAGCAGCTAGAGACACCTTTCTTTGATCAGAATAATTGTAATGTTCAAAGATATACTCCATACACCTTTCCCAGTCAAGATAAGCATCAGGATTAACTTTTCCAGCTAAATTGGGTGCAGTGAGCTTGATGTCATTATTTCTGTGTCGTGCATCTACTTCGCCTTCTCTGTCACTGCACGGTTGCCTTCTCTGCCTTGGTTCAGGGTCTGGTGGTTCTTCTTCCAAGTCAAACTCATCAACATCTTCTAGATTTACTCGGTGTGGGTGGATATTTCTGATACGAGCTCTTCGTGCTGGTGGTGGCGGTTGCTCAATTCGAGTTATGCGCTCTCCTAGGGTCTGTAGCTGAGTTTGAATAGCAGCAAGAGCTTGAGCCAAATCATTAGCTCCCTGATCTCCCATGTCTCGAATTCTTCCTGTCTCTCAACTCAAACAAAATAGATCAAATGCAAAGGAAACTGGAAGACACAATAAACACAATCGCAACTTTTGATGAAGGATCTGTTAATCCTAACAGCGACTGTACTCGAAATTTAGTTTCGAACAAATATCAAAACACATCCAAAAACTCCGAAACCAATTTTAACAAATATTAGACTCGTCCTAAGTTCAGATGCAACTGGTCTCACGATTTTATCACATGCCAATTATTTATGAAAATTTAGACAATATTACAGACGAAAACAACTTAACTTCCGAAATTAAGGAGATGAACAGACACACACAAAACAAATTAAACTGAAGTAAAAAGGAATAGATAAACCTGATTAGGAGCGTTTAAGCTCTGATACCAGATGATATAGGAACCGAAAAGAATCAGATCATAAATGATAGATTGATGGAGGAATTGTTGCTGGACTAAGATCACTCTCAACAGTTCCGATTGAATGGATGGTGAAGTGGTTCGATGGTGAAGCTGTTGCTGGACTAAGGTCACTCTCAACAGATTCAAAGGGATGAATGGACGTGATAGGGAATTGAGAGACGCCACACAGATCTGTGAAAGAATCTATGATAAGTCTAATAAACTCTAAGCTTCAAGGATTCACACACAAGAAGTTTAGAAGACAGAATATTTCCTTCCCAAAAATATCAAAGAGAAAACTCTCAAGTTTCTTTTCTAAAACTCAGGCTTAATCCCAAAAATTGTCCAACACAACATAATTAAAAGACAAGTGATAGTCTGCATGAAGGAGAGAGAAGGAGAAAACATTAAAATCAGAGTTTGAGAATTCAATACTGTCTCTTGAACTCCTTGGCCGAGAATGTGTTGTTGGGCTTGCGGAAAATCAACTAAATGGGCCGATGATAATGCGATCCATTTGCCTCGTTAAAAACCTTACCAACAAAACCCATTGGGACAAAAATTGGTGAAGGGAAAAAGAGCACAAATGGAGCACATACCCATTTAGTGATTTCTTTGGGCCTCTTGAATTTGCTTGGTGATAGTAAAAATAGCAAATTCCTTGTTTCCTTGAAGAACCGGCAAGAAAGGTGTCGTATGACTCTTCTGTAATTCTTGCACGTCTTCTTGCACTCCATTAATGATGAGGCTGTTCATGGACTTGATAAATTCCTCTCTCACACGCCTTTTTCCTGCTCTTGTTCTTGGTGCTTGTTCCATGGTTGCTATGTGTACAGCTTCTTCCTTTGATCCAGCTGAGCTTGTATTGATGTCGTCATCAACCTGGTGATCATTGAAGAAGATATCATTAGCCGCTTTCATAACATCATTCTCATTCTGCCCACTTGATTGCTCTTTCATTGCAGCCTCATAGCATCCAACAAACTTGCATACTTGGTCATTTAACCTCCCCCACCTTTGTGTACAGTGACTGGCCTCTCTAGGAGGAAGACCAACGAGCTGTGGACTTGAGTTAAAATAAGCTTGGATGAATTTCCAAAACGCTCCAGCTTTTTGCTCATTCCCAACTACAGGATCTTTGATGGTGTTCAACCATGTGCTGATGAGGACAACATCTTCTTTGGGTGTCCATTTCCTCCTTTCTTTACACTCCTCAACACTTAGACTTGGATCATTAGTACTAAACACTGGGACTTCTGATGATCCAAGTTGTATACTAGGTGACAAACTCTCACAATGAATGGGGGTGAAGAATGTGGTTATCTTGTTGACTATTTAAGAGGTTTAAAAGGCTTGAATTTTGAGTATATGTATCCGTTGAATCCATATCCTAGTTTCTGGTGGATGTTAAAAGGAGAAAGAAGGCTTATGGTTTAGTGTTAAGGTGAAGAAAATACGTTTCTTATAGAAGAAGAGGTTTAAGTGTGACATAAAAAAATGTCGTTAGCAATAAATGACATAATAAAGCCTTTACCTAATCTAAAACTAGCAACCGTTGATCACAGAGACCATATCTATGATGTGATATATATCTAACACTCTAAAACTATCACAATAAGCATTCAATAAAATTCTTAAGTATTAACCTAATCTATATCTAACAGCATTGAAGTGTGTCAGTTTTAGATGAATGTTGTGCTTGAGTTTAGGTTTTGAGTTTTGAATGGTAAAGTTTGTGTTTAGGTGACAGTTGTAGCTGACAGACCTGTTATAGAAAAGCTTTTATTTGTGAAGTGGTGATGGTTCAGAAATGTAGCTATAGAGTAATGATGCAAGGAGTGATTCCTATGATTTTGTATTCATATATCCTGATCAAGAATGAGTGATTTACCTTAAAAACATAAATGATGGAACAATCCCCCGATGTATCAGAGAGTTGAAGTCATCCAGAGTTCTTTTCGTGAAAATATACAAGCCAAGAGGCATATAAGTACATGTGGTTTTTGTGTGAAAAGAGTATCAATTTGATGCTCTTGTATTCCTAGATAGTTGGTTTGTTTCATTACCTCAGATGCTACAGTTATTCCAGTTGAGAATTCACCAAACCCAGAGAGACTAATAGCTCTCTAACCAACACACAACAGCTATAGAAGTCAATAACAGAGGAACAATGGTAATTTTCACTTAGGTATTAACCTAATCTATATCTAACAGCATTGGAGACATATAGCTAAAGAGTTGAGTAGCTGAACTTCTTCAAAGCTTATAAGTTTCGGAGAATAGTGATATATTTACCTTGAAGTGGATTATAATATGGTCCTAGTGCAGACCAACTATGCATGTAACAATGGCCATTAATGAACTATAATTAACAAAGTTGCAAGTTTGTTTGTGAACAATGCAATGATGAATCAAAAAATCGATATTATTAAGAAGAGTAGAAGTAGAGACCTTAGGAGGCCATCAGGGTCAAAAGGCGCTTGACATCAAGAAGGAGCGTCTAAAGGTAATGGTCCATTGTCTGGAGAATTTATACTGCATTCCTGAGAAGATATATATATATAAGATATTTCCTTCAAATGATCTTTTTATTGGTTTTATCATTCCTTTTGAAATGTAATGACCAAGGAATCGTATTTTAGTTTGGAATAAAGACATTTTTGTTTTGGAAAGAACAAGTCCATTTTTACGTGCGAGATAGTAAAAAGTTTTGAGATGTTTGAAATGCTCGTCAATCGAGTTTGAAAATATAAGTATATCGTCAATATATACTACACAAAATTTTGTATAATCTGAAAGTATATCATTCATTATTCTTTGAAATTCCGAAGGTGCATTTTTTAAACCGAAACGCATTACGTTCCATTGGTATTGTCCAAAAGGAACAGTAAATGCTGTTTTATAACGATCATATTCGGATATTTGGATTTGCCAAAATCCTGATTTCAGATCGAATTTTGAAAATATGTGTGCGGACTGAAGTTTTTGAAGGTGGTCTTTTTTATTTGGAATCGGATATGTAATCCATTTTAATGTTGTATTTAAAGGTTTATAATTTATCACGAGTCTTGAAGTTCCCCTTTCTATTTCAGAGTTTTTATTCACATAGAAAGCTGCACAAGACCATGGCGATCTTGACTTTGAAATTAAATTTTTGTTTAAAAGTTCTGAAATTTCTTTTTTGCAATGATTCTCTAGGTCAGAGATCATTTGTATTGGGCGAGCTTTTGTAGGAATTTCTTTTTCATCAAATTTTTCATCATAGGGTAGATCAACTATGTGTTGTTTTCTATCCCAAAAGGCTGTTGGTAAGTCGGAGCATAATTGTTTTTCTAAAAGCTTAGTTAGTTTTGAAAATTTTTCTTTTGTAATTGAAGTTTCTAGTGTTTCTTTTGTCTTTTCAACAAGAAATTCCGTTTGCAAATTTTCCAAGTGGAATTTTTTGTTATGTATCAGTGTATTTATTGAATTTTCTTGTATTGAGTAAGTTTTTATTAAGTTTAGGCTTCTCTTTTTCGGTGTTTCCATGAATTCGAAGAGGAAATTTTTATCTTGTGTTTTGAAGGAGATTGAATCTTCGTTAACTTTGTAAGGTGTTATTAAGTTTATAAATGGTGTTCCGAGAATGATATTTTGGTATATATCATCTGTGAGAACAAAAGCAGTTTTGAAAAGAACATTATCTTTTAATACTGAAGCTTCTGTTTTTGATGTTATACTAAGTTTTGAATTGTTTGCTGCTGAGAGTTTTTCATTTGTTTTATGGTGAAAGCATCTTGGTACTATACCTGTTTTTATGCAATTTAAGTCTGCACCCGTGTCAAAAAGTGCAATTGTATCTATTTTATAGTTTTCTGAAAAGACAAGTGTAATTTTTATTTTATATTTTCGAGAGGTGATTTCTCTTAGTACGAAGAGAAAATCATTTGACATAGTGTTTAGAGATTGTATTTGTTCTATTATTTCATCTTCTATGTTTTCTGGACAATTGTTCTCACGTTTTTCCGAACTTGAGTCTTCATGTTTAGAGGCTAATATTGAATGAAAATATTTGGAATCGGTTTTTTGTTTTTCTTTTATATGTTTGAGCTCATTTTTTACATCTTTTATTTCAATTTGAAGTGATTGGAGGGTTGTTTTAGAATTATTTTTTCTTCCTTGGTTGAGGATATTTGTGAGGTTATATGAAGAGCTTGTTTTTAACGGATCGTTTGGTTTTGTAGGATTTTCTGTTTTTTGACTTCCATTTAGGGATGAAATAATTGTTTCTAGAAATTTTTGTTTTAGTTGGGGGTCTGATATTGAATTCAAGATTTCTAGTTGGAATTCTTGATCTTTTTGAGGACTTGAAATTTTTTCTTATCTGAGTCCGAGCTAGATGATGTATCATTTAGTTCATCAATTTGCAAGGCCTGTTCAGAAGAGTGTTCAGAATCATAATCACTAGATGATGTAGAGTATTCTAGGAAAAGATTTGATATTTTGTGTGTGATTTCTTCTCCAAGATCGAGTTCTTGGATTTTCTTATTTAAGCGACAATATTTTGAAGTATGTCTTTTTTATTGCATTTATAGCATGTTAGATTTTTATAAAAAGGTTTGTTTTTTTGATTCTTGTGGTTTAAATATTTTCCTAGTTCTATTCCAGGAGTTATCTCTTCGAGGTTTTTTGTAAACTTTGATTTTTTGGAATAGTATTCTAGTTTACAATTTCCTCCACATGGCTTTTTATTTGTAGGATCTATTTCAAATTGTTTGCAAAAAGATCCTAACTCTATTTTTGTTCTTTTAAGTTCCCATTTGAGGTGTTTTTGGAGTTTTAAATCTTGACAGATTTTAAGACCTTCTTGTTGGATAAGACTAATTAGCTCACCGTAAGTGAAATCGTCATAATCTATTATTTGGATGCCACTAGATTCTCTAATTTTAGTTCTGACCTTTTCTCCTAAGAGTGTTGGTAGACCAGCAAGAAATTTTTCTTTCCAGAAGGGTTGATTTGAATTTTGTCAGAGTAGGACTCTAGTGATGAAGGTGTTTTTATACCATTGAAAATCACTTAATTTTTTACATTTAAGATTTGAAAGGAGTTCAACGTTTTTGTCCCTAAGGACAGAAGGATCTCCTATGAAATGAAGGGTTATAGCTAAGACTAGGGTTGATACTGCATTTTGTTGTGTATTTCCAATATTATCTATAATTGGCATTCCTTCTTCATCTATTTTTATAGCATCAAGAATTTCTCCTCGTTGCTGGTTATTTAGATAGTTATCCCACCATCCTTTAAGCTGTCCTGAAAAGCCAGCTATAAGGAGTTCAGCTACCGTTTTATCTTCATTGCCTATTTGTGTTCTATAGGCGGTTGCAGCCATGGTCATTTTTTGTAGAAAATTTAAAATGTTATATTCAGATATTCCATCTAGATTCCAGTCATAGACTGAAGAAGAGTTAAACCTAGATTGTTCGATTGGCTGAATTTGTCCTAGATCTGGTGCCGCTATTATTTGATTTTTATGATTGTTTCTCCAATCAAGACGGTTTATTTTATTGTTTGAAAATTGTTCTATGGTTTTATCGGAATCTGATTCATGACATAGGGTATTTATTCGAATATTTGAACTTTGTGTTTCGAGATTTCTAGGATTTCTTTGAGCTTTAGAAGTTGGGGTATCAGGGACATCGTAAGCTTGATGCTTACTATTTTCCCCTATTTATATATTGCTCAGTTGGCTTTGAAGAGCTCGGATGAATTCTATATTCGTATTTTGGCAAGTTTTAACACTATTTTTCTGAAATTTGAAATGGTTTGAAAATTGGAAGTTTTAGTTTTTTATTAGATGGGGTTTCATTTGGGTGATTTGTTTGTTTTAGAATTGTTTTCTCAATCCTATCAAGTTGTTTACTTATTGTGCCAAGATTAGTGTTTGAAAAATTGTTTTGGAGAATGATGTTCTTGACATTTGTCTTATCATCTTCTTGAGGGATTTTAAAAGGAATTGCTTCGATCGGTTTACCCGATAACTCGAGTTTTATTCCTTATTGAGGGGGGTGATTTGAATGAATTATTTTCCCATTAGTAATTGTTTCCCAATCACATCCTTTGTTTCGATTGGTAATAGGATTTGCTGTTTTTAGAAAAGGATTATAAATGTTATTTTCTTTTGTATAATCTTCAAACAAATTAAAAAATAAAATTTGAACTTTGTTTTTGTTAAGGATTATAAATGTTATTTTCTTTTTGTTAAGGTATTTTTTCTCTGATTTTTGAAAATTCTTTGAAAAATCAATTTCTTTTTTGTAAATTATTTTTTGAATAGAACTCTTCTCGCAAAATTTTTTTATTTATCTCAAAATCTTTTTCTAAAACATTTAGTTCATTAGCCATATCAGTGATAGCTGAAAAAGTTGGGCTAGTTGGTTCTGATTTTGTGACAAATTCATTTTGTTCAAGACTAGTTCTTGACGTATAGACAGGTTTTGGAATATGTGTTCGAAAATCAACATTTCTCAAGATTGAATTTGGAACATCAGAAGTTGAGAATCGTGGTTGGAATCTGGGTTCTTGAATCGGATAATTACGACCTATTTGGGAGACTCTTCCTAAGTCTATTGTATTCATATTTGAAGAGGATTCATAGATGAGATCATCCTCAGTATTTTTCTCATTATGTCTAATGAAGGAAAGTTTTACTTTTTCGTCATTAGATTGTTCAATATTTTTTAAACGTGTGTTTGGCTCTATTGGTTCTACAGGGTTTTGAGGTTTTGGTTGAGTTACTCCTTCAAGGATCCATTCATCTGGAAGGTTTACATATTTCCATTGAATTGATCTTGGAATAACAGAGTTTGATTTTGAAAAATCAGTTTGGAGTAAGAGTGTTTCACCCTTTTTACTCGATATTTTTACTTTTGAAGAAAAAACACTAGTCATGGCTTTATAATGTAGTCTAAATACCAAAGCAATCGGAATTGATCCTTCGATCATTTCATAGTTATGTGTTTTCACTTGTAAAACTAGTGATTTTAATATATTTTTGTCATTTAAAGAAACGGTGAAATTTGGATAACAATCAAATGATATTGGACCAGCACAAAGGCTTGACTCTATAGAGGTGAGCAAAGAGTCTTCAAATAACTTGAATCTAGTATCTCTTAGGATAGCTAAAATTGAAGTATTAAGACCTTCTTTTGAAAGTGGTTTTATACCGACTTGGACTAGGCCAATATGTATATATTTGAAATTCTTTTCTCTATGTCTTCGTAAAGCGTTATGTGAAAATAATTCAATTGTTTCAAAGGTTTAGTTAATTGTATGTCACGTTCTTCTGTTTTAATTGAAAATTTTGTTTTTAAGAAATTCTGATATAAGACTCGTTATACAAGTCTTATGGTCTGGATCTGAGGTGAAAAAAAGCTAGCTCGAAGCTCCTTCTCCGCAAACAACTCGCAAACTGGTGAAGTGGAAGGTTAGACAAGCAGCTCGAAGCTCCTCTTGTGAAACCAGTTGTGAGGATGTGATGATGGATCGATAAGCACCACAAGGAGGATGAGAGACTCCCTGATACAGCTTGAGAAATCATGACTCTGTGAATCACACACAAAGACAGGATCTGAGACAAAAGTTTGTGACAACTTTTAAGAGAATTCGGTTCTTTATTGATAGTAGGGTCCTTTACAAGGAGGATCGAGCTCTGCTTTTATAGAGTCAGCGTAAAACATTTCTAAAGACTAAAACAAGAAAGAAATCGCAGAATTAAAAGAAAATATGGCCGTTGGTGACTTAATGATCAAATCGGCCAAATAAGGCAAGTGGAGCCCTTGCTTGTATCTTGTCAACTTGGGGAGGAAGGTGCGTGTTCTTAGAAGCCTCTGATTGTCTTGGAGTTCCTCTAGAACTCGTGAAGGATGAGGAAAATATGACCTTTTTGAGTTAAAGGCGTGATGATCCGAATATGGCAAGATCGGGTCTGGATATGGAAGATGAAGGTGTGGGAGGATCTTTCGGTTTAGAAAATTCATATCTCCCAGACCAAAATTGATTTTGGCTTTATTCTACTTCGAGGAGCTTCCCTTATGTGTAAAGAATTTATAACAAATCGGTTTGCAGCTTAATTCTCCGTGGTTTGGTAGGAAATCTCCAATAAGTAGCCGTTGGTCTCTATCGGGTTCATTGGAAGTCTGCTGACTTGTAACTTGAATATCTTCCTCATGTGGAAAGCTTTTGAACCAAATTGACTTCTCTGTGATTCCTTGATGACTTAATATTGCCTCATTAAAAACCTTTCTAGGTAAACCCATTGGGAAAAACCCTAGACAAGGGAAAAAGAGTGCAACAGTCACTTTCCAACACTGGTTAGGTTGATATGCTTCAATAAAGGCATATATGTCTTTGGTACGCTCAGGCTGGTTCTCTCCAAAGGTATTGGTCGTCTGGTTGATGTCTCCTCCATGCTCCTTGATTGATGGTGACTTGATGTCCTCATCATACCCTCCCTCTTGAAAAGGTTTCGACCTCGAAACTGTATAATCTGCACCAAGAAAAAGCAAATTAGCTTTCATTCGTCTTTGGGAGTCTAGAGTCTTACCCCGGTATGGTGATGGTTTGTTGATGTGTTGTGCATCTGGTGGTTCATCTTTGAACTAGTGGTATCATTGGCTCAACTCTTCCTCGGACATGGTCTTGAATTTCTAAGTCTGGTGGTTCTTCCTTTGTACCTGCAATATTTCCAACTCCTTTGGCACAAATCAAGTGAATTAATACAGTCATGGAATTATTATAAACAGGTAAATATGGTTTATTCAATATAGATTTTTGCTCAGGTTTTAATTGTGTAGTAAAACAATTATTTTGAATCAAGTGTTTCCGTGGGGCACCAACGTTTTCATCAAGCTCTTCTAAACTTAATAGGTCTGTCATCACACTTTTAGAATCATCAGAGATTAGTTGAAGCAATGAGGCACTTACCTGACCAAAACTCTCGATGAGTTTTGTTTCTTTTGATGCCACGTCATATTGAGTAAATGTAGGATCCGGTGGCTCTTCTTGCATTAGAATGAAGCTGGGGAAACTTCATCTTTCTCAGGGCCTACTTTTCTCACCGTGTGCTCCATGACTTGATCGAGACCTGCATCATTAACCCTTGGCGAAGACAAGCACATTATACTAGAATTGGACATTTCAAAACCAGATTGTGCTAAACAATCACTTGAGTTAGATGAACTCGGTTTTGGTTCAAGTGTTGTTACATTTACTACTTGTCTTTCAGGACATGTTGCAGCAAAGTGACCTCTCTTATGGCATCTATAACATACTGGTGCACTTAATTTTAAATCGATTGAGGTCTTACTTTGAGATCTTTCTTGCAGCTCACAGTTTGGTGTTGAACTCGGTGTGTGTGTTGCAACTTGTGGGCATCTCTGCGTGTTGTGTTGCTCAGGTGGAGCAGTGTGCAAACGTGGTGTTGTCATCACTATCCTCGGTGTCATGTGTTGTATTGGCTTCAGTGAGATATAGCTGCGAGTTTGGTTCTTCTTCACAAACTCTCGGTACATCCTTGCTTTAAGATCTCCCCAATCAAACACCGGTCGGAAGGTGTGAGTGTCTTCCTTCAGCCACCAAGCGTAGGCATCACCAACTAGGGCATTTACAGCATATGACAGCTTTTTATCTTTGGGGATATTATTTGCGCACAGCCCCTGTTTCATGTTGCTCTCCCATCTAAGATACACCTCAGGGTTCTTACTTGAACCTGAAAAGACTAGAGAATTAGACATGTAACCGCTCCTTTTATTGACTTGCTTCCTTGGGCCGGTTGGTCTTGGTTGAGCTGGTACTCAGTATGAAACAGCTCCATAGCTGATTGTCTTCTCTGCTCTCTTTGGAGGGTTGTACTTTTCATGTGAGTCCTCCTCTGAATCTTCTTCACACCACAATGTATTCGAGCAGCTTCTATAGCAGTCTGGTGTTTTTCGATCCATTCTCTCCTCGTATGCTTCTTCTTCTTCTTGGTACCAACTCTGGTGAGTGGTGTTGGGCGTGTAACCTGGGGGTTCAGACTCAACATCGGACTCGCTCTCATGGCTAGGGTTGGTGTCTCCCGGCCATGGCGGTGCTTTATCAGCAGTTTCTTCATCTGACCATCCTTGGTCTTCTTCTTCAAGCTCAGATTCATAAGAATCTATCTCAAACATGTCGTCATCTTCAAAGTATTCTTCCATGTAAAGAATCATAGCTGGTGCTCTGATTTCGTGGAATTCCTGCAAAAGAATTCAGAACAAGAGATCAAAGTTCTTTCAAGCAAACACACAAAAACAGAGAAAACAGAGAAACTCTGCGTTTTAAGTTTTGATGCACATAAACAATGAAACGGATTTTAAAAATAAAAGTGACAATTTTTATGGGTTTTAAATGGTTTTGAGAATATAAAACAGAAGATGGAAAATTTTTGTGAGTGTTTTTGGATTTTATAAAACTGAAACACTGAAGCAGACGAAATTGAAAAACTAAGAAACAGAAAATTTCTGGGGTTTAAGTTTTGATGAACGAAAAATACTAAATGAACTCCTAATTTGAAAACGACAATTTTTATGATTTTTTGTATATTTTAAGAAGCTAAAACAAAAGACGAAACATTTTTTTGAGTTTTTGTTGATTTTATAAAAATCGGACAAGTCAGATGTAAAAGCTGGAAAATCTAGAAACAGAAAAAAAAAACAAGAAACTAAGATTGAAAATAAACAACCTGGGATAGAAGCTGGTTAGGCTCTGATACCAATGATATAAGACTCGTTATACAAGTCTTATAGTCCGGATCTGAGGTGAAAACAAAGCTAGCTCGAAGCTCCTTCTCCGCAAACAACTCGCAAACCGGTGAAGTGGAAGGTTAGACAAGCAGCTCGAAGCTCCTCTTGTGAAACCAGTTGTGAGGATGTGATGATGGATCGATAAGCACCCCAAGGAGGATGAGAGACTCCCTGATACAGCTTGAGAAATCGTGGCTCTGTGAATCACACACAAAGACAGGATCTGAGACAAAAGTTTGTGAACACTTTTAAGAGAATTCGGTTCTTTATTGATAGTAGGGTCCTTTGCAAGGAGGATCGAGCTCTGATTTTATAGAGTCAGAGTACAACATTTCTAAAGACTAAAACAAGAAAGAAATCACAGAATTAAAAGAACATATGGCCGTTGGAGACTTAATGATCAAATCGGCCAAATAAGGCAAGTGGAGCCTTTGCTTGTATCTTGTCAACATGGGGAGGAAGGTGCGTGTTCTTAGAAGCCTTTGATTGTCTTGGAGTGTCTCTAGAACTCGTGAAGGATGAGGAAAATATGACCTTTTTGAGTTAAAGGCGTGATGATCCGAATATGGCAAGATCGGGTCTGGATATGGAAGATGAAGGTGTGGGAGGATCTTTCGGTTTAGAAAATTCATATCTCCCAGACCAAAATTGATTTTGGCTTTATTCCACTTCGAGGAGATTCCCTTATGTGTAAAGAATTTATAAAAAATCAGTTTGCAGCTTAATTCTCCGTGGTTTGGTAGGAAATCTCTAATAAGTAGCCGTTGGTCTCTATCGGGTTCATTGGAAGTCTGCTGACTTGTAACTTGAATATCTTTCACATGTGGAAAGCTTTTTAACCAAATCCACTTCTCTGTGATTCCTTGATGACTTAATATTGCCTCTTTAATAACCTTTTTAGGTAAACCCATTGGGAAAAACCCTAGACAAGGGAAAAAGAGTGCAACAGTCACTTTCCAACACTTGTTAGGTTGATATGCTTCAATAAAGGCATATATGTCTTTGGTACGCTCAGGCTGGTTCTCTCCAAAGGTATTGGTCATCTGGTTGATGTCTCCTCCATGCTCCTTGATTGATGGTGACTTGATGTCCTCATCAAATTCATTCGTGAGATTTGATAGATTTGATCTCTATTAACTCTTGGGATTTCCCAATTGTCAATTGAGCCTTGAAGGTCATCTATGGTCGTTTCTTGGCTATTTATAACTTTTTTAGATTCTTTTGGAAATCTACTTCTAGATGAAGATGATTCAGATCTATCTAGCGAATTTTAGACTATCATGAATTTCTAATGTTTTATATACATTTTAATGGTTCCTATTAATTTCAGAGACTTACTTGCTAGACACAAGACTGGCAAAAAATTAAAAGCTTTGTAAAACTCAAAAAAGAAGTGATGATATTAGTTTGTTTGTAATCAAGAAATTTATTAAAATTTTTTACATTTTTTTTTTTTTTTTTAATTTTTTTTTTTTTATTTTTTTTTTTTTTTTATTTTTTTTGTTTTTTTTTATTATTTTTTTAAAAAAAAAAAAAAATTATTTTTTTTTTTTTTTTTTTTTTTAATTTTTTTTTTTTTTTTTTTTTTTTTTTTTTTTTTTTTTTTTTATATTATAATTATTTTTTTTTTATTTTTTTTAATTTATTTTAAATTTATTTTTTTAATTTAAATCAGAATTTGAAATTTTTTCTTAGTATGAAAATATAATTAGAGTAAACTCATAATATATTGAGAATAGTTATAGTTGAAAAACATAAAATATATAAAACATAAAACATATGACCATAAAGTCATTAAATATACTTCATTAAAAAGAGTAAATGGATAATTAAACATTTTGATTGAGGTTTTAGAACATTTTGATTTTGATTAGTTCCATTTTAACACTATCACTAAAAAAAAATAGAGTGCGGTCATCACATACATATATATATATATATATATATATATTAACTTACACAAGCAATTACTTATTTTTTTTACACAAGCAATTACTTATTAACTTAAACGCCCATACATTTAAATAATCTCTAAGTAATTAACATTCAACAAACAACAACGACCACGCATGGTCAACAGTTATACCGGTTTTAGCAATCCTACGAAAGCTACAAAACCTAAAGCTACCGGTCCTAATCATCCTCCCCCTCCTCGCCTCGATTCCACGATCACGCCTTATCTTTACTTGCATCGACAAAAGTAATGCATCAACATTTGGTAAACTAAACGCTGAGTGAGACTGATCCTCCCAACAACAGGTTATATGGAAGCCCACGCAATTCAAACAACCACACCAACACGAAATAATAACACCACATATTACTTCAAACAATCAGCTAACATGCAACCTTATGCAAAGCTAATCAAACACATCCATGACTAACCACCTAACAATTCACAACATCAAGAAATGCTACAAACACAAGTCACATAACAACAGTGTCAATCGACCACAACCTATCGACCAACACCATCAATACCCCCTATCAACCACACCCTATCGACCACACCTGGTCGATAGCCACTATCGACCTCGACCTATCGACAGACCTTGTCGATAGCCATCCTAAAAACTATCCGAAGAAACTCATCGACTTACCTATCGATCAAACCTAGTTGATACACCCTATCGAGCTCACTCAATCGACCACACCTGATCGATAAGCACTAGAAAAACACCCAGCATGATCTATTGACCAACCTATCGACATGCCCTAGTCAATACACCCTATCGACCTCGCTCTATCGACCACACCTAGTCGATAAGCAGTAGGAAAAACATCCTGCAGGATCTATCGACCTCGCTCTATCGACCTGTCCTCGTCGGTAGCTTCTATCGGCCTCGCCCTATCGACCACACCTGGTCGATAGTGAGTCCGATTTCCCCACTTCTTAACTTAGCCTAGGCACACTCCTAAGGCTAAACCTCTAAACCACAACAAATACACATACCAAACAAGGCAATAACACACCAAGAAACTATGGAAACACTCCCAACAAGCTATGGAATCACCAAGAAACCACAACCCACACAATCATCAAACAAGCATAAGAATTCACAATCAAAACTTAACAAGGCACAACAAGCACAAATCCATGGTTCTCTAACCACCACAAGCTTAGCAAACTCTAGCTAAAGCCCCATAAATGACCAAAAGGTTTCTAAGCAACCTAGGAACACCCCAAAGCTTAGCACAACCCCACAAGCCCCCACACATAGCTTAATGTTAACCTTTGGTCACAACTCACCTAAGAATGGATGGATCTTGCCTAGAATGAACTCTCCAAGCTTAAGAAGACCTCCCCTTTCTTCCCTAGCCCCACGCCAAACCCTAGCCTCCAACCCACTCTTTTTTCCAAGCTTCTCAAAGCTTTACACCCTTTGATCTCACAAGATCCATGCTTCACCAAGCTCCACAAAAATCCTTTCTCTTCTTCTTCTCTCTTCTCCAAGCTCTCACAAGCTCACAAGCTCTCTTTTTTTTTCCAGCCACAAATGGCGAAAAGGAAGAAGAAAAAGCTAAATTGATTTTGTCTTCTTATTGAGAAAAACCCTACAACTTTCGAAACGATATATGACACCCCCAGAACAAATCTAAATTGATTATTTCACCCCATACTCAATTTCTCGAGACTTGTCTAAGGTTTATAAACTCGAAAAAAATTTCAAATGAATTAAATTAATTAATTTCTGGAACACGGGCATTACAATTCTCTCCCACTAACATAGATTCATCCTCGAATCTTATGTTACCGTTCATCTGCAATGAACCTTAATCATCGCAACGATTACTTAACCCTCGGCCAACCCGGCCAAGTCAACACACTCACGAGGTTTACCACCACCCTTCGAGGCTTCACACTACCTCCCGACCATCATGGCCAACACACAAAAGTAACTACGAATCTATAAGGTCTTCACACTACCTCCTGACCAACCTTGCCACCACACACCCACATATGTACACGCATGTACATCTGAGGTCCATAACTAACCTCCGAGGTTTCCCACTTAGTCACTATGCTTACGACACCACATCATCATATGTGCTTATTGCTCATTCACAGACCAAACCGCAATACCCAAGACACCGCAGCATCTCTGAGTTTTGAGCATCTGCTATACCCCATAAAATATCCACCATATCTCGCAAGATATTACCCACACCACAGCACCCAAGACACCGCAGCATCTCCGAGTTCTGGGTATCTACCATACCACTCCACTCAGGGTAATATAACCTATAAGAATCTCAATATCCCATACCACTCAATTCTGGGGAAATATAACCTACATCTATGATATACACCTTACAAATCCACGGTATTACATATCACTCTAGGCCATACACCTTACGAGTTTGGGTACATCGCCAGTGGTAATCTCAAGACACGCAGTCCTTCGAGCTATCGACACTAGAGGAACTAGTCCTCTCATCGAGCAATAAGTCACACATCTATAAGCACCTCGACCGAACTACCTCCTGTGATCTGTGTAAATCCTCGCAAGGTAGCACCGCAATCACCCATATTCAGCACCCGGAATATATGTCATGCATAACCAATAACCGGGCTATCACACCTATACCCTGTCACTTCGGGTACACCATAATCTCTTTCCGATTGTGAACCAAGCTTTTAAATTCTCATAAAAACTTTCCATGACACTCGTGCCGTCAGCAATAAGAATTACCATCTTATTACTCACATGCATTATTGCTTTTTAACACCAAAACAAAATGCATATCCATGACTCCCAAAGTCATCAATAATAAAAAATACTCATCTTATTAAACACTCGTAATGTAACATCATTATACACAACGGAAATAAAAAATGAAAACACATAGCATACAGCTACACAGCGAAACTGGAACCTCTCGATGGAACTCAAGCCGCAGCTTGTTTCTGGAACCACTTTCAGAACCTCGTTTCCATCCTAGCCTCTGCCTCCCAATTTTGCTCCTGCACCCCGTCACTGTCCCACAGAACTCGCATCATTGGAATCTTCTTCCGACGAAGCTCCTTGACCCTCCGCTCGAGGACTCTCAAAGGTCTCGCTTCAACGGTCATATTGGGTTAGAGATTTGACGGAATCTCAGCCAATATCTCAACACCCCTATGCAAACACTTCTTCAACAACGACACATGGAAGACCTTATGAAATGGCTGCATAATCTCAGATAACTCTAACCGATACGCTACTGGTCTAACACGCTCTACAATCTGAAACGGCCCCATATATCTCAGACTCAACTTAGTTGCAGTAATGGACCTGTTCGGACCTCTCAGCAAAGCCATCTTGAGATACACTTTATCTCCCACCTTAAACACAAGCTCTTTCCGCCTCTTATCGACATAACTATTTTGCCGATCGTGGGCCTCTTTCATGTTCTGCTTCAAAACCTGGATCCTCTCTGTGGTTTTCTGAATAAAACTCGCACCCACTGTGCTTCTCTCCCCCACTTGAGTCCAACGCAAAGGTGTATGACATGGCCTTCCATACAGAGCATCGTATGGAGTCATCCCAATACTCACCTAGTAGCTATTGTTATACGCAAACTCTACCAAGTTCAAGTGATCCACCCAATGACTACCCAAATCCAGCATGCACATCCTCAACAAATCTGACTGCTGATCTGTCTGAGGATGATAAGCCATACTCATGTGCACTCTCGTGCCCATCTCTACCAGAAACGCATTCCAGAACTGAGATGTGAACTTAGGATCCCGGTAAGCCCACCATGAAATCTATCGTGATCATATCCTACTTTTACTCTGGAATGGGTAAACTCCACAACAAACCACTCGGGACCTGGTGCTCTACCTTCACTAACTGGCACACGTTGCACGCCGCAACCTAGTTAGCAATAACCTTCTTCATCCCGACCCAATGATAATACCACTAAAGATCCTGGTACATCTTATTCGCTCCTGGATGAATCGAGAACAAACTCGCATGAGCCTCACTAAGGATCTCTCGCCTCAAATCCTCGTCCAAAGGTACGTCTACCTCCCATTCACAAGGATAGTGCCATTCGCAGACAAGTGATACTGAAAACCTGCTTCTCTCGAAGCCTTAACCAAACCCTCATATTTTTTCTGAGCTAACAGAACTCTGCTCAAAAGATCCGCCTGATTAGCTACCTCTAAGCCCAAATATTCCAGAGATACAACACACAAACGCAATGTGCTAATCTCGCTCATCAAAGTCTCAACCTTATGCTTCTGAGTCAAAGCCACCCGCTTCCGACTCAACGCATCCGCAACTAGATTAGCCTTACTAGGATTGTAAGCTATCTCCAGATCATAATTGGCCACTAGTTCCATCCAGCGCCTCTGCCTCAAATTCAACTCAGGCTAAGTGAAAATGTACTTCAGGCTCTTATAATCTGTGAACACCTGCACCTTTCTGCCATAAAGATAAGATCTCCAAATCTTTAGAGCGAAAACTACCACAGCCATCTCAAGATCATGGGTAGGGTATTTGCCCTCATGCTTCTGTAGCTGCCGTGAAGCATAGGCAATAACCTTCGCCCGCTGCATCAACACACAACCAAGACCAACTCCCGACGCATCGATATATACCATGTAAGGCTTTTCCGGATCAGGCAACGCCAATGCTAGAGTACTAGTTAACAAGGTCTTCAGTTTCACAAAACTATCCTCACACTCTGAGGACCACACAAAAGGAACATTCTTTCCCGTCAGCTTCGTCAATGACTTAGTTAAACTCGCGAAACCCTTAACGAATCGCCGATAATAACCTGCCAAGCCGAGAAACCTCCTAATCTCTGTGGCATTCCTCGGCCTCGGCCAAGCACTAATTGCCCAAACCTTCTCTAGATCCACCGAAACACCTTCCGCGGAGATAACATGACCCAGAAAACCAATCTCCCGCTGCCAAAAGTTACACTTGCTCAACTTAGCAAACAACTTCTGTTCCCGCAACTTTGCAAGAACCACACTCAGATGCACCTCATGCTCCTCCAGACTCCTCGAATACACTAAGATATCATCGATAAAGATGATCATAAACTCATTCATATACTCCTGGAAAATGCTGTTCATCAATCTCATAAATGGAGCTGGTGCATTTGTCAACCCCAATGGCATCACCATAAACTCGTAGTAGCCATAACAAGATCTCAAAGCCGTCTTCCAGATATCCCCCTCATCGATAGGAATCTGATGATATCCCGACGCCAAGTCAATCTTGGAGAACCAAGTAGCCCATCTCAACTGATCCAACAACTCATTGATCCGAGGAAGAGGATACTTATTCTTTACTATGAATCGGTTAAGTCCTCGGTAGTCAATGCACAACCAAAAACTCCCGTCCTTTTTCTTCACAAATAACACCGGTGCTCCCCACGGTGAAGTACTCGGGCGAATAAACCCCTTACTCAGCAACTCCTCCACCTGCTTCTTTAGCTCTGCCATCTCTGCTGGAGCCATCCTATAAGGAGCCTTAGATATCGGTGTCATCCCCGGTTTGAACTCAATCGTGAAAGGATCCGACCTAGATTGTGGTAACCCTTGCAACGACTGGACCACATCCTGGAACTTCCGAACCACTCGAATATCCTGAACCTTAGCCTCTCCAACGGCCTCCGGTAAAGAAATGGTAGCCAAATACGCCTCATAACCCCTCTCGATTATACGCTCGGCTTGCATAACCAAGATCACGAGACTCCCGAAAGTCGGTTTCACCCCCTGATACACCAACCTCCCCTTCCCTTTGTCAAACTCGACATGCCCTCAATGATAATCCTGATGCGCTTTGAACTTCCTGAGCCAAGCCATGCCCAAAATGACATCGTACAGCTCCACAGAGCAGATAAACAAATAGACTCTCCCGCTACCTGAACATCCACGTCTCTAACCCAACCGTGAATCATCAGGAGCTTCCCTTTGGCAATCTCCATGAAACGCAAACTCACACCGGGCTTCCTTCGAACATTAGCCTTCTCGGCCAATTCCGGAGTAACAAAGCAATGCGATGCTCTCGTGTCAAACAACACATGACACTCAGCACCCCCAACACACAAGGTCCCTGCACATATACATGGGCCGAGAACCTTAACACCAAAATAAGCAACCAAATTCCCTAACACATAATTAAACTTAGATGAATCTAAGAAAATACCTGTGATCGGCCTAGAACTCGGCGTTCTCGGACTCGACGATGAAATACACTCGACGCGCTGCTACCACCAGCCTAACTGGCTGCACCACTGTGGCCTCACTCTGCCGCAGCTTGGGACACTGAGGTCTAATATGCCCCGCCTCCTTGCAGTGAAAGCACACCCGAGTATCCACTCGCACCCCGCCCTTTCTAGGACAGCTCGCCACTCTGTGATCCATGCTCCCACACCCGAAGCAACCCTGACCACCCCGACTGCCACACGAAGTGCCATCACCCGGACTGCTGCGGTATGGTTCTGCAAGTCAACCCTAATACCCATCAAGAATCTCTGCACACGGGCCAACTCACTTTCAACCGCTCGTCTAACATAAGACCCGAGCCGGTTGAACTCCACCTCATACTTGCGTACCAACCGATCTCCCTGAGTCAATCTCGCAAGCCTCGACTCTAACCGGTTGAACGCCTTCTGAGGGAAAAACATGGAGTTAAATTCCTCCACAAAATCCGCCCAAGCCATCTCGGCTTGAACTCGCTGGGCTACCACACCCCTCCACCACACCCCTCCACCAGAGATGCGCATCACTCTTCAGATAATGGACTGCAATGTCTACTTGGTATCCCGCGCGACACCAACTCGAGAGGAAATTCCTCTCTATCCTCCTCAACCACGCATCCGCATTCTCAGGATTAGCACCTCCAAGGAAAAACCCTGTGCCTATCCTCTTCATCTGCTCCATCATCCTGAGGTAGGATGGGAGCTCCTTAGCAACCGCAGCTGCAACCTGAGGCTGAACCTCAACAACCACTGGTGGTACCACAGGAGCGTGAGCTGGTACCCTCTCTGGTAACCTCTCCAATAACACTGTCAAGAGATCAGCAAGATGATCATCTTGGACCTGAGCATCACCCGCAGCACCTGCTGCTATACCCGCAGCACCCGCTGGAACACCAGCCACACCGGTACTCACACCGGCCATACCCTCAGACTCAATCTGACTCGCATGCGACTCATCGACCCGCTCCTCCACCACACAACCATGACCTCTACCCCGGCCACGGCCTCCACCACGCCCTCTAGCCATCTGCACTCGCAAGAACAATGACTAAGAACACTAAAACACAATCATCATAATAAAGATAACTCACCGTGGAATCTCACAAGGCTCAAAGATGATGATTCTATGACCCCATGCAACACACAAGTTTTCCTAAAAGCGTATCAACTCTGATACCAAGAGTTCACAATCAAAGCTTAACAAGGCACAACAAGCACAAATCCATGGTTCTCTAACCACCACAAGCTTAGTAAACTCTAGCTAAAGCCTGACAAATGACCACAAGGTTTCTAAGCAACCTAGGAACACCCCAAAGCTTAGCACAACCCCACAAGCCCCCACACATGGCTTAATGTTAACCTTTGGTCACAACTCACCTTAGAATGGATGGATCTTTCCTAGGATGAACTCCCCAAGCTCAAGAAGACCTCCCCTTTCTTTCCTAACCCCACGCCAAACCCTAGCCTCCAACCCAGTCTTTTTTTCCAAGCTTCTCAAAGCTTCACATCCTTTGATCTCACAAGATCCAAGCTTCACAAAGTTCCACAAAAATCCTTTCTCTTATTCTTCTCTCTTCTCCAAGCTCTCACAAGCTCACAAGCTCTCTTTTTTTTCAGCCACAAATGGCGACAATGAAGAAGAAAGGAAGAAGAAGAAGCCAAATTGATTTTGTCTTCTTATTGAGAAAAACCCCACAACTTTCGAAACGATTAATGACACCCCCAGAACAAATCTAAATTAATTATTTCACCCTATAATCAATTTCTCGAGACTTGTCTAAGGTTCATAAACTCGAAAGAATTTTCAAATTAATTAAATTAATTAATTTCTGGAACGCGGGCGTTACAATATATATATATATATATATATATATATATATGCATAGTTATATATAGTAGACTATACATAAATGTCTATGTTTTATTAATATCTAGTTTTTATTGTTTGATTGATCTGTTATTATGTTATATATTTATCTTGTCTTTTACTTTTACAAAAAAATTTTATCGATTTTGTCTTTTGTGTCAAAGGTATACATCATCAAACATGTATCAAGAACTTCACGGAGATCAAGAAATCCATGAAGAAAGAGAGATATATAGATTATATGGCGATGATGAGTTAGATGATGATATTATTTTATTAGTGCTCTTCATTTTCTTTCGTATGTTGTATTTGAGGAAACAACAACAAAATAGAGTCCAACATTCCATTTGACGTGCAATTACAAGACATGGCAAAAACTATATAGAAAGTGCGCTAAAACAAGACGCTATTGATGGTAGATATATCTTTGCAATGGTAGCAAATAAAGATGCGGCCGCTTTTCGCAACAGAAAAGGCGATATATCACAAAATGTGTTGGCTGCTTGTAATTTTGATCTTGAATTCATATACGTACTTAGTGGGTGGGAAGGTTCAGCTCATGACTCAAGAATATTAAATGATGCTTTGACAAGAAACACTAATCGTCTACCAGTTCCACAAGGTAGATCATTTTTAATTTGTAAATATGCTTTTTCAACAAGATAATTAACTATATTATTATTACATTTCAAGGAAATTTTATGTAGTAGATTGTGGATTTGCAAATCGTCCAAACTTTTTAGCTCCTTATCGTGGTGTCAGATATCATCTACAAGAGTTTTCTGGTCAAAATTCTTAACCAATGGATGAAAAAGAGTTGTTTAACCATCGACATGCATCCTTGAGGAATGTAGTTGAAAGAATCTTCGATATTTTTAAATTTCGATTTCTAATTTTTAAGTCTGTGCCTCCTTTTCCCAATGAGACACAAGTAGAAATTGTACTTGCATGTGCTGGTTTGCATAATTTTCTTCGAAAGAATTGTCGATCAGATATTTTCCCTGAAGAAAGTGTAGAAGAAGTTATTGAAGACACTAATGACAATGATGATAAATTTCTTACAACCCAAGATCAACAGAGAGAATATGCCAATCAGTGGAGAGCAACAATTGCAACAGATATGTGGACAGATTCAATCAGTCATGAAAGTCATGGATGAAGAAATGAGAGTTGTTTGATTTTTAGCTCGTTATTATTTTTTATTCTAATAGTTTTGTTTCTATCATATAAAATCTAGTTGTTTGATAAGTCCTCACCAGGAATATTTTCAAATCCACGTATTTACTTTCAAATTCACTATCTTAAATTTTAAAATCCACGACTTCTACATTAATTTCTAAATTTGACTTGAAAATCCAAATTCATTAAAATCCACAAATGAATAAACCCCCCCTAAATATCTTCACATTGACTTCCAAAAATGATGTGTGGTAAATATATATTTTAAAAGAGTTTGTTGTATATGATAATATTTTCCAACTTTTCATTATATTGTAGATTTGTTTCCTTGTTTTGCAATATCCTGTGAACTTTGTTGGATAATATTCAGTTTAATCATAATTTTATTGATTGGTATATTTGATCTTCTTTAGTACTATATTTCCTAAGTTTGAATCATTTATAGTACATGTAAAAGAAATTTGAATCTTATTTAAATTGAATAACAATTAAATCATTTGACTATAAATTCTATAATAAGTAAATATTTTGAATTAATACATTTAACTAAAAAATCATATTTAAATAAGAAACAAAATTCTCTCTTGATTTGACTTTAAATTTATTTTGCGCAAAACAATGAAAAGTAAAGAAACAAAGAGATTTAAAGATACAAACAAGAGTGGGAAAATTTGACTTTTCTCTTGAAACATTTTAAGAAAAGTAACAATATTTCAAATCTTTGCAAGAAATTTTTCATTATGGCAACAAATTTATAACAAAAGAATAAATAAGTTAGACAATAACGATATAATTACTTACATTTTATCAAAAGATATACAAAATTTAAAATATGTAGAAATTTTTTTTCAAATAATAAATAAATTAGTTGTTACTGAATATGACAAAATTAATGGTATTTTAAATGTCGTGCGCAAACCATTACTAATTATACTATTTTGTTTCCTTGTATTAATCCTTATTTTTGATATAAATTAGTGAGTACAGAACATAAAGTTTATTTTTATATCACAAAGTTTTGGTTTCTCTGATTCTTCTTTATAAAAAAAATTCGCAAAATCTAGAAACAATATTTTGAGTTCTAAATCTCCATTTGATTTCAATGGATGCCAAGAGGAAACTTTCAGAAGAGAAAGGTATGAATCTTTGTTTATAAGCATATACAATATTTATGAATTCATCAAACATGATATGATGAAAATAATTGAATCTCCCTCCAGTGGAAAAAAAAAAAACTTTTTTTGATTTTTAATATTCTTTAATTTTGTTTTAATGAATTTTTCGAAGTCATTTATTATTATTATTATCGAAAGTTGTATCTAAATTATACTATGTTAATACTTATTAAAGCTTATGCAATTATTTGATTTTACTTTTTTTAGATCTATGTCAAAACGATGGAAAAAGGAAGAAGGATGTGATACAAGAAATTCAAGAGGCTGGTGGAAGCAGTAACGATATAAATGTGGCTCGTAGTTTTTCAATATAGAACTCAATGGTTTAACAAACATACCAATCATGAGTTTTAACTCACAAGAGAATATAGTTAAAAAGATCTTACAATCGAAAGCTCGGTTCAACATGCGGTTATTGATGGTAGTGACGGAAGTGGTAGCAGTGGTGAATGGCTAGCCAGCGATTTGATTTAAGTTGTAAGTGTACATAATTAAAATAATTGGATATAAAGTAAAAATTGTGTGGTGATAACATTTGTTGTTGTTATGATTTTAGATTTACCGTAGTTTTTCCTTAATTTGTTGAATGAACTAATTTTTGTTATGTCTAGGTAAGTGAATTTGTCAAAGTTAATGTGAAAAGTGAAGAAGAAATAAACGAATGGAAAGACATCTTCAAAGTTAATAAAGCCTCAAAGAGTGGAAGATCGAGAAAAACTTACGAATCGATCTCAGAAGAAAGGAGATAACGGAATAGTACTAAAGTTAAGCAAGATTAATAAGATGTATTTTGGTTTCGTCACTAAATCTATGTACTAAGCATAAAAGTAAAGACAAGATATGATTAAAATGAAACAACAGGCAAAACAATGAGAAAAACTAGGCAATAAAAGTACACGAATACATGATCAGTGGTGGAAAGTTCTAAACCATACCAAGACAAAATGAATTTGCTATATTCATCACTTGTCACAAAACAAATGAATAAAAAAAAAACAGGGCATTCGTTAGATAGAGATACAATGATTCCTTTTTTTACACACAGCAGACAAGAGTGCAAATTCGAACAAATGCCTAAACCCTAACTACAAAACAAAAAAGCTCTTACAGATACTCAACTTAGTTAAGAGCCTTTTCTTCAAGGGCTTTGTTCCGATTCTGTTCTGTCGTCTGGCCCGGCAAGCGTCACCTACAACAAACACATCAGTTTCACATGTACACTCTTTCTACAAAACCATAGTTTTCTAACCCCATCTTTGTTGTACTTACATTGCAATCACAAGCAAATCTACGTGCAAGCATGATCGCTGCGTTTCTTTCTCTCTCAGATTCAAAAGCTATCACAAAGGACACTCCTTTCTTTGCCTGCCAATACAATGCCTGAGCTGCAGCGTTTCCATCTCCTCTCACTCCACATAGCTACTCAATATGATCATTAATAGATTATGATTTTAAGGTTTTTGCGCGTAACACTAAAACAATGAGACACTGTAAAGCAAAAGAGTCGCTTTTTACCTGCATAGCACTAGAGTAGTACTCTTTTGCAATCACTGTCTTTCCTTTGCAAAGTTTTATCCTCATTTTACCAACGTGAAATAAGTGGATAGATTCAGATGTATTGTCTTCCCCACTCATCTGGGTCACAACTACCTATCAATTACAATAAGAGGAACATTAATCTATTTACCAGCAGTATCAAATAATCTAATCAAACTACTAATTCCAAGCGACCCTAAGCATTAGCGCGAGAGAAACCTTACGTTGAAATCAACATCGTGCTTCCGTACTAATGCCTCCACGTAGCTACCCAATCCAGCAGCTGCACCAAATCAAGACCTTTTTTAAAGTTTGTTTTTTCATCTAGCAATGATGGAAATAAGTACTGTTTTCGTTGATATGTCATAGTTCATTTAATGCAGGGTTAATTCGATAAAGTTTCTTATTTTTTTCTTAGAGTACGTCGTGAAACTTTAGATAACAATGAGTCACATAAAAGAGAATATCTACCAAGCAACACAACCTACACAAACAATTTGATCATGTCGACATAAACAAGAACCCTTTATAGGAAATAACATAACAATGAACCTGGATCAATCTTTCCCACTGTGGATAATGAAAGCAAATGACCATCGTAAGTGATATCTGCATGCAAGACTCGTCCAACGTCAAAAGGCTCGGGAGCGTAAACTGATTTAATGGCACCTGAAATAGGAATATCATTAGGAAATACTTTTCCTCAGTGATGAAGACACGATCCAACTTGATTTGGCTCTAATTAAACAAGTGACATGAGAAATATTGTTCTGGATTCCGAAATCATTAGATGTACTCATGTAAGAAACAATTTAATTTGTAACCGACGAGCTCAGAACAAAACCAGGGCCTCATAAAACTTGAATTCAATTAGGAAATGCTACCATTTATGAAAAATCTATTATATGGATAGAATATTCACACAAATGAATCAAAGAAAGAAAAAACGGGAAAGGTGACTGGACCTGATATAAGCTCTTTCTTGCTGCCATCAGAAGATGAGCGGTACCATTGCATTGTACACTTGGAAAGATCAGGAGCACCGTCCGAGCAAGGTCTGACTCGCAATAAGGAACCTAGAGCTTCAGTTCCATCTATTTCATATACAAGGGATATATTTTCCTCACTCTTTCTGCACATTGCGAGCTGAATTATAGAGAAGTGTAATTCAGTATCAGAATCCATCTCTTTGTTAACCGCATAATAGTCAAGGATGCGCTCATATGTGAGTTAGGACAATCAAAAGAACTTGGAATGAATTAAATAGAATATAGAATTTCAAGTAACCTTCTTTTGTAGTTGAAGAAAATGTTTAGATTTCTCTGCAAGCTGATTCCTCAGTGCTCGAAGCTCATATTCCATGTCCATTACCTAAAAAAATGCACATGATTTGACCAATCAAAAACAACATAAGATAATTCAGAAGCATCGACTTAGACAGACAGATCAAGCCATTTTGACCTCAGATATAAACCACCTTTCATCTACCCACCTTGCTTGGCTGATGCAGCATTTTAATCCGCCTAGCTTCTTGAACTTCCTTCATTAAATCCTCCATGTCCTGATATAATGTTTACATGAGTTATATACTTTACAAGACATTGGAACAAGAACAACAAGCTGGTTTACATCTGTCAAAAGTGAAATCAGCATGCTGGAGATATCTAGAGTGGTACATGAATCAACATTATAAACATAAGACATTTACTCGATTATGGTAGAATCCATCACTAAATACCTGTTTTCCAGAGGCCCGAGACATCTGTTCATGATCTCGTAGGGCTTCTTCAACTCTTTGTACAGCAGCTCTTGCACTTTCAATCTCAGCACGCGCAAACGCTTTTTCCTCGTCGACAAGTTTCTTAGCATCCTCTGAGGCCTAGTTAAAAAAATGCTACCCACTAATCAGCAGGATAATTATAGCACTTGCATATTTTTACACCAGACCAACCAGCAACATTTAGTTTACAACCAACAAAAGAAGAATAATACACATGAGGAAACAAAGAAGCGTCCCACGACTAATAAAAAACTAAATCAAGATTTGGAAATGAAAGATCACGTTTGTCAAGAACTACATCATAGTTCTTTATCAAAAGTAATAGAAGATAAACTACTCAAAGAACAAACGACAGTCACTTTTAATCGTCTGGCTACCTCAAGGACTAATAAAAACAGTATGGTATTAAGCCCTGGACGAAAACATAGTTGCTATTTCAGAGGAATTGGTTCATGTTGATTCATGTGAAAATGACATTAGACATCTCATAACTATTCACTTCAAGTGATACGAGAAAATAAAATCTGTTACTGCCTCAAAGAGGACAGCTTTACCTGTTTCAAGAAAGTCGCCAACTTCTTCACTTCGGCTTTTTCTATGAACAACTCTCCTTCTCGCTGAGTCAACTGAACAGCTAGAGCTTCAACCTAACAGAAACCACAATTTCCCAACATATTTAAGAAATAGAGGAACGAGGACACAGCTTTGAAAAAGGAAAAATAACACATTGCAGTTTTCAGAAAGGCTAGAGGCTATAAAGATCACTACATAAGTCAGATTGCAGGAAAGAGATTGTTTTATACAAGGGAATGACTATAAAAGACTAACCATGGCAATGGCTTCCTCTACATCATCCTTGTTTCTACCTGCCACACGTCCTTTTAAAGACTCCAATGCATCTCGAAGTTTCTTTAAAAGAACATGTTTCTCCAAGGAAGTAGCTTCTTTTAGTTTTGCCTGCACTCATTCCCAAACCGAATTAGCTTAAATATTTTTTCAATTACCATATTCTTCACTTTAGCTACTTAAATTTGCTTTTCTTTCTCGTTCCCCTATTTCTGTATTAATAACAAAAACTGTTTACTTGCTCTTAACTAGAAATGTTATCACAGATTAAAAGCCAGATTTTTATATCCATATTAGGAGATCTCAAACATAGGATTAGGATATATATCAAACCTCCTCAGATAGCTTAGCAGCTGCAGCCAACCCTTTCTCGAATTTATTAGCGAGATCACGAACAGACAAACGTTTCTGCTGGTCCATCAGCTGTGCGGTCTCACGCGCAACAACCTCTTTCATCGATAACACTTTAGGATCATCTTTCACATCAAGTATCTGATCATTAGCTCCAATTCTATAGTTAGGAAATCTACTTGAAGCAAATTTCACATCTGCTGATACTGCTGGAACACCATCTTTATGTAATGTATCCCGGAAATCGCGTGTAACTCTTGTCATTGTTGCCTGGTTCATAAACAAAATGACAACATTTAGACTAGAAGAATAGAAAAAACAATGCTCCAAGAAGCTCACAGATCTGTTCTTGAATATTCACAAAATCTGAAAATACAAAATAATTGAATCTCCAAATGTTCAAACAAAAATGTGACCTTTCACATCAAAAAAAAAGAAGCTGATGCTAATGTTGGAGATTAACAATAGATTCAATTCATGTTCAAGCAAAGTCATCGCTTTATTGGAGGAAGTCAAAACCCTAGATTACCAAACAAATAGTCGTCAACAACTAACTAACCAAACCAATTTTGTATACAAAATCAAAAGACACATAGAAACTGAGATTTGAGAGTCAAATTTAAGAACATGAAATCCAAAATCAGAACACAAAAAACAATGATTTGAAAACCATAATCCATAATAATGCCGGAAATTTTGGTGACGAAGTTCAAGAGAATAAGACAGAGACAGCTCACCAGAGTCCCGATTGATGGATTAGACAAAAGTTTTGTGTTTCAATCGAAGATTTGTCGGAAATGAAAGGAAGAAGAAGAATAAGAAGAAGATTGGGTTTGGCAGAGGAAACAAAAGTGAAGTTTTGAGAGAGTCGTAAGCATTAGCTTTACTGAAAAGCAAAGACCGTGAAAAAGAAAAATTGTGGTTTTGGTGGAAAATAATGTGTTTTTTTTAATTTTTATTTAACTTAAAAGTTTTCTGGTTAAGGCAATAAATTGTTTTTGAAAATTTTCTACACCGGTTGATGCGCGTCTCTGTCGTACTGTGTGGTCTGAAAGTAAAGCGAGTCTCGAAGCGGTCACGGGTTCTGTTCAACTCCCACGAGATTTTTATTATTGTTTCTAATTAAACTTTTTAGGGAAATTAAGTCAAATGATGATATTTAATTATTTCTTTTTTTTTGTTAACAAATGATGATATTTAATTAGAGTGGTTTGCTAAAACTAGACTTTTCTTACACAAATTCGGTTAGCCTAAACTTATATTAACTAAAATATTTTAATACTTTTAAAGGTCAACAAATTAAATAACCATGGAGGATCTAAAAATTAATTATTTGGCAATGGTTTTTCTTTTATTAACTCTCTCTCTTAACATCAATTTTCTAACCAAAATATCCTTATTGCGATGTTAACAAGGTAAATATTTGTTTAACGATCAAATATTTGGACTATCATCAACTCTAATTCAACGGTAATTATAATATTAACATGGTAAAAACTATTATATCATGTAACAAATATGGATTAACATATAAGTTATTATTTGACATGATATAAAATATATTCGAAAAAAGTAATATATTAATCTGACTAATGATAGATAAAGTTTTATCGATAATTAATTTATTTGTTAACATGATATATATTGTGATATACTAATAAACATAATTACAATGTTAACAAATTAATTATCCATTAAAACTTTATGCAACATTCATCAAATATATACATAACTATGTTCAGAACATATTTTAAATTATGTTAACAAAATAATTACAGTTAAAATTAGAGTTAATGACAGTTCAAATATTTTGATCAGTAAACAAATATTTACTGTATTAACATTACGATAGGACTATTTTGGTCCAAAAATTAATCTCAAGAGAGAGAACTAATAAAAAGAAAACCGTTGTCAAAAACTTAATTTTCAGTCCTCTATAGTCATTCTTTAAAATTACCCTACTTTTAATTATAGTTCTGCTGAAAAATAAAAATATATAATACTTAATTAAATCAAATAAAAACCTATATATATGCCCTAGAGGAAGTTAAAGTTCACTTGGACACATGATTTAATGGACTACTATAATCGGACCTGCACATATATGCGGAGATATATTTATAAAATAGACTTACTTGATATTTAAATTTAAGATATAATTTAGTTGTAACATGTATATAATCAAAACATTGCTAACAGTTTGATTAGGGATGTTAAATTAGATTTGAATTTGATTTTAGTTTGCATTATGTCACTATATAATCTAGACATATCTATTTTAGAACAAAAAACTATTTCGTCTAGTATCAATAAAAAATCTTCTATCTCATAACCGATTTCTTTTAAAATTAACACCGTTCGTCAATTTTAACCCCAAAAAAATACTCATTCGACAATGTTTATAATAAGAGATTGAGTAAGAGTTTTAGACAGGAAACATGTATTTCCTATTTGTATATTTAATTTTTATAAAATTAATGGAAATTATCCAAAAAAATTATAATTCTCAAAAATCCTCTAAATGTTTTCAAAAAATACCCGAAATTCCTAAAATACCTATCTAGATGTGGATTCTAACTCTAGACAATGGATTCTAGGCAACTATTTGTTGGCATGTGTGTATAGTTGTGGGACGGGTTGATCGCGTCACTCAGTGTTTATTAAATACGGATGCATCTCTTCGTAATGATGCAGAAAAAGTTTAGCTTGCTGGAGCTCGTGGAACCAAGGTTGCAGAAAGGGGATGACATACCGGTGGTTGTTGTTTATTTATTTTATTACTGGTATTGTTTTATGGTGATGAATTGTTATGAACTTGTAGGTTGTTAGTTGATAATTATGCTGATGCAGTATATGAACTTATGTAGTTAATTAAATTAATGTGATTTTCGTAAATAGTTTAAGTTAGTTTGTGTTGGGTGATTTAATATTTATGAGAATATTTTTATCGGAAAAAAGGGTTGGGTTGTTTTAACGTGAACCAATACTCTCCTAAAAATAATTATTGCGCTTCATGAAACATGTAAAGAATCCCAACATATACAAGAAGCAAGAAGATGCTCACCAGTGAAGAGCCAACAAAATTGTTTAAAGACATTGTTGCATGTGTCGCCCAATTCGAAATAAGATATATCAAGAGCAGTATGACAAAATATATTCCTCCAAGAGAAGACTCAAGAAGAATAAGAAAGTTGAGATCAAAATGCATATTATGAAGATGAAGCAAGTGTAATGATTTCAAAAATGATCGATGGCTTTGGAGAATAGATTTGTAAATTTCATGATTAGGGACAAATGGTAAGTGTATTTGTTAGCTACATATGAGTAGATATTTACTAAGTGGAACTATATTTATGTTCTAATATGATTTTTTTTTATTAATAATAGAGTTGATTTGTTTTGTGTGGCTACCAAAAGATTCACAAAAGAAATGTTTCACAAGTTTAAGTTTGCACTTTGGGAAGCACCATCACTATGTGTGTTTAAGCTATGGAGAGTAACTCGTAACTCAGATGAATTAAGTTTCTGTAATAATTTTGTGATTTTTTTTATAATTGGAGTTCCTAATTAAGGTTAACTAAATAAGTATATAATGAAATCATTGTGACAAATGATGAAGAGTGCTCGCAAATTCTTTTGGATGTAAAAGACAATCAATTTGAAGATTTTAAGCTCAAGTAAGATGCTATAGAACTTATTTTTGGAATTGATTAGGGCTGTGTTTTGAAATGTATTTGATTAGATTAATATGTATTTGAGTAATGGAGTAGTCCAAATATATCCCCTTGAATCACTCGTTTTAAAAGTGTGTCGTTGAACTGATTTTGAGTATCTCGGTAAGAGTAGGTAGATAGTTTTGAGTGAGGTAAGAATGTTTGGCTTAAGCGCAATTAATAGTTTGTTATTATTATTATTATTTTTGATGGAGAATAGATGTTAATTTGAAAGTGATGAGGTTAATTTGGTGGTTACAAAGCATGAAGTTAGTATGGTGGATAGAAATTAAGAACTACATAATATGTGTATGCATGATAAATTCTAAAGAGGTTGGTGACTATCAAACAGAGGACACATCACTTAATGAGTAGAGGTACAAAATAGACATATGAGTGTGGGAAGTTTACGAGCGTTTGAATTTTATTATGAGCAGTTTCTTCATATCGTGTGTAATGTTTGTATTATGTTTTATTATGTTTTGTTTGTAATGTTTGTATCAATTTAGTTATTCATTTACACATTAACCATGTGTGGTATTTTATGTTCAATATCTGGTTTTGTTTATTTGTTTATTTGTTTATGATGATTGTTTGTATAATGGAATTAATGGCTTTTTAACATAATTAAGCATGTTTGGAATTTAATTCAATGTGTGGGTGTTTTTGTTGAACTTTGTTTTGTTTACAGTTGACATTTGAATTACGTTAATATGGTATTTTTAAGACATGGTAGTACACTACAAAATACATGAGTTATAACGTTAGTTATTTTTAAGTTTAACGTCGGTAATTATTGACTCAAAAAATATTGCGTCGGTTCTTAGACCGACGTATTAACATGTGACGCAAATTAACTTAACTCTTGTTTCAGTTATCTTTTCAAATCAAAATTGCTTCTAACTTTTTTTTTTGAACGTCGGTTACACAAGTAACTTACAAAAAGTGACGCTTCATGTAATATTTGTTGTAGTGGTAATGGAATTTTTCCGATAGCTTTTTATTTGTTTCCCCTTATTTTCGAATTTAGTTTTTTTTTAAAGAAACAGGTGTCGACGTGAGGGAGTCCGACGTATCACTCAGGTAGGAGAGTTCACTTCTACTTTTATATGTATAGTTAAGGAAACACACAATAGCATGTTAGAATGGTAGATAGTGTGTGTGATTTTTTCAAAATTTTAATCAATTATTGAAATATCAACAGATTCATGCGCTGGTTGGATCTTGTTTGATCTATATTGTTTGGATAATTTGTTATTTTTTTTTATTTTAATGATTATATATACAATCAAAAAGAGGTAAATAAACGACTATAAATATGTATTGCAACAAGTGACATAATATTTGGTATTGGTTGTTAAATTATGCATATTAATATTAAGGTAAAACTAGGAACTGAACCCACCAGATATCGCGTGGGAGCTTACACATTAATGATATTTGGTTTAATATGTATTATTTTAAACTTTTAATAAATGTGTCACATAACTAATTTGTGTTATATGAAACCTAATGTCATAAATGTTTGAAAATTATATATTATATTATTAATTATAGGAATGTATAAGTCTTAATGTTATAAATGTTAATGTCTAAGTATAAAATAATACTATCTCTAAAATATTTATTAATTAAATAATATATCTATTAATTAAATCAACCCTGTTGTTTGAAATATTTATTATGTGATTTTTTTGTTACATAACCAAGAAATATTCTTGTTGGAAAACGATTTGTAATTATGCATACTTTTTAGAAATTTTAAAATATATTTTAACAATCATATATTTTTTCATTCATTATTGATATTTACGATGCATCATTCTTGTACTATAAAAAAATTCCATTACTATTAATAAATAAATTTACAAAAAAAAAATTAATGTCAAATTTTCTATGAATCATTTTTTATATAAATAAATAATTTACTAAATGTGTATATAACAATAAAAATACATAATATCGATGTGGGATATAAAATTCAGAAACTTAGATTTTTATAACATTATATCCATACTAAATAAAAGAAACATTATTCAGTACAACAAAACAACACTTCAAATACAATTTTTTTATTTATTTGCATGAATTCTTTTTGTTTTATTTAGTCTGTTGATGGCAGATATCAAACAATTGGTTTAATTGATTGGTTGATGTCCATTTTGATGCTTCTTTCAACACTACATGCCATTCTTCTTCAACTTCACCTAACAATCCTCTTTCATTGCATGCATCTTGTTAGAACATCAGGGAAACTCTAATATATGGCAATGACATTTAAGGTCTTTAGCTGCTCAACAACGGTTTTAAATGTTAGCATAACTTTATTTCTTATTGTTCTAATATCTTCAAAGTTTTTAGAACCTCTTACATAATTTAATAACATGGGAAGATAATAGATCTCATCCGCTGAATGATGAATATGCACAACTCTACCAATCACGTGACATTGCTTTCGCTTTGTCCATTCTATTTTTTTTGGAATTCCATACAAATCTTGTAGGATATTTTGAATATGTTAGCTTATGGCCAACCAAATACTACTTATTTGCTTCCATCCATTTAGAAAACATTGTTGCAATTAAATCACATCCCATTTCCATATCATGTTGTTGGTGGCTGTCGCTAATGATGACATGTTGCTGATAGAGTAAATGAAACGTAAGTTTCATAATTTTAGGAATTAGAGAATCCGAAAATATGTTTTTTTATATGTAACTACTTGCAGATTTGTGACCATATATATGGTTTGGTTTTTATATTGTCATTTATAACTTCACTAATTTGTTAAAACTTTTTATAACAAACCTACAACAAAAAAAAAACTTATATATGGTAAGAAAACATTGATAACCAATTATAACCACATAAAAATTAATAAATTGAAAATGATTTATTTGAATTAATATTTTTACCTTAAAAGGAATTAGTTTTATATCGTATTTTACCTTTTTCCCTTCTAAACACTTTATTAATAAACATTGCCAATATCGCCAGATAATAAACACTTCTAAACAAATTATTACATAAGCAGATATATACGCCATATAATGAGAAAGATACATCAAAATAAGTGTGACGGTCGCACTTTTTTTTTAACACCCAATTACTTAATAAATAAACGCCCATATATTTAAATATTCTCCAAGTAATTACCATACAACAAGCAACAATGACCATGCATAGTCAACAGTTCTACCGGTTTTAGCAATCCTACGAAAGCTACAAAAAAACCACAAAACTACCGGGTCCTAATCATCCCCTCCTCACTGCCTCGATTCCAGGATCACGCCTTATCTTTACCTACATCGAATAAAGTGATGCATCAACATTTGGTAAACCAAACGCTGGGTGAGATTGATGTTCCCAACAACAGGTTATATAAAAGCTTACGCAATTCAAACAACCACACCAACACGAAATAATAACACCACATATTACTTCTAACAATCAGCTAACATGCAACCTTATGCAAAGCTAATCAAACACATCCATGACTAACCACCTAGCAATTCACAACATCAAGAAATGCTAAAAATACAAGTCACAGAACAACAGGGTCAATCGACCACACTCTATCGACCAACACCATCGATACCCCCTATTGACCACACCCTATCGACCAAGACTCCCCAAAACTCCACACCCTTTGATCTCTCAAGATCCAAGCTCCACAAGCTCACAAAATTCTTTCTCTTCTTCTTCTCTTATCTCTCTAAGCTCACAAGCTCAAGAAACTCTCTCTCAACCCCCACAATTGGCGAGTTCAACAAGGAGAAGAAGTGAAAACCAATTTTGCTTACCACTTGTTACTTTTGAGAAAAAATCCATAACTTTCGAACTAATTTACGACACCCCCGAAACAAACCTAAATTGATTCTTTCACCCCATAATCAATTTCTGGAGACTTGTTTAAGGTTCATAAACTCGAAAGAGTTTCCAAATTAATTAAATTAATTAATTTCCGGAACACGGACTTTGACGATGCTTTCCGTAGATAAGCCTTACTCGCTAATGAATCATTAAATTCATTATTTTCTTTCTCCATATTCGATCTTATTCTCATGCGAATTTTGTATGTGGGTAGCATCTTTTGGCTAAACATCCATTTTGCACACCACATGATAAATCCAATGCTTCCGACAACAGTCCTGAAATGTCGACATTCTAATACCAAAACTTCCTTATTAAAGTCACTTTGAAAATTCTTGACTTTCTTTTTCTTCCGATTTGATCCCACATTAGTCTTATTCCTCTGAGTAGACAGATTATTATCCAACAATCCGATAATACCAAGATGATAAACACTACCAAAAGCACCATTGCATTCGTGAACCAAATAAGACTGCTTGGTACATGGGAGAAAGGAAAATGCAATTGGAGACATGACACCGGTAAGACCATTTTATAGGATACCGGAATAAACCTCTACACAAGAGTAATACAACTAAATAACTTTGGAACACACATATACAACCCACCGTCACGGCAATCACCAAACTCATCCCCAGTGATAGCGCAAAGTGGGTTTGTGATGAGACCGCCATCTCGTAGCCTTGAATGGTCACAGAAGATAGAATCGGGATTGTTAGATAGAGATGCCCCCATAGAATTGAAACAATGCCAATGACAAAACCATTGAAGAGATCCGTAGATAAACGTATATGCCATGCTCGTTGAGTTTGGCCTGGATGATCATGGTGGAAATGAAATAGTATGTCGTCTCACACACACTGTTGATGGTTACCCGACACAACCACCCCAACATAACCACCAGTAACCGGCAAGATAACTCTCTCAGAGATCGAGAGACGTGAGCAGAGATCGAAGAGGTGTGTCGCATTCTTTGTCGCCATCCTTTCGCTCTCTCTATGTGCTCTCGACATATAATATTCATCGTAATTTTCTTATGTCAAATAAAAAGCTTGTATAGCCATAATAGCCACACAAAAAATTATTCTAAACAGCACGTATCTTTAACGTGGCGGTTATTAAATAAACAGTAGTGACGCTTTAAATAAACAGTAGTGACGCTTTGAGCTGTGGGCTTAGAGAGAAGGAAGAGAGAAGAAGAAGAGAAAAGGTTGGGAAGGCTTAGAGAAGCTTGGATCTTGTGAATGTGAAGCTTGTGGAGCTTGGGAAAAGAAGTGGCTGGAGCCTAGGGTTTGGGCTGAGCTTGGCGTGAGCTAGGGAAGAGAGAAGAGGTCTTCTTGAGTCCATCTATGGTAAGGTCCTTCCATTCGAAGGTGAGTTGAGACCAAAGGTTATCATTTAAGCTTGTGTGGGGGCTTGGGGAGTTTGATTTGTTTTGGTTGGTTTCCATTTTTTTGGTGAAGCCTTGGGGGTGTTTCTATGCTTATGATGTTTAGAGAACTTTGGTTTCATGCTTGTGGTGCTTTATTGAGCTTTGATTGTGAGAATCTATGCTGGGTTTAATGATTGTGATTTTTGTCAGCCTTGGTGATTTTTTCAAGAGTCATTGTGAAGCTTAGCTAGTGTTTGCTAAGTTTGTGCTGGTTAGAAAACCATGATTTTGTGGTTATTGTGCCTTGTTAAGCTTTGATGGTGATTTCTTATGCTTGAATTTGGTGGTTATGAATTTTTGTGTGTTGTGTTTACTATTCATGCTGTGGAATACTATTTATGCTGTAGAATACTATTCATGCTGTAGAATATTATTTATGCTGTGAAAGCATGTTTACTATTCATGCGGTGAAAGTGGATACTATTCATGCTGTGAAAGCATGTTTACTATTCATGTTGTGAAAGTGGGTACTATTCATGCTGTGAAAGCATGTTTATTATTCATGCTGTGAAAGCATGTTTACTATTCATGCTGTGAAAGTTGGTATTATTCATAGCATGAATAGATCTGGCGGTAGCTCAGGAGGTCGTAGAAGACAATATTTTGAAACAACCTTACAAGACACAATTTGTGACGACCGCACTTTTTTTTTTTACACCCAATTACTTAATAAATAAATGTCCATACATTTAAATATTCTCCAAGTAATTAACATACAACAAGCCACAACGACCACACATGGCTAACAGTTCTACCGGTTCTAACAATCCTACGAAAGCTACAAAATCAAAACTACTGGTCCTAATCATCCTTCCCCTCCTCGCCTCGATTCTACGATCACGCAGTATCTTTACTTGCATTGACAAAAGTGATGCATCAATATTTGGTAAACAAAACACTGAGTGGGATTGATCCTCCCAACAATAGGTTATATAAAAGCCCACGCAATTCAAACAACCACTCCAACACGGAATAATAACACCACATATTACTTCAAACAATCAGCTAGACATGCAACCACATGCAAAGCTAATCAAACATATCCATGACTAACCACCTAGCAATTCACAACAACAAGAAGTGCTAAACACGCAAGTCATAGAACAACATGGTCAATTGACCACACTCTATCGACCAACACCATTGATACCCCCTATGGACAAACATCCTATCGACCTCACCTGGTCAATAGCCACTATCGACCCCGATCTATCGACCACACTTAGTTAATCGCCATCCTAAAAACCATCCGAAGAAACTCATCGACTTACCTATCAATCACACCTCATTAATACACCCTATCGACCACACTTAGTCGATAAGCACTAGGAAAAACACCCAGCAGAATTTATCGACCAACCTATCGGCCTCCCCTAGTCGATACACCCTATCGACCTCGCTCTATTGACCACACCTGCCCTAGTCGATAGCCCCTATCGACCTGCCCTAGTCGATAGCCCCTATCGACCTCTCTTTATCGACAACACCTGGTCGATAGCCAGTCTGATTTCCCAATTCCACAACTTAGCCTAGACACAACCCTAAGGCCAAACCTCTAAACCACAACCAATACACATACCAAGCAAGTAGGGAAACACTCCCAACAAGCCATGTAATCCCCAAGAAACCACAACACACACCTAAAAACCATTCGAAGAAACTCATCGACTTACCTATCAATCACACCTGGTCAATACACCCTATCGACCTCGCTCTATCGACCACACCTGGTCGATAAGCACTAGGAAAAACACCCAGCAGGATCTATCGACCAACCTATCGACTTGCCCTAGTCGATACACCCTATCGACATCGCTCTATCGACCACACCTGGTCGGTAAGCACTAGGAAAAATGAACCGCAGGATCTATCGACCTCGCTCTATGGACCTCGCTCTATCAACCTGTCCTAGTCGATAGCTCCTGTCGGTCTCGCCCTATCGACCGCACATGGTCGATAGCGAGTCTGATTCCCCACTTCTCAACTTAGCCTAGGCACACTCCTAAGGCCAAACCTTTAAACCACAACCAATACACATACCAAGCAACTAGGAAAACACTCCCAACAAGCCATGGAATCACCAAGAAACCACAACACACACAATCACCAAGAAAGCATAAGAATTCACAATCAAAGCTTAACAAGGCACAACCACACAAAAACCATGGTTCTCTAACCACCACAAGCTTAGCAAACTCTAGCTAAAGCTCCACAAATGACCACAAGGTTTCTAAGCAACATAAGAACACCCCAAAGCTTAGCACAACCCACAAGCCCCCACACATGGCTTAATGATAACCTTTGGTCACAACTCACCTTAGAATGGATGGATCTATGCTTAGATGGACTCCCCAAGCTCAAGAAAGATCTCTCCTCTTCCTCCAAAACTCACGCCAACTAGCTTTACTCTAATCCTTCCTTTTTCCAAGCATCACAAAGCTCCACACCCTTTGATCTTTCAAGATCCAAGCTCACAAAATCCTTTCTCTTCTTCTTCTCTCTTAGCTCACAAGCTCAATAACTCTCGCCCACTCTCTTTTAACCACAAAAATGGTGAGCTAACAAGGTGTAGAAGAAGAAAAAGAAGCAAACTTGATTTTGTCTTCCTTTGTGAGAAAAACCCTACAACTTTCGAAATGATTTATGACACCCCCAGAACAAATCTAAATTGATTATTTCACCCCATAATCAATTTCTCGAGACTTGTCTAAGGTTCATAAACTCGAAAGAACTAACATAGATTTGTCCTCGAATCTTACGTTACCGTTCATCTCCAATGAACCTTAATCGTCGCAACGATTACTTAACCCTAGGCCAACCTGGCCAACTCAATACACACGAGGTTTACCACCAACCTCCGAGGCTTCACACTACCTCCCGACCAACACGGCGAACACACAAGATTAACTACGAATCTCCGAGGTCTTCACACTACCTCCTGACCAACATGGCCAACACACCCACATATGTACACGCATGTATATCTCAGGTCCATAACTAACCTCTGAGGTTTCCCACTCAGTCACTATGCTGACGACACCGCAGCATCATATAGGCTTATTGCTCACTCACAGACAAAACCCCAATACCCAAGACACCGCAGCATCTCTGAGTTTTGAACATCTACCATACCCCGCAGGATGTCCACGATATCTCGCAAGATATTACCCATACCACGGCACCCAAGACACCGGAGCATCTCCGAGTTATGGGTATCTGCCATACCACTCCACTCGGGGGAATATAACCTATAAGAGTCTCGATATCCCATACCATTCAATTCTGGGTAATATATCCTACGTCTAGGATATACACCTTATGAATCCACGTTATCACATATCACTCTAGGCTATACACCTTACGAGTCTGGGTACATCGCCAGTCGCACTCTCAAGACACGCAGTCCTTTAAGCTATCGGCACTAGAGGAACTAGTCCTCTCATCGAGCAATAAGTCACACATCTATAAGCACCTTGGCTAAACTACCTCCCGTGATCCGTGTAAATCCTCGCAAGGTAACACTGGCATCACCCATATTTCGCACCCAGAATATTTGCCATGCATAACCAATACCCAGGCTATCGCACCTATACCCAGTCACTTTGAGTACACCATAATCTCTTCCCGATTATGTACCAAGATTTTAAATTCTCATAAAAACTTTGCATGTCACTCGTGCCATCAGCAATAAGAACTATCGTCTTATTACTCACATGCATTACCACTTTTTAACACCAAAACGAAATGCATAACCATGACTCCCAAAGTCATCAATAATAAGAAATATTCATCTTATTAAACACTCATAATGTAACATCGTTATACACAACAGAACTACAAAATGAAAACACATAGCATACAACTATACATCAAAACTGGAACCTCTTGATGGAACTCAAGCCACAGTTTGCTTCTGGAACCACTTCTGAAACCTCGTTTCCATCCTAGCCTCTGGCTCCTAAATTTCCTCTTGCACCCCGTCACAGTCCCACAGAACTCGCATCATCGAAATCTTCTTCCGACAAAGCTCCTTGACCCTCCGCTCGAGAACTCTCAAAGGTGTTGCCTCAACGGTCATATTGGGCTAGAGATCTAACGGAATCTCAGCCAATACCTTGTCACCCCTATGCAAACACTTCTTCAGCATCGACACATGGAAGACCTTATGAAATGCCTGCATAATCTCGGGTAACTCCAACCGATACGCAACCGGTCCAACATGCTCTACTATCTGGAATGGCCCCATATACCTCAGACTCAACTTAGTCGCAGTAATGGACCTGTTCGGACCTCTCAGCAAAGCCATATTGAGATACACTTTATCTCCCACCTTAAACACAAGCTATTTCCGCCTCTTATCGGCATAAATCTTTTGCCAATCCTGGGCCTCTTTCATGTTCAGCTTTAAAACCCATATCTTCTCCGTGGTTTCCTGAACAAAACTCGCACCCAATGTGCTCCTCTCCCCCACTTGAGTCCAACACAAAGGTGTACAACACCCTCCCATACAAAGCCTCGTATGGAGCCATTCCAATACTCACCTGGTAGCTATTGTTATACGCAAACTCTACCAAGCTCAAGTGATCCACCCAATGACCACAGCAATCCAGCACGCACATCCTCAACAAATCGTCAAGAGTCTGGATGGTCCACTCGGACTGCTCATCTATCTGAAGATGATAAGCCGTACTTATATGCACCCTCGTGCCCATCTATGCCTGAAACGCATTCCAGAACTCAGATGTGAACTTAGGATCCTGGTCCGAGACAATGCTAACCGGTACTCCATACAGTCTCATAATCCCCTGCACGTACTTCTTAGCCAATACCGCAGACCCATCGATCTTCTTAATGGCCAGAAAATGCGCACACTTGGTCAATCGATCAACGATGACCCAAATAGCATCCTTGGTCCGAGAAACTAATAAGCCCACTACGAAATCCATCGTGATCATATCCCACTTCCACTCTAGAATGGATAAACTCCGTAACAAACCACTCGGGTCCTGGTGCTCTTCCTTCACTAACTTGCACAAGTTGCACGCCACAACCCAGTTAGCAACATCCTTCTTCATGCCGACCCAATGATAATACCGCTTAAGATCCCAGTACATCTTAGTCGCTCCTGAATGAATCGAAAACATACTCGCATGAGCCTCACTTAGGATCTCTCTCCTCAAATCCTCGTCCAAAGGTACGCATACCCTCCCACGCGCAAGGATTGTGCTATTCACAGATACCTGAGACTCAGAATCCGCTTCTCTCGAAGCCTTAACCAAGCCCTTATTTTTTTCCTAAGCTAACCGAACTCTGCTCAAAAGATCCATCTGATTAGCTACCTCTAAGCCCAAAGGTTCCTGAGATACAACACAAAAACGCAATGTGCAAATCTCGCTCACCAAATACTCAACCTCATACTTCTGAGCCAAAGCCACCAGCTTCCGACTTAAGGCATGTGCAACCAGATTAGCCTTACCAAGATGGTAAACTATCTCCAGATCATAATCAGCCACTAGCTCCAGATCATAATCAGCCACTAGCTCCATCAAATTTAACTCAGGCTGAGTGAAAATGTACTTCAGGCTTTTATGATCTGTGAACACCTGAACCTTTCCGCCATAAAGCAAAAACCACTGCAGCCTTCTCAAGATCATTGGTAGGGTAGTTGCCCTTATGCTTCCGCAGCTTCCGCGAAGCATGGGCAATAACCTTCCCCCACTGCATCAACACACAACCAATACCAACTCCCGACTCATCGATATACACCACGTAAGACTCGCCCACATTAGGCAACGCCAATACTGGAGTACTAGTTAACAAGGCTTTCAGTTTCGCAAAACTCTCCTCACACTCCGAGGACCACACCAAAGGAACATCCTTTCCCATCAGCTTCATCATAGACTTAGCCAAACTCGCGAAACCCTTAACGAACCACTGATAATAACCTGCCAACCCGAGAAAACTCCTAATCTGTGTGGCATTCCTCAGCCTCGGCTAAGCACTAATGGCCCAAACCTACTCTAGATCTACCGAAACCCCTTCCGTAGAGATAATGTGACCCAGAAAACTAATCTCCCACTGGCAGAAGTTACACTTGCTCAACATAGCAAACAACTTCTGTTCCCGCAGTTTTGCAAGAACCACACGTGCACTTTATGCTCCTCCAGGCTCTTCGATTACACCAAGATATCATCGATAAAGATGATCACAAACTCATATAGATACTCCTGAAAAACTCTGTTCATCAATCTCATAACTGTAGCTGGTGCATTTGTCAACCAAAATGGCATCACCACAAACTCGTAGTGGCCATAACGAGATCTGAAAGCCGTCTTCCGGATATCCTCCTCATCGATAGAAATCTTATGATATCCCGACGCCAAGTCAATCTTGGAGAACCATGTAGCCTCTCTCAACTGATCCAACAACTCATCAATCCAAGAAAGAGGATATTTGTTCTTCACTGTGACTCGGTTAAGTCCCTAGTAGTCAATGCACAACTGAAAACTCCCATTTTTTTTCTTCACAAACAACACTGGTGCTCCCCACGGTGAAGTACTCGTGCGAATAAAACCCTTACTCAGCAAATTTTCCAGTTATTTCTTTAGCTCTGCCATCTCTGCTGTAAGGAGCCTTGGATATCGGTGTCGTCCCCGGTTTCAACTCAATCGTGAAAGGATCTGACCTAGATGGTGGTAACCCCTACAATGACTGGAACTCATCCTAGAACTCTTGTACCACTCGAATATCCCGAACCTTAGCCTCTCCAATGACCTCTGGCAAAGAGATGGTGTTCCAGTTAAATACACCTCATAACCCATCTCGATCATACGCTCGGCTTGCATAAATGAGATCACGAGACTCCCGGAATTCGGTCTCACCCCCGATACAACAACCTCCTCTTGCCTCTATCGAACTCGACACGCCCTCAATGATAATCCAGAAGCGCTCTGAATTTCTCGAATCAATCCATACCCAAAATGACATCGTACAGCATCACGGAGCAGATAATCAAATCAGCAGGCATAAACTCTCTAGCAACCTGAACATCCACGTCTCTAACCCGACTGTGATTCATCAGGAGTTTCTATTACACCCCTATCCGTAAAATCTGCCCTAACAATGGTGTTAACCGGTAGACCTCAAAAATTTTCTCGATAATTCTCTAAGTCTCAAACGAGGTTTCCAGATTTCCTCAAATTCAAAGTTTATATGCACAGCGGAACTACAACACTTAAGTCATGCAAGCGAGTCTCAAAATTTCTCAAATAAAATTCCATTCAACTAACCAAATCTCAACAAAAGAATTCCTCAATAATTCAATAACTCAAATATCTCAAATACTCGCTAACATGGTTCTTAAGCAACTAAACATCAAACTCAAAGCACAAAATAATAAAATCCACTAACTCAAACTCCCAATAAAACCATCCATCCCATCCAACGCCTCTAGGTCCCGCGAGCTCCTCCTTAATCTTTGTTACCTGCATCAACGAGTGGATGCGTAAACAACAAAAGTTGCCTAGTGAAGCGATCGTCCCGTCTAACCGGTTTAACATATCAAATAAGGTTCAATTACATGCGATTAATTATGTCAATATTATTGTAAAGCAACAGTTCCCTCAAACGCATATGCCAAAGCACATACACACAACAAACGGAACCCAAACTGCCAAGACATCAAACGCAATACCAATAACACAACAAAACAACCACACAAACAAACCGTCTCAAATACATCAACCACGGTCACACACTCACCTTAATATCTCAGAAAGATTTTGATTAACCTACAGACACATAAAATCAATCAATAAAAATATCTAACCAAAACCCCATTAAAATACATATTCACTACTAACACAAAAACCCTTACCGGTTCGGGTCCGCATGAGCTATGCTAACCAAATCCCCAAACTACTCAAGCTTCTCAAAGATCTCTGCCACAGAACCACTAAACATCTTAAATAACCCAAAACTATCGGACCAGAACACTGGATTTACAATGAGATTCGCTTACCAATCGACGAACTCTCGGACGAAAGGTAAAGCTCTAAGGGTTCACGAACAACTCCTCAAATAGATCGAAAACTGACTGATTTTCTGTGATAGATCAACATTAATACCTTAATAAAGAGATCTGATCGGAACAGAATCACCAAAATCACAAAGGAATCGCTTACCCCTTCACGAACCTTGATTCTCGGCCAAATTCTCCAAAACTCAAAGCTCTAGGGTTCTTAGCTCTGGCTGCGCAAAATCTCTGTGTTATGCGACTCTAAAACCCTCAAAACTCTTATACTAATCGTTCCTTAAGTTTAATCCACGAATTGGACCTCGGTCCTTAAGAAAAACCCACCAAAAACTCACAAATAATGGCCCATCTTCATAATATGACTCGGCCCTTCACACCACCACCTTATTCCATACTTAGAATATATTTCACGAGTTTGGGACTTGACAAAACTCGATTTGCCTGAACCAATCAAATTTGGGTCACAAAACACCTTAATCCGCATATCCGATTCCATAACCAACCCAAAATATCAAAATCTCCTTAAACTGATTCCAGCTTGTTTGGTTATCACTAATTCCCAAAATATTAGGATTGATCGAAACAGAAGTTGATTTGACTGAGCCAATTGGTCCAAGCCCAACAATTTCCCCTATTTGGCCCGCATTCCTTCTTTAATGAATCATGGTCAAATCAGGAATTCTAGATGGCCCAGCCAAATTCCACCTCGACCTAACTTAATAATTTTCCAAAATAATTTAACCCTGACTTACCCAGCCTGAGTCAACCATTTTCATTTTTCGGACAAAACTTGTCCTAAATCGGACCAAACATGTCAGGATCCGACCAGAACTGTCCGAACGTGACCAAACTCCATTTTCTGACCAAACATGTTTTTCCGAACACACATGTCCGAACGACCGAATCTGTCTGAATGACAAAACCTCGGAATTTCTCGACTGACCGTAACATTGCCCGTACCGAGACTCCATTGCCCGGAACACGGGTGTTACAATTCACCCCACCTCAATTGGATTCATCCTCGGATCCATCGTCTTTCTTGGTTTTTACTTGCTTACCAAACCACTTCTAAAAATGGACTTTCATAACCTCTTCCGGTTCCCACGTGACTTCTTCCTCTCCGTCACGATCCCAAACAACATTCAACATCCTAATGGACTTTTTCTTTACAACCTTTTTCTTTTGGCCTATCACCTTGACCGGCCTACCCGCAATACTAATATTCGGCTGTAAGTCTGAAGGTACACTAGGCAAAACTGTGTCCCTAGAGGTTATGCACTTCTTTAGCATAGAAACATGAAACAGCTTATGAAATGCAAACATTGACGGAGGCAATTCCAACTTATCGGCAATCGGTCCGATCCTTTCCAGAATCTTATACGGTCCTATATACCTCGGTGACAACTTAGAACTCATCAATGCCGGATCTTTCCCCTTATATGTGATCATCTTTAGATACTCTAGATCCCCCACGGCAAACTCCAAATCTCTACGATGCTTATCCGCATAACTCTTTTGTCTATCCTGAGACTCTTTCATTTTAGCTTTCACAACTTTGATTCTCTCGGTGGTCTCTTGAACAAAATCATGACCCAAAATGCTTCGCTCCCCCACTTGGGTCCAACATACGAGTGTACGACAAGGCCGTCCGTATAAGGCCTCAAACGGTGACATACGAATGCTTGCATGATAACTGTTGTTGTATGCAAACTCTGCCAAACTTAAATGGTCTATCCATCTTTCATCCCAATCCAAAACACATGCCCGCAACATGTCCTCTAGCGTTTGTATGGTACGCTCGGACTGACCATCCGTCTGCGGATGATGTGCGGTACTCATGTGCACTTTTTTGCCAAACTTCTTCTGAAGCTCTCTCCAAAACTTACCAGCAAACTTAGAATCTCGATCAGACACTATACTAGCAGGTACCCCATGTAACCGTACAATCTCCTTAACATACAACTCGGCTAACCTTTCTGCACTATCTTTTTTACACATCAGAAGGAAATGTGCAGCCTTCGTCAATCGATCCACGATTACCCAAATCGCATTCTTTTTGTCACACACCGGCAATCCGGTCACAAAATCCATGGTGATCCGATCCCACTTTCATTCGGGAATTGGTAAATTTCTCAACAACCCACCCGGAACTTGGTGTTCCGCCTTAACTTGCTGACAAACGGTGCAACTTCCCACCCAACCTGCAACATCCCATTTCATACCATTCCAATGGTAATAACGCTTAAGGTCGTGATACATTTTGGTAGTACCCGGATGTATCGACAACTTGGACTGATGTGTTTTCTTTAAAATTTCTTCCCTTAAACTCTTATCATTAGGAACACATACTCGACCATTAACCAAAATTGTACCATTGCTCGAAGTTTGATACTCCGTCTTATCATTCTGTGCCACTCCTACTAAGTGAGCATCCTTCCCTTGGGCAATCCGTACCCGGGTCAATAGATCGGCTTGATCCGCGGCTCCTAAACCCAATGGTTCTGTCTCATCTGTTAAGAAATTCAATCTCAATGAGCCAATCATACCAATAAGACCTTCCATGTCCTTCTCGGTATCTCTCACAACTCTTTTTCTACTCAAAGCATCAGCCACTAAATTAGCCTTACCAGGATGGTAAGCTATTTCCAAGTCATAATCCGCCACAAACTCCATCCATCTCCTTTGCCTAAGATTCAACTCGGGCTGAGTGAAGATATACTTCAAACTCTTATGGTCCGTGAATACTTGCACCTTTTCCCCATACAAATATGATCTCCAAATCTTAAGTGCAAATACCACCGCGGCCATTTCCAAATCATGGGTGGGATAGTTACCTTCATGCTTTTTGAATTGCCTAGAAGTATAAGCTATCACTTTGTCCTTTTGCATCAGAACACACCCAAGCCCAAATCTAGATGCATCCGTATAAACTACATACGGTACACCCGGCTCAGGTAATGCCAAAAACGGTGTATTGGTAAGCATCTCCTTAAGCTTGCAAAACCCAACTCGCACTCCTTGGACCAAACAAATGGTACATCATTCCCGGTAAGCTTGGTCAACGAGTTAGCCATACGCGCAAAACCTTTCACAAAACTTCTATAATACCCGGCCAATCCTAAGAAACTTCGGATTTCGGTAGCATTTCTTGGCCTCGGCCAATCCTCAATTGCCCTAATCTTTTCTGAGTCCACGGACACTCCTTTGTTCGAGACCATATGACCCAAAAACCCAATCTTTCTTTGCCAAAAACTACACTTACTCAATTTGGCAAACAACTTATGCTCACGGAGCTTACTCATCACAACCCTTAAGTGATGCTCGTGGTCCTCACGAGTCTTGGAATAAACCAAAATGTCATCAATGAATACTATCACGAACTCATCTAAGTATTCCCGAAACACATTGTTCATCAACTTCATAAATGCTGCTGGGGCATTTGTCAACCCAAACGGCATGACCATAAACTCAAAATGCCCATAGCGCGTCCTAAAGGCTGTCTTCCGCACATCCACTTCATCAATTGGAATTTGATGATAACCTGATGCCAAATCAATCTTGGAAAACCATGTGGCTCCCCGTAACTGATCCAACAATTCATCAATCCTTGGCAAAGGGTACCTATTCTTCACCGTTACCCTATTCAATCCACGGTAATCAATGCAAAGTTGAAAGGTTCCATCATTCTTCTTTACAAACAATACTGGAGCAACCCACGGTGAACTACTAGCTCTTATAAATCCCTTTTCCATAAGTTCACCCAACTGCTTCTTAAGCTCAGCCATCTTAGCAGGTGCCATTCTATACGGCGCCTTAGAAATTGGAGCTGTACCGGGCTCAAGCTCAATTGTAAACGGATCCGACCTTGACGGTGGCAATACAGTTATCTCACAAAACACATCTTTAAAATCTTGGACAACCAGAATGTCCTCCAACTCCAACTCACTACCCTCCTTCACCGTAGTGATAGTAGCCAAATACGCCTTACATCCTCTCTTTAACAAACGCTCAACTTGAATGGCCGATACAATCAAGCTTCCGGACGTTGGTCTAACACCTTGGTAAACCAACATCCGTTTCCCCATTTCAAATTTCAACCTTCCCCGATGACAATCTAAGTGAGCCTTGTACTTCCCGACCCAATCCATGCCTAGGATCACGTCGTATATTTCCTTCGGACAGATAACTAGGTCGGCTCGCATATCTACTTCCCTAATCCAAGTAGGCACGTCTCTGACCCTTCCTAAGATCCTCATGAGTTGCCCACCAGCTGCCCTAACCCATCCTTGATGGCCTCCCGGTTCCTTCTGGAAACCGCCTCTACCGATTATCTCCGGTTTCACAAAACAATGCGAAGCTCCCGAGTCAAACAAAACATGGGTCTCTATTCCACCCATACTCAATGTCCCTACACGAAATTCCTTAACTCTAAGGACCCAACCAAAACAAAACCCCAAATGCACATAACCAAACGTTTTATTTATGGAAGAATTCACAAAGTCAAGTTTTCCCGGGACTTACCAGTGATCGGACGAGAAGTGCTTGGATCATTGGTTCCATCCGCCAATGAGTACACATGGTGCACACCTGCTCGCTTCTTAGGAGGTGGTGGTATTGCTAGCTCCCGCCCTTGATCCTGCTTCGCTGCCAACTTCGGACACTGATTCTTAAAGTGCCCCGGTTCCTTACAATAGTTACATGTCCTTTCAACTTCCGGTTTGGGACAATTGGCGATCCTATGATCCTTACTACCACACCTGAAGCAACCTCCACTCGAGTATCCAAACCCACTCTCACCACTTGGCTTACTAGCACCCGTGGCTTCCCACTTTCTCTTTTGTCCGGAAACATTACCAGACTTGTTACCGAACGAACCAGTTTGAGACTTGCGGTTAGCCGTTATCTTCGCTTGCTTCTTATTGTCCTCCGCAATCATCCCAGATTCTATCACAGCTGCCTTCTCCACAAGGTCAGCCATCGACCTATAGTCCCGCATCAAACATCGGTTATGCAATTCCAACCGCATACCGTGCATGAACCTACGGATCTGAACCCGTTCATCCTCCAAATCTCTCCCAGCATAAGGTTTAAGGCTATTAAACTCAGCCTCATACTCTCTCACAGACTTGGACCCTTGCCTTAAATCCAGAAATTGACTCTCTAACCGGTCCAAGGCTTCTTGCGGAAAGTACTTAGTATTGAACTCTTCCCGAAATTCTTCCCAACTTCTCACCACCCTACCCCGGCGGGTAGTCACACCTTCCCACCAAGTGTGGGGTTCACCTTCCAAAAAGTGAACTCCCAGGTCCACCTTATATTGTTCCGGACATCTTACTGAAGCAAAATTTCTTTCCACATGGTTTCTCCATTCATCGGCATCAGCCGGTTTAACACCACCCGAAAAATACCGAGTACCCATCTTTTGCATATGCTCTATAACCTTAAGGTACGGTGGCACACGCGGCTCCACATTCACATCCCCCACACCTTCCACGGGAATATCAACCCGAACATCGGCATGCACACCATTGGCTCCGGGCAACCATTGCCCACACCAATACCATTCGCACCCATCGATTGCACCCCGGGCGCTTGTCCAACTACTGGCAACCTCTCAGCCAACTGAGCCAGAGTCACCATCACAGGGGCCAGTGCTGCTGAATCGCAGCTGCCACATCCACACCGCGGTTATCCGCACTATCAACAGTCGCATTCTCGCCGGCTCTCACGGCTCCATTACCATCACTAGAGTGAACTCTAGAATTCTCACCATTCTCACCGTTCCTACGCGTGTTTCTGGTTTTACGAACCATTTGCAAAACCCAAACCCAAAACTAAGTTCACATAAACTTAGCCAACACCACGCCAAACGGCTTCATAAACCATTCATCACAACAATTTCTCAAAATTAACAACAACCCAAAAGACTTACTGCGAGACTTGGCGTTGGAAGGATGGTGTTACCCCAATCAAATTACTAACTACACAGCCCTAGAACCAAGCATGCTCTGATACCAGTTTGTAACATACTTGTTACAAGTTGTATCAGATTACGACGATAATAAACTCAAGCAAATGCACAACCAACCAATCCTAGGATCCAACGATGCTCTGATACCAAACTATAACACCCCTATCCGTAAAATCTGCCCTAACAATGGTGTTAACCGGTAGACCTCAAAATTTTTTCGATAATTCTCTAAGTCTCAAACGAGGTTTCTGGATTTCCTCAAATTCAAAGTTTATATGCACAGCGGAACTACAACACTTAAGTCATGCAAGCGAGTCTCAAAATTTCTCAAATAAAATTCCATTCAACTAACCAAATCTCAACAAAAGAATTCCTCAATAATTCAATAACTCAAATATCTCAAATATTCGCTAACATGGTTCTTAAGCAACTAAACATCAAACTCAAAGGACAAAATAATAAAATCCACTAACTCAAACTCCCAATAAAACCATCCGTCCCATCCAACGCCTCCAGGTCCCGCGAGCTCCTCCTTAATCTTTGTTACCTGCATCAATGAGTGGATGCGTAAACAACAAAAGTTGCCTAGAGAAGCGATCGTCCCGTCTAACCGGTTTAACATATCAAATAAGGTTCAATTACATGCGATTAATTATGTCAATATTATTGTAAAGCAACGGTTCCCTCAAACGCATATGCCAAAGCACATACACACAACAAACGGAACCCAAACTGTCAAGACATCAAACGCAATACCAATAACACAACAAAACAACCACACAAACAAACCGTCTCAAATACATCAACCACAGTCACGCACTCACCTTAATATCTCAGAAAGATTTTGATTAACCTACAGACACATAAAATCAATCAATAAAAAAATCTAACCAAAACCCCAACAAAATACATACTCACTACTAACACAAAAACCCTTACCGGTTCGGGTCCGCGTGAGCTATGCTAACCAAATCCCCAAACTACTCAAGCTTCTCGAAGATCTCTGCAACCAAACCATTAAAAATCTTAAGTAACCCAAAACTATCGGACCAGAACACTGGATTTACAATGAGATTCGCTTACCAATCGACAAACTCTCGGACGAACAGTAAAGCTCTAAGGGTTCATGAACAACTCCTCAAATAGATCGACAACTGGCAGATTTTCTATTATAGATCAACATTAATACCTTAATAAAGAGATCTGATCGGAACAGAATCACCAAAATCACAAAGGAATCGCTTACCCCTTCACGAACCTTGATTCTCGGCCAAATTCTCCAAAACTCGAAGCTCTAGGGTTCTTAGCTCTGGCTGCGCAAACTCTCTGTGTTATGCGACTCTAAAACCCTCAAAACTCTTATACTAATTGTCCCTTAAGTTTAATCCATGAATTGGACCTCGGTCCTTAAGAAAAACCCACCAAAAACTCACAAATAATGGCCCATCTTCATAATATGACTCGGCCCTTCACACCACCGCCTTATTCCATACTTAGAATATATTTCACGAGTTTGGGACTTGACAAAACTCGATTTGACTGAACCAATCAAATTTGGGTCACAAAACACCTTAATCCGCATATCCGGTTCCATAACCAACCCAAAATACCGATTCCAGCTCGTTCGATTGTCACTAATTCCCAAAATATTAGGATTGATCGAAACAGAAGTTAATTTGACCGAGCCATTTGGTCCAAGCCCAACAATTTCCCCTATTTGGCCCGTAGTCCTTCTTTAATGAATCCTGGTCAAATCAGGAATTCTAGATGGCCCAGCCAAATTCCACCTCGGCCCAACTTAATAATTTTCCAAAATAATTCAACCCTGACTTCTCCAGCCTGAGCCGACCATTTTCATTTTTCGGACAAAACTTGTCCTAAATCAGACCAAACCTGTCCGGATCCGACCAGAACTGTCCGAACGAGACCAATTCCATTTTTCCGACCATACTTGTCCATTTCCAGACCAAACTCCATTTTCCGACCAAACATGTTTTTCCGAACACACATGTCCGAGACTCCATTGCTTGGAACACGGGTGTTACAGTTTCCCTCCAGCAATCTCCACAAAACCCAAACAACTCACACTGGGCTCGATTTGAACATTAGCCTTCTTGGCTAATTTCGGAGTAATGAAGCAATGTGATGCTCCCGTGTCAAACAACACATGACACTCAACACCCCCGACACACAAGGTCCCTGCATATATACAGGTTCCGAGAACCTTAACATCCAACAAGCAACCAAAATCCCAACACATAATTAAACTTAGATGAATCTAAGAAAATACATGTGATCAGCCCAGAACTCGGCTCTCAGGACTCGACGATGGAATACACTCGAGGTGCTATTGCCACCGGTCTAACTGGCTGCACCATTGTGGCCTCACTCTACCACAGCTTGGGACACTGAGGTCTAATATGCCCCGCCTCCTTGCAGTGAAAGCACACCCGAGAATCATCTCGTACCCGCCTTTCTTAGGATAACTCGCCACTTGGTGATCTATGCTCCCACACCCAATGCAACCCTGACAACCCTGACTGCCTCTCGAAGCGCTATCCCACTTCCGCTTCTGTCCTTGCATTGGCTTACCACCTCTGGTTGGACCGGACTGCTGCTGCACTTATCTCGCCAGAAAACTTGGTGTAACCGCTACCACATTGTCTTTCAGACTCTCCTCAAGCAATGCCGCAGTCTTAACCAACTCATCAACCGTGCAAAAAGCCCTAACGATACAACGGTTACGCAAATGAACCCTGAGACCCATCAGGAATCTCTGCACACCGGTCGACTCACTCTCAACCGCTCGTCTAACATAAGACCTTAGCCAGTTGAAATCCACCTTATATTTGCGTACCGACTGATCCCCCTGAGTCAATCTCGCAAGCCTCGACTCTAACCGGTTGAATGTCTCTTGAGGGAAGTTGTAACACCTGTGCTTCGGACGATGGAGTTCTGGACATGGGTAGTGTACCGGTCAAGCAAAATTTGGCCGAGGTGAAGTAACTGAGTGGTACGGGAAGTGTAGGGTGGTGTCAGGTACACGACCGAGAAGCCGGTACAGGCGATCGGTCGGTGCGATTGAGAATTTGTGGATCATGAAATGGAGTTTGGTCTGATTTTGGACATATGTTGTCATGAAATGAAGTTTTGTCTGGATTCAGACAAAGTTGGTCGGGAAATGATGATTGGTCAGGATCCAGACAGGTTCTGTCCAAAAATGCGGTTTCGGTGGGAAATGGGACCAGAGTGGTCTGAAAAATGAAAATGGTCGGAAGCCGACCAGGGCTGTCGGATTCACTTGTGTTCAGGAAATAAGTCAGTTAAGGTGGAATATCAAGTTCCGGGTGGGTTACTATGGATTTTGTGACTGGGTTACCAGTGTGTGACGAGAGGGATGCGATTGACTAAGGCAGCACACTACCTTCCACCCATGTGTAAAAAGGATAGTGCGGAGAGGCTAGCCGAGTTGTATGTTAAGGAAATCGTACGCTTGCATGGAGTGCCAGCTAGCATAGTGTCGGATAGAGACTCCAAGTTTGCTAGTCAGTTTTGGAGACAACTCCAAAAAAAGTTTGGCACTAAAGTGCACATGAGCACGGCACATGATCCGCAGATCGATGGACAGTCCAAGCTCACCATTCAAACGCTCGAGGATATGTTACGGGCGTGTGTGTTAGATTGGGGTGAGCGTTGGACAGATCATTTGAGCCTAGCAGAATTTGCATACAATAATAGCTATCATGCGAGCATTCGTATGTTACCTTTTGAGGCCTTATACGGACGGCCTTGTCGCACACCCATCTGTTGGACCCAGGTGGGGGAGCATAGCATTTTTGGCCGAGACTTTATTGAAGAAACAACCGAAAGGATTAAGGTTATGAAGTCTAAGATGAAAGAGGCTCAGGATAGACAGAAGAGTTATGCGGATAAACACCATAGAGAGTTAGAGTTTGCCGTGGGGGATCTTGTGTATCTTAAGATGATCACGTATAAAGGAAAGAATCTAGCAAAGATGAGTTCTAAGTTGTCACCGAGGTATATAGGACCGTACAAGATTTTAGAGAGAATCGGACCGATTGCCTATAATTTGGAGTAGCCGCCGACAATGTTTGCTTTTCATAAGGTATTTCATGTTTCTATGCTGAAAAAGTGCATAACCTCGACAGACACAGTGTTGCTTGGAAATTGCGGGTAATGAAGGTCAACGTTAAGATGTTGGTTGGTAAGCAAGTAAATACCAAAGATGACCATGGATCCGAGGACGAATTCATTTCGGGTGGGGGAGATTTGTAACACCCGTGCTTCTGGCAATGGAGTTCTCGACATGGGCAGTGTACCGTTCAAGCAAAATTTGGCCGAGGTGAAGTAACCGAGCGGTACCGGAAGTGCCGGGTGGTGTCGGGTACACTACCGAGAAGCCAGTACGGGCGATCGGTCGGTGCGATTGAGAATTTGTGGATCGGGAAATGGAGTTTGGTCTGATTTTGGACATATGTTGTCAGGAAATGGAGTTTGGTCTGGATTCGAACAAGGTTTCGGTCGGAAATGGGACCAGAGTAGTCCAAAAAATGAAAATGGTCGGGAGCCGACCAGGGCTGTCGGATTCACTTGTGCTCAGGAAATAAATCAGTTGGGTCAGAGTGAATTTGGGCCGGGATTTCCAGAATTCCTAGCCGGACCAGGAATTGATACCGATAGGCGAGGTCCATGTTTTGGATAGGTCGGTGGACATTGGGCCAATTGGACCGTGCATTTTAATTTCTGTTTCGATACATAGTATTATTTTTGGATTTAATTTATTTGGGTCAAGCCATATTTTGGATTAAAGGACTTTGACAGAGCCTTGGGTAGGCATGTGAGTCGGTTTTGTTGGGTTGAGTCGGTTTGTGACCATAATTGATTTGGATCGGGCAATTAGAGATTTGCCGTGACCCAAAGTCTTATTTTTATGACTAAGTATGGATTAAGTTGGTGCTGCCGTGGCCGAGCCAAGGAAAAAATTTTGGGCCACAAAACATGGAAATTTATGGATAAATCATAAGGCTTAAGGCCCGAGTTGTAACCCCAACTCTAAGGGGGCGGCTATATATAAGAGTTTTAAGGTTCTGGAGCCTCATAACTCAGGGAAATCGCTGCAATAACACGAAACCCTAGCTGACTTTGGAGATTGTGTGTTTGTGCCGAGAATTGAGAAATCGCTAAAAGGTAAGCGTTTCCTTCGTGGATTTTGAGATGTTTTCCGATAAAAGACTCTTATTTGAGTTGTTTGATGTTTTTGCTCCAGAGATTTGCAGAAAGCACAAGTGGGTTAAGAAGTTGGTAGCTTAGATCACACATAATTCTTCTTGGTAAGGTGTTACTATTGGATCCGTGAATTGGTTTAGTTTTGGGTGAGATCGGACGTATTGATCTGATATTTGTGTGTTCTCTAGGTTAACTGGAGGTTCAGCTAGAACATAAGGTGAGTGCGTGACTGTGGTTTGTGTTTGTGGTGATTTGGTTGTGTTGGTTGTCTTGTTTATGTTAAGGGTATTGCGTTTGATGTCTTGACAGTTTGGTTCCATTTGTTGTGTTATATGTGCTTCGGCATATGCGTTTGAGGGAACCGTTGCTTTACATTGAATTAACTTGATTAATCATGCACATATATTGAATTGTCTTGCCACTAAAACCTGGTAGACGGGACGATCGCTTCACTAGGCAATTCTTTTGCTTACGCATCCACTCGTTGATGCAGGTAATAAAGATTAAGGAGGAGCTCGCGGGACCTGGAGGCATTGGATGGGACGGATGGTTTTATTGGGGGTTTGAGTTTAATTGATTTTATTATTTTGTGCTTTGAGTTGTATGTTTAGTAGCTTAAGAACCATGTTAGCGAGATATTTGAGTTGTTGAATTATTGAGGAATTCTTTTGTTGAGATTCGGTTAGTTGAATGGAATTTATTTTAGAAATTTGGAGACTCGCTTGCATGACTTAAGTGTTGTAGTTCCGCTGTGCATATAAACTTTGAATTTGAGGAAATCCGGAAACCTCATTTGAGACTTCGAGTTTTATCGAGAAAATTTTTGAAGTCTACGGTTAACACCATTGTTAGGGAAGATTTTATGGATAGGGGTGTTAAAGATCTCCTATGAAATGAAGGGGTATGGCTAAGACTAGAGTTGCTACAACATTTTGTTGGGGGTTTCGAAAATTATCTAGAATTGGCACTCCTTCTTCATCTATTTTTATAGCATCAAGAATTTCTCCTCGTTGCTGATTATTAAGATAGTTATCCCACCATCCTTTAAGCTGTCCCGAAAAACTAGCTATAAGGAGTTCATCTATAGTTTTATCTTCATTACCTATTTGTGTTCTATAGGCATTTGCAGCCATCGTCATTTTTTGGAAGAAATTTAAAATGTTATATTCAGATATTCCATCTAGATTCGAGTCATAGACTGAGGAAGAGCTAAACCTAGATTTTTCTATTGGCTGAATTTGTCCTAGGTCTGGTGCCCTTATTATTTGGTTTTCATGACTGTTTCTCCAATCAAAACGGTTTAGTCTATTGTTTGAAAATTGTTTTAGGGTGTTATCAGAATCTGAATCATGAGACAGAGTATTTATTTGAATATTTGAGATTTGCGTTTCAAGATTATTTGTTGCTTGGATTATTTTAAGATTTCTTTGGATCTTAGAAGTTGGGGTGTCAGGAACATCATAAGCTTGATGTTTACTACTTTCCCCTATTTATATGTTGCTGATTTGTCTTTGAAGGGCACAGATGAATTCTATATTCGTGTTTTGGTATGTTTTGATACTTGTTTCCGAAATTTGAAAAGGCTTGAAAATTGGAAGTGTTAGGTTTTTGCTAGATGGAGTTTCATTTGGGTGATCTAGTTGTTTTAAAATTATTTTCTCAATCCTATCAAGTTGTTTACTTATTGTGCGAAGATTAGTGTTTGAAAAATTGTTTTGAAGAATGATGTTTTTGACATTTGTCTTATCATCTTCTTGATGAAGTTTAAAAAGGATTGCTTCAATTGGTTTACCCAATAATTCAAGCTTTATTCCCTGTTGAGGAGGGTGGTTTGAACGAACTATTTTCCCATTAGTAAGTCTTTCCCACTCAGAAATTTTGTTTCGATTGGTAATGGGATTTGCTGTTTTTGAATAAGGACAGTAAATTTTATTTTCTTTTGTGTAATCTTCCAACCAATTGAAAAATAAAACTTGAACTTTGTGTTTTTTAAGATATTCATAATATTCCTCTTGTATGTTTTCTCTAGTTTTTGAGAACTCTTTAAAAAACCAATTTCTTTTTTGTAAATTATTTTTTGAATATAATTCTTCTCGCAAGAATTTTTTTATTTATCTCAACAAAATTTCTAGAGCATTTGGTTCATTAGCCATATCAGTAATAGCCAAAAATGTTGGGCTAGTTGGCTCAGATTTCATGACAAATTTATTTTGTTCAATACTAGTTCCTGATGTATAAACAGGTTTTGGAATTTGTGTTCGAAAATCAACATTTCTTAAGATTGAATTGGGAATATCAGAAGTTGAGAATCGTGGTTGATATCTAGATTCTTGAATCGGATAACTATGACCTATTTGGGAGACTCTTCCTAAGTCTATAGTACCCATAGTTGAAGACGATTCATAAGTTAAATCATCTTCAGTATTTTTATCATTATGCCTGATGAAGGAAAGCTTCACTTTTCTGTCATCAGATTGTTCAATATTTTTTAGGCGTGTGTTTGTGTTTGGGGGACTGAATTAAGAAGGAATTGTACCAGGCTTGGCAATAATCCTAGTAATTGAATGGGATGTCGTAACAAGAGAGATTTGAAGAACTTTCTAGAAATTTTATATTGTCATTAAGATCATAATCCCAATTACTTGGGGAAATGATTTCATGGATTTTCAAAGTAGAGTAAGCAGGAGCCTTGTGACTTTCGCCCAAAAAATTGTGTTTGAATGTTATAGATTCTGTAATTTCCAAAATCGTCGGATAGAATAATACAGTTTTTTTCTGTATTGTGTGGTTTGAAAAACTGATTTTTCCCAAAAAAAATTTTGATTGTTAAATACAGATCATTTTCAACAAAAAAGTATTTTTCAATCGTAATGACATTTTGATAAGTTGATTTTTTGAAATATTCTGAAGGAGGATTTTGTGAAAATTCCTTTAAAACATTTTGTGAATTGTTCAAAGGTTTTGAAATTTGTTGCAAAGCCTGGTTTTGTTTTGAAATCATTTTTCAGGAGACTTCAGGGATTTCGAAAATCACTAGAGAAGAGGGTATTTTGGAAGAATTACCGTTCTCTTGTTTTGAATTTTTTTTTCAAAAGCTTGTTGTAAGGTCCGTATTTGGTCTAATATCTCGTCACGCGTTTGAAAAGTTTTTTCTTCTTTTTCTTGTTTCTTTTTAGTAATTTAGGGTTGTGTTTCGGGTTTTGTTTTTGGTTTGGAAGTGTTTGGAGTTTGTAATTTTTCTTGGTTTGGGCTTGAAGAAAGGTTTTTTCCTTTGTCAATCATCTTTGGTGGCATCGTATCTGTTTTGGAGAAATTCTCGAGTCAAGAAATCTGGAATAAAATTTGTTTCTCGCTTAATATATTCTATATCAAAATAAAAAATACTTAGTAATGCCTGCCATCGGGCAAAAATTTGTTTTGAAGCAAGGTTTTTAACATCTTTTTGTAAAACATCTTTGGCACTTTTGCAATCAATTCTTAGTAAAAACTTTTGATTTAAAAGATCACTTTGAAAATTTCGTATACATAAAACTATACTCAGTATTTCTTTTTTAATAGTTGAATAATTTTTTTGGGTTTCATTCTAATAAGATGAAGTAAATTGGATTATATTTTCACGACCAGTTGTTTCTTTTTGTTTCAGAATACCCCCGTATCCCATATCAGATGCGTCTATTTCTACAATTTTTTCCAAATTTGGATCCGCTATATGCAGACACGGGATTTCTAAAACTTGTTTTTTAATCTTTTGGACTACCGTGGTATGCTGTTCTGTCCAGGGGGTTGGGTTTTTCTTTTAACGATCATGTAATGGTCTAGCTAATCTATTGATGTTTGGACAAAAATCTAGAACGTAATTAAGGCTTCCTAGAAACCTTTGTAATTGGGTTTTATCTAAGAGTTTGTCAGGAAATTTGTTCGCAAACTCTAATCATCTTTTTATTGGTTTTATCATACCTTTTGATATGTAATGAACAAGAAATCTTATTCTAGTTTGGAATAAAGACATTTTTGTTTTCGAAATAACAAGTCCATTTTTGCGTGCAACATAGTAAAATGTTTTTAGATGTTTGAAATGTTCCTCAATGGAGTTCAAAAAGATCAATATATCATCAATATATACTATACAAAATTTTGAATATTCTGAGAATATATCATTCATTATTTTTTGAAATTCCGAAGGTGCATTTTTTAAACCAAAAGGCATTACGTTCCATTGGTATTGCCCAAAAGGAACAGTAAATGTTGTTTTATAGCGATCATTTGTGGATATTTGGATATGCCGAAATCCTGATTTTAGATCGAATTTTGAAAATATGTGTGCACAATAGAGTTTTTGAAGGAGGTCTTTTTTATTAGGTATTTGATATCTAATCCATTTTAATGCCGTATTTAAAGGTTTGTAATTTATCACAAGTCTCAGAGTTTCTCTTTCTATTTCTGAATTTTTATTCACATAGAAAGCTGCACAAGACCATGGAGATCTTGATTTTGAAATTAATTTTTTGTTTAGAAGTTCTGAAATTTCTTTCTTACAATGGTTCTCTAGATCAGAGTTCATTTGTATTGGACGAGCCTTTGTAGGAATTTCTTTTTCATCGAATTTTTCTTCATAGGGTAGATCAACTATGTGATATGATCCTAGTTAAGGATCAAGTCCCTGAATGCTCTCCAAGAGGTTGTGATAATCGATGATAAGATGGGTGATGGGGAAGAGATGAAAAGATGTAGAAACAGTGAGTAAGATCCGATGGATCTTGGGGATTGTTGCGAAACTTCCAAAGGGGATGGTGAACCTTTGGACTTTCAGACTTGTTCTGTACGTGGGTGAAGACCCTAGACGTGGTGAACAAGGGGTGGATCGAAGTGAAACTTCCTAGGAGTTGTGACAGACCCTAAGACTATCGGCTTGCTCGGTGTGAAGGAATGAAGACCCGACACTTTGAAAAAGAAATGCAAACAGATTCCAGAGAGTTTGAGAATATGAAAAGAGTTTGATAACTTAGAAATGAAGCCTTACAAGAGTTTAAATCAGCCAAAGAGTAAAGGAGAGAATCTCGAGAATTACATAGCATTAAAACCAAAGTTTGAACAAAGAAAATGACTCTTCATGTCTTCAAGTTTTGGCTGAATCTTCTTATTGGACTTGGGCTGCTTCATTTGGATAAGAGATAGAAGTGGGCTTAAGCTTTATCAAGAGGCTTATGAGTGAGTGATATGGCTTACCTCATTAGAAACCTTATTTGGAAAACCCAATGGGACAAAACCAAATGAAGGGAAAAAGAGTGTAAGTCATATCACCTCTCTTGATAAATGTTTAGGTGGCTTGGATCACAACCATTGTAGCTGGATTAGCACACACTAAACTGCCCGGAATGGTGTTGAGAAGATGTTGCAAAGTTGTCTTGAATTGTTGAAGTGATCGTCTTAATATTCCCGGATCAAACGTTGTTGTTGAGCTAATCCATTTCTTCTTAGCTTCCTCGGCTACAAGCTTCTCCTTCATTGTGGTTGGCATGATCACATCACTATGTGTTGCTTTCTATCCCAGAAGGCCATTGGTAAATCTGAACATAATTGTTCTTCGAATAGTTTATTTAGTTTTGAAATTTTCTCTTTGGTAATTGAAGTTTCTAGTGTTTCCTTTGTTTTTTAACTAGAAATTCTGTTTGTAAGTTTTCTAAATGGAATTTTTTGCTATTAATTAGAGAATTTATAGAAATTTTTTGTATTGAGCAGACTTTTATTAAGTTTAAGCTTCTCTTTTTTGGGGTTTCCATGAAAGATAATTTTTTATCTTGAGTCTTGAAAGAATTTTAATCTTCTTTAACCTTGTATGGTGTTATTAGGTTTATTAATGGTGATCCGAGAATAATATTTTGATATATATCATCTGTGAGAACAAAAGCAGTTTTGAAAAGAATATTGTCTTTTAAAATTGAAGCTTCTGTTTTTGAAGTTATACTAAGTTTTGAGTTATTTGCTGCTGAAAGTTTTTCATTTGTTTCATGATGGAAAAATATCTTGGTACAAGACCTGTTTTTATGCAATTTAGATCGGCACCAGTATCAAAAAGTGCAATTGTATCTATCTTGTAATTTTCTAAGAAAACAAGTGTAATTTTTATTTTATATTTCCGAGATCTGATATCTCTTAGTATGAAGAGGAAATCATTTGGCATAGTGTTTAGGGATTGTATTTGTTCAACTAGATCATCTTCTATATTTTATGAAATGTTATCTTGTTCCTCTAAACTGGAGTCATCATGTTTTTTAGAAGTTAATATCGAATGAAAATACTCGGAATCCATTTTTTGTTTTTCTTTTAAATATCTGAGCTCATTTTTTACATCTTTGATCTCAATTTCAAGGGATTGTAGAGTTGTTTTGGAATTATTTTTTCTTCCTTGGTTGAGGATAGTTGTCAAGTTATACGAAGAGTTCGCAAACTCTAATGATTTTTCTATTGGTTTATCATACCTTTTGATATGTAATGACCAAGAAATCTTATTCTAGTTTGGAATAAAGACATTTTTGTTTTCGAAATAAGAAGTCCCAATTTTGAATTCAAAACCACTAGATTCTCTAATATATATATATATATATAGAATGAATTCCAAATTTCCTGTTGTATTCAGATATTCATTTAGGGTTGAAATAATTGTTTCAAAAAATTTTCGTTTTAGTTGGGGGTCTGAGATTGAATTCAAGATTTATAGTTGGAATTTTTGATCTTTTGTGAGGACTTGGATTTTCTTACTATCTGAGTCCGAGCTGGATGATGAACCATTTAGTTCTCATGGCCTATATTTTATATATAATGTTATCTATATATATAACTTACAGTTTTTTGAACTAATTATGTTCAGACATATTTAGAATCATAAACACATCTTTATTAAACATAATTAATGATGCGATCTCAGTGCCATCATCAACTATAACTTCAACTCGATATCAAAAATTAAAAATTGTTACTTTTAAAGTCACTATTTAATTTCTTTTTTATAATCATTAAATAATGGGAGGTTTACTCAAACATACCAAATGTTAGGTAAAACGACTAGAATGCATCAAAACTTTTTTTTATTACTGTTATGTTTTCCATACCTAAACTGCCATTCTAAGCATTTGATAACAAAAACATTTTTACAAAAATGCCATTACTGTTTATTTCCATATCAGGGGAAAAACCTAGGTAGCATAAAAATTGTCTACGTGTGTTATGAAAGTGTGGCGTTATTTTATTTATCCTTATTTATGGTTGACTTATTAGAAGAGTGGCCGATTTAAGTGAACGGCTGACTTATAAGCATGTCGGCTGACTTATATGTCTTAATCTGCCAGAAGTCACGGCCGACTTAGTAAATTTTTGCTGATTTATAGGATATCGGCTGATTTATGAGATATCGGCTGATTTATTGTCCAGTTGGCTGACTTATAAGAAATCGACTGATTTATCTTAAATAAAAATTAAATCTAAATTTAATTAATTTGGAAGATCTTTCGAGTTTATGAACCTAAGACAAGTCTCGAGAAATTGATTATGGGGTGAAATAATTAATTTAGATTTGTTACAGGGGTGTCTTAAGTCGTATTGAAAGTTGTGAGATTTTTCTCAAGAAGGAAGACAAAATCAATTTGGCTTCTTCTTCTTCCTTTCTTCTTCGTCCTTGTCGCCATTTGTGGCTGAGAGGAAGTGAGTTTGTGAGCTTGTGAGAGCTTGGAGAAGAGAAAGGATTTTGTGGAGCTTAAGAAGCTTGGATCTTGCGAGATCAAGAGTCTGAGAAGCTTGTGAAGCTTGGAAAAGAGAGTGGTTGGAGCCTAGGGTCTGGCGTGCGCTAGGAAGAGAAATGAGAGGTCTTTCTTGAGCATGAGGAGTCCATCTAAGGCTAGATCCTTCCATTTCTAAGGTGAGTTGTGACCAAAGGTTAACATTAAGCCATGTGTGGGGGCTTGAGGTGTTGTGCTAAGCTTTGGGGTGTTCCTAGGTCATTTGTGGAGCTTTAGCTAGAGTTTGATAAGCTTGGGGTGGTTAGAGAACCATGGATTTGTGCTTATTGTGCCTTGTTAAGCTTTGATTGTGACTTCTTATGCTTGCTTGGTGATTGTGTGTGTTGTGGTTTCTTGGTGATTCCATGGCTTGTTGGGAGTGTTTCCCTAGTTGCGTGGTGTGGTATTACCTTGCTTAGTATGTGTATTGGTTGTGGTTTAGAGGTTTGGCCTTAGGGTTGTGTCTAGGCTAAGTTGTGGATTTGGGAAATCAAACCGGTTATCGACCAAGTGCGGTCGATAGGGCAAGATCGATAGGGGCTATCGACTAGGGCAGGTCGATAGAGCAAGGTCGATGAACCCTGCTGGACGTTTTTCCTAGTGCTTATCGACCATGTGTGGTTGATAGAGCAAGGTCGATAGGGTGTATCGACTAAGGAAGGCGATAAATCCTGCTGGGTGTTTTCCTAGTGCTTATCGACCAGGTGTGGTCAATAGAGCAAGGTTGATAGAATGTATCGAGTAGGTGTGATCGATACGTAAGTCGATGAGTTTCTTCAGATTTATCGATAGTCCAGCTGACTTATTTGGCTGATTTATTTTTAAGCGGCTGACTTAGAACACTAATTGTGGCTAACTTACTGTAAATCTGCCATTAAAAGGCCGATTAACTGAAAAGTCAGGTAAACAACGGTGGATTAAGTAACAAAACATTAATTACTGTAATAGTATGCATTTGACGACTGATTTACTCGATGTTGCGGCTGACTTATTTACTCTTACCTGATTATATGTTTTACTGACCGACTTTTAGGAACTATTATAATTACTTGTATAGTATTTTAGTGACGGCATACTTATTGTTTAATAGTGGCTGATTTATAGTGGCTGATTTATTTGTTCTTTTGGTGGCAGATTTATCTATGTCAGCGATGAATCATCTCCGAAATTAGGTGTTTTCTATTCTAATTAGGTTTAGCCGTCATCGTCTTTGTCTTCTTCACAATTGTTTGATCTATCTATCTTCTTCACCATTTATCTCTTTTCTTCAACAATGGATCATGTTATTATTGTTTGCGGAAAATGGGTGTTTAATAATAGATATTATTTTACCGCCGACAAGAGAGGGTGTAGAGTTCTACACATCACTAAAGAGACAAGCTTTGTCGGTCTTCTGAAGATCGTTGGTGAGGACTATGGGTTAGATGAGCAAAGTTGTAAGATTCAGCTACATGTTCTCGAGCAAGACTTTGAAAAGAATGGCGCGAGATACTCCACCGGTTTATATTTGTAATTCTCGTCAATTGCAAGGTTTTCTAAGCTTAAGAAAGAAAGAACTACTACGACTTTGTGTAGAGGTTACATAGAAAGAGGGTAGTGAAGTCGGCCACATATGGTTTGACTCACTCATAAATCGGCCATGACTAAATCATAAATCAGCCATGACTAAAACATAAATTAACCATGACTGCATCATAAATCAGATATAACTAGATTAATAAATCAGCCAGTTTAGGACATTTCACATACCGAGCTAGTGAACACTTCCTCTTGAAAAACCTTCGAGTTGTCATCTTTAACATTGGAATTTTCCATTTTACGAGCTTCAAAGCGATCTTTAATCCAATTGCTTTGATTCTCCAATGGCCCAACTTGTCCTTCAACCAAAGTTAGCCTATGGCCATACATTTCTTCAAGTTTGGCTTCAAGTTTGGCTTCAAGTTTGGCCTCAACACTACTTTCTATGCCTCCAACCATTCCGCCGATGTTTTTCTCCATGTCATCCAATCTTTTGTACACTTTCTCCACAATCTTCACAAGGCCACTAACAAGAAGAGTTCTCTCATACTCTTTGTTGTGTTGATCACTCCCACGTGATTTTTTTCCTCTATCATCAGCTCTTTTTTATTTCTTCTTCGCAGGCTCTGAAAGTTCTTCTTCCGCTCCCTTCTTTCTTTTCTGTTTCACTTCCACAATTTTTCCTTCATGTGGAAGCGATCCAACTTCAACTTTCTTTAACTTGACATCCCAATAATCTTTAACAAACTTATCTTCAATAATGTCGACTATCAAGTTATGAAGTTCTGTGTCTTCACTTTGATCACCACCCCAGGTAGGATATATCTCCTCTAAAGACTTCATAATCATCCTCCAAGGACATAATCATCTGCACCGAGGATCCACTCTCTCCAATCATGACACGTGTCAACCACTTCAGCAGGTCAAAGTAAAGGCTGGGTCAGTTTAGAGCAAAAAGGGATGGGCAAAGCGTACAAGAGCTCGATGGAGTGAACTGAGGTTCGACTAGTAGTGAAGCGAGCGAGCGAGCGAAGGAGCAAGCAAAGCTAGGAGTTTCCGCGAAGCGAGGTGAATCTGTGACCTGAATGAGGAAATCATTCAAAGTACAAGACGTTATGACATTAAAGGCCAAATCAAAACCGACGAATTAAAGGAGAATCATAGGATTTATTAGTATTTATTCTTAGCATTTAATCCTTAATATGTGTATAAATATAGACCCCTATGGTCATGTCTGAGGGTAAATCTTTTTCCTACCCGAGATCAATATATACAATTTCAAACATTTTTTCTTTAACAAATCTATTTTCTATTTCAATATATTATTGGGTGTGGAATCAAGCATCTACAAATCTACCATTTCAGAATAGTTCTCCTCATCAAATTCATCATGGCTGGTGGTAATGGTGGAGACCAAACAAGTGTCAACAATGATCTTACCACTATCGCTACCATCCAGGAATCCCTCTCAGGAATCACTCAAAACATGATTGATCTGTCTACAAAACTCGGTACCATCGAGAGAGAGAGATGACCTCTTGAAACAAGTATTTTATCTATTTTTGCAGAGAATGAAAGCAAACAATCAAACTAGGCAAAGAGATTAAATACAGTTTTAATCAATTGTAGTATAAGGGGTGTGTGAAATATCGAACCAAACTGAGTGTAAGTGCACATCAACTAGAATGTTATCTAAGCAAGCTATTCAAGTAAATATGGGGGATTGGTTTACTAACAACCTAAATGAACTATAACCAAACCCTAAATGACACTAGAGATACTAAAGACTGTAGAACTAAACAAGAGCAAACAGAGGTGAACCAAACTGATCGAGTAGGTTGGTCGAGTGGAAATTCTGAAGACTCGAAATATGAAATTAAACGATTAAAACGATGATTAAGACTATAAGGAAACTATCGGGACAGATTCACTGGTTTGTAAATACTCTATATCATCATGGGTAATTATAAAAATTTTGCCATAGGGAATTTCTATTGTCAACAGACATCACATCCAGCTCAATCCACTGTCGTAACAGAGAGCCTCAAGATCCAACACTAAATCATACTCGCTTTTGTCAGAGATTTGTGAAAGGATCATGCATAAAGAATCAGTCTGTTAAAGCCAATTAAGATTCATAAAAAATGTGAGCCTAAGATATGATGTAAATCTATATTTTATACTTAGGTCTCATGTTATTGTATCTAGATCCCGGGAAAAAGCAGATTTGATGATTTCATCACACTTTTTCTGTGGAAATCATCTAAGATCATGTTCTTCTTGATCAAAAAAGAATTAACATTAAAAACACTCACCCAAGAGGGAATAAAAACGAATTGATGATCAATCAAAGAAACCCATAACAATATAGAGCAATACTAGCCTAATCCATCCGGAAAACCCCTAAAAAATCTACTCACAAAAATAAATCATCATCAGAGGTTCAAACCCAGAAAACTATGAAATCGGCATATCAGATAGATAATGAACCGATGAACAACTTTGATGAAGAAATAAAGTGCAAATACTGATTTAATAAAAAGTTATGAGAGTTACAAAATCCGAAAATATGAGAACAATGAAGAACAGATGAAGAACAAGAGTGAGAAACAGAACTCAACTAGGGTTACACTAATAAAAAAAATGGTGACCATTGACATTAATATAATCAGAAGCTTTTATACTAAGTGAAAAAAACAAGGGTAAATACAATTTCTGAGTTTTATGGGAAAGAAAGATTCCACTCGACCGGTCTGGTCGAGTGGCTCGGTCGAGTTATTTCTTGCCGGGTCTTCTGTCCATCTTCAGATCATCTCTTCACGTCCAGCAAGTCTCTCCATGATCCAAGTCTTTTGCTCAAAGCTCATCCATGCTCACAAAGCTCCAAAAGCACCTGATAAGACCCCATATATGCTATATGCATGCAGTGCTTATGTACAAACGGCTAAATGAGCTAAGTGGAGGAAACTGACACATTATGATGTAAACAAAGGATGAAACTAAGATAAAGAGATGATAAATAGATGCTAAAAACATGTAAAATATGGTGTTATCAACTCACCCATATTTATCCTTTGCTTGCCCTCAAGCAAATATGAAAGGATGAGATAAAAGGAGTAGTGTGAAAGTGGGGACTAAGAACTAAACAAACCTCTAATCTCAATGTCATAGTTAACAGTTATAGAATGCATTGCACATGGGTTTTACTTGAAAACTTTAGCCATACTCATCACAGCATATTTAAAACATCAAGACACAGCCTTAGCAAGCATTCAAAGTAAACTATCCCTTTAACATTAATTAATTGTAACCAGTGAATCATGCTAAATGCTACAAGTGAACTCATTTGGTTCGAGGGACAGGTTTTAAGAGATAAAAATGATCTCTTCTTCCTCTAGTTTAAGCTCATGTAACAGGGATCTCTCTATGAATGGATTGATCTACAAGAGAATGCTAAAGGTGAAAGCCAACTGATGCATACAAGAATAGATTCCCATCTGCCCATGAATACGCAACTGACTTCTCCTAACTCAAACTCCTTAGCTCTTGTCTGGTCCAAAAAACGTGAACCAGAAACTACATGGGAGCCTATGCTTGTCGGCCTAAACCTAACACTTTTTCTTAAGTTCAATCCAAAAATAGGCCTCACACTCAGAATTGATTCATGGTTTGAAGAAGGTAAGGTTTGGTGCTTTGGGGAACTGCTCCAAAGATGGAAACAGCTACTTGGTCAACAAGAGTGGTAAAAGGGAAAAAGAAGATCCAAATGTGTATATGGTATCCATAACTTCAAATGGAACAAGTAGTCATGATAATTAATATTCAGATTAAGGTTCTGATATAGAGAGATAGAATGACAAATCACAGCAAGCCTAAACCAAAAAAAAAAAAAAAAAAAAAATAAAAAAAAAAAAAAAAAATTTTTTTAAAAAAAAAAAAAAAAAAAAAAAAAAAAAAAAAAAAAAAAAAAATTTTTTTTTTTTGATTTATTGATTATATTGGTTTTAATTCATCACCATCCCCTATGCAAATATACAATCCTAGATAAAATTCTACTAGACTCAATTCTAAAATGCAAATGAAACTACATGACACTCTGTTTTTGTGAAATAATTTTCAAAAAATTTCAAATTTTTATGGTTTTTATATGCACATAGATGATGCAAAATTTGAATAAGAAAAGAATAAATATGTCAAATGTATATCTTAGACCCTCCTCCAAACTTAAATTACACAATCCCTTGTGTAATAAAAATTCAAGAGAAAGTTTGAGAGATTAAAAACAAAAGCAAAAGAAAAATGCAATGGTAATTACAATGTGAGTGATGTGGGGTGGTACCTCATTCTGGTGGAGTGAAGAAGGCATCAGTGTTGGCCTCCATGCTCTCCAGAGTATAGTATGGCACCATGGTGAGGGGGATGGATCAACTTGCATCTGCTCAGCTCTAGAGTGGGTCTCGAATGGGCCACTCGACCCAAGTTGGTCGAGTGGTGCGGTCTGCTCAGGTCCGGATGACATCTCGAGTGGTCTATTTGACCCGTCTGGTCAAATGACATCATTCTGATGCTCAACTCGATCGGTGTGATGCTGAGGAGTGGTGGAGTCTGGTGAATCATGCTCCAGATTCTCTATAGGATGGTCTGAGCGCCTCTTTCTCTGCATTTGCTCCACAGAGGATCTCCTTAAGGGTGAAGCATGTTGGAATCTCCTGGAGGTGCCCCTAAGAGACTTGGTTTTCCTCAGGTAGGTAGGAACCAAGCTAGTCCTTCTTTGTCTCTTCTCAGCTGCCACCAATCTCTTGGTAAGCCCTTTCACTGTGCTCTTCAAGGCTTTGAATGCCTTGTCTTGCCATTGGTTCCATTTCTCGAGCATACCAATCTTGTGGTTGGCTTCCCTTAGAGACTTGCACTCTGTGTCATCAAAATAGTAGGCTTCAGGGAGATGTGGGTCTTAACATACCTCTGGAGGATCTCATCATCAGAGTTTGGAGCTTCAGCTTCAGGATCATAAAGATCTTCCACTGGTGGAACAAATGTAATGCTCATATCCCCATTCTCTGTGTAAATTTTGACCAAACCTCCATAAGGCAGCAGAAGCTTGGCTCTGCCAGATTGCGGGTGAGTGAAGTTATAGATGTACTTGTCCTCAGCCATGCTTGCATCTATAGTCTGTGAGGCTCTCAGGTAGTCCATATCCATCAAGAGAGGTGGAGCTGGCTTGGAGGTGATCTCAACTCCAGCAGCAAGAAGAAAAGGAGTAACAATGGCTCCCACAACCAACTCAGCTTTGTTTACCATCTTGTTGTTCTTGATGGCATTGTTCCTGTAACATAGCAGCTGCCTCACCAAAACAATAGAGTTCCCTGTATCAGCTCTATCTCCGAGCATCTCAATCCCCTTGGCTCTACTCTTCTGGGACGCATAGACTACATAATCATGGAGGGATTTATCTAGCATTTTAAGCTCTCCTTCATTCACTTTCCCAGTTGCCCTTCTTGCAAAAAGAGTGTTGGCAAAAGTCTTGTGGAGATATCTGATGGCTGGATGCCGAATCTCACTACTCTTGGCCCTGAAGGATGAAAATTTGCCCGTTCCTCCAAGCTCTACCCACAACTCATTCAACTCCTCTTTTACATAGTCTTGTGCCTGGCTCGATCCTCTCTTGAAACCAAACTCTCTATCAATCACACTGAGGGGGAAATTGTAGCGCCCCTGACCCGCTCTATGGCCAGACTAACCACGGAGCATTCCGGAGACGGACAACGATGACAAGCAAGGATACCTGATCTGGGGTCAAGAACCCATCCTAACCCGGATCAAGGTAACCGAGCCGTCATACCCACTTTGGTACATAGATCAGGCTTTGCAACCCTTATGTGCTTCCTAGGCGTTGGGAGGACCCGAACCAGATCTCTCATAGCCATGACTTTGGTTTTTAATTTAACTTTTAAAATACTTCATTGAAAAATATGAAATACGACAATATGTCTTCAACATACTTAAAACAACACAGGCATGGGCCTAAGGCCAAAATAACAATAACACATAATTAAACAAAACATACATCCTTTGCAAAGAGGTGCCGAATCTACTTTCCGGTGGCCTAACGTTCCGCACGCACAACTACAGCTTCCTAAGGTTACCTGAACAAAAAGATAGAATCATAAGTAAATCCAGGTTTACTTAGTGGTATCGGGGGTACCTGCAATCAACGTTAGTCACTCAACAATCACAGCACACAAGCGGAAGACTTGACATACTACACACAAGAACCTCGCGAGCTGTTCTCGAGAGACACAACAAGCAAATACACACAAAAGTCTTGGAAGACACGACCTTAAACTATACACAAGAATCTCCCGAGCTATTCTCGGAAGACTCGACTCAACAACCACACTCTAACCTCTAACCTTTAACCTCTACCTCTATCTAACCTAAACCTAAACTCCACACTCCAATACGTCGTCCGATATCACAAAGAAAATGGTACACGTCTAACAACTCCTCCTCGACCACCTTTGAGCCAGAGACTCACAGGTCAACCTAGGCACTACAGTCGGTTTCAGCATAAATACGTGACAACTCATTGGTTTCTCCTCCAAACCTTGGCGAATGTACTTCCACAAGGACACACTCCGGTTCCAAGGGGTTATAAACCCAGCAGCTATACGTGATAACCCCACATGGTTATGCCTCTGTATATTCGGCATGCTTCATCCACCTCTCAAGAAATCCGAAGATCACAAGAAGATCCATACCCGGCCCCCTAATCCTAATCTACCCGCCTAACCTCTAGACTCACTACAATCGACATGAATAACTAACTTTCAAAAAGTTAGTCAATCACCCATCACCTAAACCCCAAAATAAAACCCTGAAAACAAACCCCCTAAAACTAAGCAATAAATAAATAAACTAAACCACGATGAACAAGCGATATCATGCGCCACCGTAATACACATGATATAACCTCATGTGCTATCTCACATGCTTCGAACTGCTCCTTGTTGGTGATGATGCTTAACTCTCTCTCGATTTCTCTCTTTTTCTCTCACTAAAACCTCTATCTAAAACTCTCTAGATTTCGGAATGAAGGAAACAAGACCCCAATGTCTTGTTATATAGAAAATGGGAGGCTGATGGCTTATGGAGCACGATTCCACGCATGGATGCCATTTGTCACGGAAGCTTGCTCACCAAGTTTGAGAGACTTGGTGGGCAAGTTCGAAGCTTTCCCATTGTCTTCTATCACACTAATGTTCACCACTCTTGCTCTACAAGTTACTCCTTTCGTCGTACATCGCAAGTTTCTTCATCTTGTCCTATGGTGTAAGTTTCTCCATTTTATCTTGGTCCGCAAGCTTCTTCCTTATCATCGTATTCCATACGATTCTTCTTCTTCCATGCCAAGCTTCTTCAATCGTCATACTTGACAAGGTTCAACATTTCGTCTTACGCGACAATCTTCGTTAATGGCTTGGTCACCAAGTTTTCTCTCCGGCTTGGTCACCAAGTTTTCTACTCCGGTTTCTTTGATTCTTAGCTTCCCATCTTTAATTAATCTCGGTTTGATCCTCCTGATAAATGCTTCAATCTTATGTGGTCCGGTCCTTATGTAAGGATACATTTCATTACAGAGATGGTACTCCAAACATCTATTCTTGAAGCTTATGTAGCCCAGCTCCTCATCAGATCCTATACCAGCTCTTATCTCATAGAGATGGAGCTCCAAAGTTGCCACAAAATGGCTTGTCTCCTCCTTGAAACCATTGTGTTGTTTCTGAGTGAGCTCCATGATATCCGCAGCTTCATAGAGCCTCCCGTTCTCTCTGCAAATCCCCAGAGCTTGCATTGTGTGGCAATGTGGGTATCTGGTGCCAAAGAACTTCATGTTCTTCATGATGGAAATGAGCTGAGCTTCCTCTAGATCATCATTTTGCTCATATTCTGATTCCTCAGAACTGTCCTCTTCTTCAGCATTCCTCCTTACTGATTCCTCCTCTTGCACTCTCTTGCCCCTAGCAATGTCCCTCCTGGACCTTGAGAAGCCACTTTCCGCTTGTGTTGTCAACGCTAAAGCTCCGTTCCTAGTTGTCCTTGTTGTGGTGTTGCATGAAATCAAAACAAAATGAAAGTTTAGCAAACATTTGGAACCACTCGACCGGGCCACTCGATCAGTCAGGTCGAGTTGGCAAAAAATTCAAAATAATTTCCGTATCTGACCTGATTCAATCGAGTCCTTGGTTCGAGTAACTAAACAATCCATAAATATCAGATTTTCAAACATAAACACCATTTAAACAATTTCAAGACAAAAAATTCAAAGATTTCTCAAAGATCAAACATTTTTAACTATGGTTGAAATTTAAAACTCCTTAAACTTGTTCAAATGAATCCATATGAATCAATGTGGGTTCTTTAATCATTTAAACAAGTCATGGTTCAAGTGAAATTGGCCCTATTTGCCATCAGAGTACCGAGAATTTCATCTAAACATTAAGAACTCAATTTCAAAAATTCGAGAAATTCTAACCATAGAAATCAATGCAAAAAGTGTATCAACATCATACCCAATTCCAAATAACCGATTTAAAGCAAAATGCAATGCACAAACTTTCAAAAAAATTCAAATTTTTTGCTTAGACCCAACTTGTGAAATTTCAAGTTCTAAAGTTGTAAAAAAAAACTTACTTATTGGTTTCGGAAACATGGGATAGATTCGACATGATGATGATTGATGAGAGTTTTGGAAATCTCTTTGAAAATTTTTAGAGAGAAGTTTGAGAATTTTTAAGCTTTTAGAAGGATGAAATCGCAAATCAGAGTGAAAGAGAGAGAGAGAGAGCGTGTGATATTAATAGATAGAGTGGGTTGATCGAGTGGCTGAGATTAAGTTGAGTGTTTAAGAAAAACCTGCACCACTCGACCTGGAGGTCAAGTGGCATGGTCGAGTAGGTTGGTTTCTGCTTATGTTGAGCTTTTGAAACACCATCTTGACTCATACTCAGCTTCCTTTTGTTCACTGAAACTCACAACACTAAAAAGAAACATCAAAAATAACAAAATTCATAAAAACTTGAAGATAAACCTAGGGAAATATATACAGGGATAGCCATGGGACTTCCTCCTAAGTGAGGTTGTGTTGACCCCTCTGTAATTTCCTTTGGTTGGATGTAACAGGATGCCCTTATGGCATTATAGAACATTTGCGTCATCCCAGGTGGTCTGGGCTTTCTCTTGGATCTTTCAGGAGCCTGATGAGTCTCGTTGCTCTTGAGTTTGAGCATCTCTTTTTCCAACATCTCCACCATTACTGCAAGCTCAACCACAACACTTTGCAGAGATAGAATCATACCTTGGTCTACTACTGGTGTTGTGAGTGGATATGTGGAGTTGCTATTCCCTGTACCAATATATTTTTGGTTCGAGTACCAAATCGAACCAAGTGGATTAGTAGGGGATTGTGGTGCTATCTGGTAAGGACTCGAGCGTGCAGTTAAGTGGAAGGAATCATTGACAGAACTATCTACTTCAAAAATAAGACCATCTCGGTAATAATAATGAGTGGAAGGGTTTTCCGTGTATCGATAAAAATCATTATTTAATAGAAACGCGTGTCAAGGCAAAAAGCAGGGAAAACACTTAAGTCCTCCAAGCCAAACAGCAGCTCGCAGGACTTGGGGGCTAATATTGATACCGGATCTGCACTGAGGATCCACTCTCTCTAATCATGACACGTGTTAACCACTTCAGCTGGTCAATGTAAAGGCTGGGTTAGTTCAAAGTAAGAAGGGTTAGGCAAACCGTACAAGAGCTCGATGGAGTGAACTGAAGTCCAACCAGTAATGAAGCCTTGCAGAATTAAAAAGCAAGGGAAGCCAGGAGGCTCCGCGAAGTGAGGTGAATCTATGAGCTGAAGGAGGAAATAATTACATGTACAAGACATTACGACATTAAAGGCCAAATCAAAACCGACGAATTAAAAGAGAATTATAAGATTTATTAGTACTTATTCTTAGCATTTAATCCTTAATTTGTGTATAAATATAGACCCATATGGTCATGTATGGGGCTGAATCTTTTTCCTACTCGAGATCAATATATACAATTTCACACTTCTTTCCTCTAGCAAATCTATTTTTTTTTTATTTCAGTTCATTCTTATTAACGAATTCTATTTTTTACTTTAATAATAATTCAATATATTTATGGGTGTGGAATCCAGCATCCACACTGTAGATGCTACCGATGTAATCCATACAAGTCTCCCCCCTAGCCTAATTCGCACCATTGTTCAACTAGTTCGGCTAAAGTTTCTGATGATGAAGACATTGAGGACCCATACGCTAACTTACATCAAAATAGGAGGATGGTACCTTCTGCTCCTAATTCACAGAGATCTATACCAAGGTCTCAAACTGTTGATAAAGGAAAAGATCATGCATCAATGCCTCCACCTTCTCCTCATGTTGCACCCTAAATTTCTCAATGTGATTCACACGGGGAGAGCTTGAAAACCTCGGACATATGGAATAGAAGGAAATGATCTTGAAATCATGGTTCCTCTTCTTCTAGAAATACTTCAAATGATGATCGCCCTGTTTTGAGTATGTGCCAATTATTGATAAATATTTTTGTAAAAATTTCCCTGCTCATTCATGACTCTTTTTACAGCTGTGCACGAGAACAAAATGGTAATCGCAGAGTCTTTCAGGGCATTTACGTCTAGTGGTGTAGAACCTCTTCCTCTCTTTGACCAATGGGATTGAGAAGCATTGGATTGTTATGTTAGAAATTCTATCCAATTGGCTAAGGTATGTAACCTCATGTTGTAATCGCAGCGTTCTCCACGTATCCTTCTAACTGCTGGTTCGTCTAAACCATCTGCAGGTTGCCGCTGGTTACAACGAAACAGTTCGCTTTTATGAATTAGTTGTTAGAAATAGAGCGTCGTCAGAGGATTTGATTGCAGCAAATAAAAAAATATTAGATCTTGAATCGAAGATTAAGAATGATGCCGCCAAGGTCGGCAGAGCTGTGCAGTTAGAGAAAGATGAGACAACGCTCTTGACTCTTTTAAACTATCGCAAGAGAAAGTAGATGCACTCAAACACGAACTGAATGTTGTGCGAGCTTCTTCGTATTCGCGTCAAAAGCAAAAAGATTTCGATGAGTTAATACGGAAATATGACGACGTTTTAAAACTTCGTGAGATTCACTCAAAGCATTCGGACTACTCGTATTGGAAAAATGTGAAAGGTCATTGTCGTGGCATGATTGAAGAGATAGCTAGGCATTTTGATTATTTGAAGGCAAAGATGCTGCTTCAATCCGATGTTAATGAGCTAAAAAGAAATCAATCCCTTCTCGCTTATTTTGAAAGGGGTGATTTTGACTCATTTATTTATCAAGATCACGATTGTATTTCGTCTGGATGACTTTCTCATATGGGACTTGTAAACACTAGTATTGTTGTGATAGTATAAATATTATTTAGGGGTTTGTCCCTTTACTTAACAAGAGATGGCTTACGAAACTTGACTTGTGATTTAGGTTTCAGTTCGCCGTTGGGGCTTTGTTTTAAGACTTTGTTTACTATCAAAGTTAAACATCTCTTTAGAAAAAATATGTCATGTCTGACTCTTGTTCATTAACTCTGGGATGAGTTGTTTTCAAGAGAATGGGTTGATCAGACCCTTACCATTATTAAAAGAATTCTTTAATCAGTTATACTCAATAAAATACAAGGTTTGAACTCGGCTTCAGAGTTGGCATGCCCTTACCATTTTTAAAGGAAAACTATGTACAGTGATCCTCCGTAAATTTGTGCATGGATAAAGCTCAACTTGTGAAATGTCCAAGGGGACTGATTCTCTTTATGTTCCGAACTCATCAGTCCGATTATAGAATTATGATGCCAGGATTGAACTCGACTTTAGATAACGCGAAGTTGTGCTTGACTTAGTAAATGTGAGGCTGCATTTTATTTATTTGTTAGGGTTTTTAATCTGTGAACCATAAATAAGCACACAGCCCATAACGACACAAAATATTATTTTATCTTAGGAAGACCGATTGGTTAGTTAATATGATTAGGTGAAAAAATTTTGAGTTCGCAAATCGAGCCGATAATCCTTTCTAAAGGATGGTTCTGACTTTTGGTTGACCTCTGGGCCTACTACTTAATAGGACTAAAGCCTATGAATTTCTTAGGTATTAATTACAAGATTTGTGTGAGTATATCCTCCTCGAGTATCACAATTTGTCTTATGGAAAAAGTAAACTTAAGCCCACACATTATGGGTGTAGTAATTACTTGCCTCTTATTACTCATGTAATGATTATATATATGGCAGCGTAACCCTTTTAGTGTTCCCTTCTTCGTTGAAGAGAGAAACTTATTAAAAGATATTTTAATTGTACAAAGAGGGAATGTTCCCAAGGATAGGACCCTCAATAGAACCTATGGCGGACTGTTCCGATTTTCCCCTAACCCATAGCGGTCTTGACGACCCCTCAAGCCCTGATCCCGCTACTCGGGATGGATTCGAAGCGCATAAGGTTAAGTTGCCTGATTATATATTGACTTTATCTGGGAAAGAGGAAGAAGAAGCCAGAGACTTTCTTCCTAAAGTAAACTTTGTCAGCATGCTCGGTATTGTTTAGAAGAATTTAAATAATTAATCACTTCTTAATTTTCACTGTCATTTAGTTGACTATTTGTCACCGCCTAGAATGCGGAAAATGTCAACTTCTTGGCCAGAAGAGGAACGATCTCCCAGAGCAGATTGCTCAATCTGAACCTGCTTAGTAATCTTAGTAACTGTTTAGTTTAGTAAGCTTAGTAAGTCTATCAAGAGTTTTGTATTTTAGAATTTTTAACTTTAAATACAAGGGTATTCTTGGAAACTTGAATCAATCTTGGAATTCGAGAAAAATAATTAAGATCGTAACTCGATCCTTTAATTATATTCCAACTCTTGAGTTTCTTCTTTTTAAATAGGTTTGCTTCATTATTTTCATTTAGCAAACAAGTAAAGTATTACCATAAGCATTCTATAATGGCAACAAATCCTCAACAAAATGGAAAATTTCCAACAGGTTCTTCAGTTAACATGGCGATTTGCCCTCATCCAAATCCCTGACGTTCTTTTAATATAGAGTTGACGGCTGGTTTAACATCGTTTGACCAGATTACGCCTTTGACAGTTCCTTGCGGTTTGATTAAGAAACTACTTCCTCGAAATCAAGAGATCGCTATTCGTTATATTGAGATAGTACTTTCATTCTTGAATTTTATTATTCTTAGATTAAATCTTAGATAAAGTCAGTATCTAAGAACAGACTTTTGTTTCTCTAGCTTATCGCTAGGCATGCGTGGATTGAACACGAAAGGGAGATTCTTCGAGCGGAAGTGGGAGAAAAGGAATCACGAATATGCCAGATTACTCGTGAGATGGGTATCCTGGAAGCTTCGCCTTACGCCTGGCTTGCTCTTGAATCTGAGAAGTTCGTGATATGATCCTAGATGAGGATCAAGTCCCTGAATGCTCTCCAATATGTTGTGATGGTCGGAGTGATGAGATTAGTGATGCAGAAGTGATGCGGAAGTGATGAAATGATGTGAAACGGCGAGTATGGTCGGATGGGTTTTATGGATCGATGCGAAACTTCCAAAGGTTGTGAAAGACCTTTAGACTTTTAGACTTGTTCGGTACGTGAGTAAGGACTCCGGACGTGATGAATAAGAGGTGAATCGGAGTGATACTTCTTAAGAGTTGTGACAGACTCTAAGACTATCGGCTTGCTCGGTGTGAAGGAATGAAGACCCGACACTTTGAGCAAGAAATGATCAAACAAGTAAAATGAGTTTTGAAAATAAAAGTTTGATAATCTGAAAAGAAGAGAACAAGGGAATACATATAGAGTTCAAAGATGCATAGAAAATAGAAAATAACCCCTTGGAATTCTACAAAGCATTAAACATAAACTTTGAATCATTCTTGATTGTCTCTTTGGCTCCATTTCGTAGCTAAGAGTACAGTTTGGGCCTGGCTTTATCAAGAGGCCTTGTGAAAGAGTAATAAGGCTTGCCTCATTAAAAACCTTGTTTGGAAAACCCATTGGGAAAAAACCAAACGAAGGGAAAAAGAGTGCAAGTCTTATCACCTCTCTTCATAAATGTCTAGGTGGCTTGGATCACAACTAGGGTAGTTGGATTAGCACACACTAAACTGCCCAGAATGGTGTTGAGAAGATGTTGCAAAGAGGTCTTGAGCTTGTCTTGTTTAGACAGAGTGATAGGACCCGGAGAAATGCATAAGTCTTCATGTCCTTGTAGCTCCGGTTCAAGCTGTTCCAATGCATCCTTTGCTCCTTGTTGGATTTCCTCATCTTCATAAGCTTCCATTTCCTCTTACAGCTCCTTAGTGCTTCCTGGGATCACATCATCCTCCCCCAGTTGAAAACGATTTGTCCTCAAATCTGTTTGACCTGGCACAAACAACACTAAGTTAGAACCATCAAAGAGTAACATCATGGGAAACTTACCTCGGAGATCAAGTCGATGGGCATTGTTGATGATTCTTCTTGTTAGGTGAAATGAACCATCAATCATTGGTATCCATACTCGTTCTCCAACCTCAAAGATCATTCTGAAATAAGCAATAGGTTTCTTCCTCACAAAGATATCTGGTGGTTCCTCTTTTGTACCTGCAAACTTGTCAACACTTTTGGCAAAGATCAAGTGTATTATTGCAGTCACGGGGACACAATAAACAGATAAACAAGTTTCAGCTATGATTAAAGCATTATCCATTTCATGTTCCTCTTTTACTAGTATCTTAAAACAAGAGTTCGGTTCCAAACATGCTATGAATAATCTTATCCTTTTCCCAACATTTTCTGGGTGTATTGAACTCATAATCACAGCTCTTGAATCATAAGAGAAAAATCGAGTCAAAGGTTACTTACCTGGATAAGATTCTCGATGTGTTCGGTGATCATTATCATCAAAGTGAATGGTATTGGATCCGGGGGTTTACCTTTGAACATTGAAGATTCTTTGGCTACTTTTCCATGATCCTGGTTTGTTAATTTAAGCTGTAAGAACGCAGGATCTCCTACATCAAAAGGAAACAGTTTAGGCACAAAGAAAAATATTTAACAGATAATCATGTAGTTGTTGTCAAAATAGAGTTTTGGAATGAAGCATCCTTGGGTGATTGAAGTTGTTTTCCTCAGGTACTTCCAGCTCCAAATTCCAAATTGATAAGTATTTTGCTGGCATATATCTGGTGGATCCTCCTTGATTTGAATGAAATGCGTGAGTTCTTCTCTAGCTCCATGAAGGGATTGAGGTTGATGCAAGTCTGGTGGCTTTTCTTTGATTGTCAATTCTCTCAAGTACTTATGATTCTCCATGGCTCATGTTCCTTTTTTGACACTCATGGGACAGAACAATTGCATTATACTTGAAGTAGAAAATTCTAAAACATGATTGTTCACAGTTGGTTTATAAAGCACATTGAACAAATTTGAATCACACAACTCGTTTTTAATCACATGTTTCAATTCAGAAAAAGTTTTAACCAATGCATTTTCAGTTTTCATTCTAAACAGCTCAAATGCATCACTACACAAAGAAACTTTCAAAGAAGAGTCAAATTCACAAAATTCTTCAAACATAAAACCATTTAGCTTAAAGAACTTTTCAAGCGTGAATGTTTCAAAAGTTGGAATTATTTTGTCAAAAACGGATTTTGAAACACAAAATTCTTTCACATTTTCCAAACCAAAACGTTTTTCATCTTGAGCAGAAACCATAACAAACAAATTAGGTTCTGTCCTAACCAAATCAATTTCCTTACCATGCTTTCTTGGGTAGTCAAAAGGAAATGGCATAAGGACATGTTTTGGTACAAGGCTGGTTGGCTGCTCCGATTCATTAATTAGTGGTAAACTCCTTTGCATTGTTTTTGGTGATTCTTCTTCTAAGATCTGTGAAAAACAAACAATACTACTCGGATACACCGGTTCTAAACTGGTTAGTTTTTCAAGCACAGAATCAGATTGGGTAGAAGAAAGAATACACTTAGCTTCCAAAGACTTTTTGAAATAGGGAAATTGTTCCACTGTTTTGCTTTCAGTTTGCTCTTTCAAGAGGGTGTTGCTGACTTCTGTACTTCTTTTATTGGCTAGAGAACACGTCATGAGCTCTGAGTTTGATGGCATATCTTTGCACACATCTATGGTTCATGTATCTTCCTTGGCACTTAAGGATAAAATCAAGTGTATTATACTAGAAATTTCAACATTCAAAACAGGTTGCTTGAAACTACAAGTGAAGGTAGAAATATTCCAGTAATGAATAAACTCGCCATCTAAACTTACTTGAGTACCACGCAAGATGTTTGGTAACATTTCAGCTTTGAAGAGGGTGAAATCTGATTCACAGGTAGCTGGGGCTGGACATGGTTTAGTCACCACATGGTTTTCATAATTAATTTGCTCACACTTGTTATCTCGGCAAGCTTGTGAAGTGGTTGACACCGACTGTGGATTCTTCTCTTTTATGCTTCCTTCAGTTTTGTCATCCTTATGCTCCATAGTATGACCTGAATCAACATCCTTTGACAAGACCAAGTGCATCATACAAGAACTGGAAGTTTCTACCCCTTGATTAACTACTTCACTACTTGAGTTTTCTGAGCTCAGTTTTGATTCTAATGAAGTGATATTCAGCTCGTTTTTTTCAGGGCAAGTGGCAGAAAAATTTCCTTTCTTACGAGAGTTATAACAAGTAACTTCCTTGGATTTTGAGGACTTACATTGCTTTGGTTCACCGCTTGAGTCAAGTGACGGATTTAGGCTTTGCTTGTGAACCACGACTTGTTCAGTAGCCTTCTTGGGTTGAGATGTTGACTTAGCCTCCATTTGCTCATTTAGAATAGTCTTGGACACTTCTTTTGGCTGAGGGCTGTAAGCTTCTTTTCTTTGTTGTCTCGGCTTGTCTCTCCATGGCTCTCTGCTTGGTTTTTCTTTTAGACGACCATGCCATTGTGGATTTACTTCTTCAAATCGTCGGTTCCTGGCTGTTAATCTTTCACACAACTTATGAGCCCTCTTAGCCAGCATAGCCTCAAATCGTTCTTGTTCAGCATCATTGATGGATCTTTCTAGTTCGGCTTTCATAGTGGCCATACTCTCAACCATCATAGCTTTTAAGGAGTCCATAAGTTGCTTGTTGGAGTTGGAAGACTCTTGTTCGTCATGGCTGGTTCCCACCATGGTACCTGTTCAGATCCCAACAAGTAAACAAGTAAAATACTCAAACAGAACAAGGAAAAACTTGGCAAGAAACCTAAACAACAGTTTGAACTGATCAAACAGAATAAAATATCAAAACACGTTCAACAATTCCAGAGTCAATTTTACAAAATACTAGACTCAATATAAGTTTCAATGCAAAAATTTCACGATTTTAGGATTAACCAATGATTTTAAACAATTCTAGCAAGTTAACACGAAAATAACTTTTCAAATTCCGAGAACCTCTAGTTGCGACTGTTCGACGAAATCAACCTCGAAAAATTATCAAAACATGTTCAAAAATTATCAATTTTTCTAGAAACTAGACTCTTTATAGGTTCAGACACAACAAATTTCGAATTTTTATCACACGTCAATATTTTATGAAAATTCAAGCACAACGTGTGACACACAGTGATTCCGGATTCGACACTAGCAGTTGAACAGTCACAAAAAATATCAAAACGTGCCGAAACAATTCCAGAAACAATTTTATCAATTACTAGACTCAAACTAGATTCAGATTCGATTGATTTCACGATTTTATCTGACACCAAACAATTATGAAAATTCTAGCAATCAACAGACAAATCGATTCAGATGATCTGCAGAATATGAAAGGGTAAAACGTTTTGAATCGACACAATCTGGGTTGGAGCGAGCTTTGATACCACTTGATATGATCCTAGATGAGGATCAAGTCCCTCAAGTCCCTGAATGCTCTCCAATAGGTTGTGATGGTCGGAGTGATGAGATTAGTGATGCGGAAGTGATGAAATGATGTGAAACGGCGAGTATGGTCGGATGGGTTTTATGGATCGATGCGAAACTTCCAAAGGTTGTGAAAGACCTTTAGACTTTCAGACTTGTTCGGTACGTGAGTAAGGACTCTGGACGTGATGAACAAGAGGTGAATCGGAGTGATACTTCTTAAGAGTTGTGACAGACTCTAAGACTATCGGCTTGCTCGGTGTGAAGGAATGAAGATCCGACACTTTGAGCAAGAAATGATTAAACAAGTAAAATGAATTTTGAAAATAAAAGTTTGATAATCTGAAAAGAAGAGAACAAGGGAATACATATAGAGTTCAAAGATGCATCGAAAATAGAAAATAACCCCTTGGAATTCTACAAAGCATTAAACATAAACTTTGAATCATTCTTGAGTGTCTCTTTGGCTCCATTTCGTGGCTGAGAGTAGAGTTTGGGCGTGGCTTTATCAAGAGGCCTTGTGAAAGAGTAATAAGGCTTGCCTCATTAAAAACCTTGTTTGGAAAACCCATTGGGAAAAAACCAAACGAAGGGAAAAAGAGTGCAAGTCTTATCACCTCTCTTCATAAATGTCTAGGTGGCTTGGATCACAACTAGGGTAGTTGGATTAGCACACACTAAACTGCCCGGAATGGTGTTGAGAAGATGTTGCAAAGTGGTCTTGAGCTTGTCTTGTTTAGACAGAGTGATAGGACCCGGAGAAATGCATAAGTCTTCATGTCCTTGTAGCTCCGGTTCAAGCTGTTCCAATGCATCCTTTGTTCCTTGTTGGATTTCCTCATCTTCATAAGCTTCCATTTCCTCTTACAGCTCCTTAGTGCTTCCTAGGATCACATCAGTTCGGCTATGAAATCCCGTTTTGTATTAGGGTAATGATCAAACAATTGAAGAGTAAAGTTAACTTGTTTTGCAAAGACGCATAATTTATGAGACTGATGATTGTTTGTAATGTATTTTGTTAATCATATGTAAGTTTCATCAAATTAAAAATTAGTCATCTAAATATGCGAACAAAGTTATGCGAACATAAATATTTTAGAATTTAAATAGCTGTGTCTGAAAGATCGGACTGCCTACGTACCCATGTTGGGATCAAGCCAATCCGTAGTTCGTATAACAATATTTTAGCAAGAGCTGTGAAGTGAAAACATAAAGAAAAAAAAACTCATATAACAAACTTGTTAGCCACTTCGCTAATGATTTGAGAGAGAGCGAGAACACTCCTAGTCTACCCCCAATCATTAATGCGAATGGTGCTAAACCTTGTTCTCAAACCAAGACTCGGAATTTTTGATTCTAACTTTACATCCTTGTCTTGAGGAAGACGTATCCACAAAGAATTTCTGGGTTTTACTTTCATGCTCTGAGATCGCTTCGCTGGCCGGATGTTTTGTAGGAAATATAGCTAATACCTGAGCTTTCACCCTGACATGACTTTTGCATTTGATATCATACTCAATGATTTTGATTCCAAACTTTTTGATTGGAAAGGAGTTGAAGCAAGGACTTCAATAGGATGAGTGTTAAAGTAAGTTTTCATCTTTCGAACATATATCATTATAGCAAGTGCTAGTCGTTCCATCATTGTGTAGCGAGTTTATGGGCCTGTCAAAACTTTACTTATATAGTAAATAGGCCGCTGCTCTCCTCGATCTTCTCGTATAATTACATCGGTCATCGTACGTTCGGAAATCAAAATGTAAAGGTACAACCTTTCGTCAGTATCTGGAGTAGAAAGAATTGGAGGAGTAGTGAGATATACTTTGAATTGCTTAAAAGCTTCTCCGCATTCATCACTCTAGACTAACTGTTTGTTTCCTTTTAATAGTTGCTAAAAAGGAAGGCACTTGACGGTTGACCGGGATATGAATATATTGAGAGCTGTAATTCTTCCAGTTAAGTGTTGTACTTCTTTAAAGTTACATGGCGAAGGCATTGTTAGAAATGCATTAATTTGATTCGGATTTGCTTCAATGCCTCGATGTGTCACAATGTAATAAAAAAAACTCCATATGGTACACCGAAAGTGCACTTCACAGGTTTAAGCTTCCTGTTAAACTCGTTTAATATTTTGAAGCATTGATTGAGGTGTTGAATATGCTCGGACTCCTTAAGAGATTTAACCAACATTTCATCAATGTAGACTTCCAAGGTTTTCTGTAACACCTATATCCGTAAGAGTATTCTATCGGAAAACATCTCAAAATCCACAAAGGAAACGCTTACCCTTTAGCGATTTCTCAATTCTCGGCACAAACACACAATCTCCAAAGTCTGCTAGGTTTTCATGTTATTGCTGCGATTTCCCTGAGTTATGAGGCTCCAGACCTTAAAACTCTTATAGATAGCCGCCCCTTAGAGTTGGGGTTACAACTCGGGCCTTAAGCCTTATAATTTATCCACACATTTCCATGTTTTCTGGCCCAAAACTTCTTTTTTGGCTCGGCCACTGCATCACCGTCTTATTCCATACTTAGTCATAAAAATAAGAATTAGGGTCACAGCAAATCTCCAATTGCCCAGTCCAAATCAATTATGGTCACAAACCGACCTAACCCGGTGAAACCGACTCACATGCCTACACAAGGCTCGGTCAAAGTCCTTTAATCCAAAATCTGGCTCGACCCAAATAAATTAAATCCAAAAATAATCCTATGTATCGAAACAGAATTTAAAATGCACGGTCCAACTAGCCCAATGCCCACCGACCTATCCAAAACTTGGATCTTGCCTATCGGTATCAATTCCTGGTCCGGTTAGGAATTCTGGAAATCCCGGCCCAAATCCACTCCGACCCAACTGATTTATTTCCTGAACACAAGTGAATCCGATATCTCTGGTCGGTTCCCAACCATTTTCATTTTTTGGACCACTCTGGTCCCATTTCTGACCGAAACCGCATTTTCGGACAGAACCTGTCCGAATCCCAACCAATCCTCATTTCCCGACCAACCTTATCCAAATCCAGACCAAACTCCATTTCCTAACAACATATTTCCAAAATCAAACCAAACTCCATTTCCCGATCCAAAAATTCTCAATCGCACCGACCGATCGCCCGTACTGGCCTCTCGGTAGTGTACCCGACACCACCCGGCACCTCCCGTACCACTCGGTTACTTCACCTCGGCCAAATTTTGCTTGACCGGTACACTGCCCATGTCGAGAAGTCCATTACCCAAACCACGGGTGTTACATTTTCCCCAGTACCTCGTCAAACATCTTGTTGATGAGACGCTAATAAGTTGGTCCGGCATTCTTCAATCCAAAAGGCATTACTACATAGCAATAAATTTATTTATCTGTAATGAATGAAGTTTTTTCTTGATCATCCGGATTCATTCGGATCTGGGTATAGCTAGAAAAAGCATCCACAAAACTTAAAAGTTCAAGACCAGCAGTCAATATGTGGCAATGGAAAACTATCCTTTGGGCAAACCATGTTGATATCAGTGAAATCAACACAAACCCTCCACTTTCCATTTTTTTTCTTAACTACCACAGGATAGGCGAGCCAATCTGGGTACTTGACTTTGCGAATAGAACCAGCTTTGAGAAGCCTATCCACCTCGTTATTTATTGTTTTAGCTCGGTCAGGTCCGAGCTTTCTTCTTTTTTGCTTGATTGGCTTGAAGCTTTGATCAACGTGCAATTTATGGGAAATAATTGCAAGCTCGATTCCGGGCATGGCCTCGGATGACCAAGCAAACTAGCTTTTTTGTTTTGACAGGAACTTGACTAGCTCATCTCGCAGCTTTGACTCAAGTCTTGAACCGATTTTCACCACATGATCAAGTTTTTCCGGATCAATAGAAACATTGATTGAAACCACGGTAGACTGTTATCCACTGGGAAACGTTGAGTCCTTCTGTACCCCAAAGCTGGTTAATTGCTATTGACATTTTAGCATGTGGCTTGTCATGTAGCAAGATCTTGACATCTCTTGATCTACGCTAACCGTTCCTACTCCACTAGGAGTCGGGAACTTCACACAGTGGTGATAGGTTGAAGGTACGACTTTCATTCGGTAAAATCCAAGGGGTGCCCAAAATGATATTGTACACAGCCGGTCGATCAAAAACTGTGAATTCGACGATCTTTGATACTCCTTTGGCAAGCATATGTAATTTGATCGTGCCAAGTGACATTAATGTTTCGCTTGTGAAAGCGATGAACGATGCAGGTGGTCCACCTAAGTCTACCATGTTAATCCCTATCCTTTGTAAAGTACTTAGGAAAATGAGATCGGCTTTAAAAAATTCATAGTTTGCAATATCAAGAGTTATCACCAACGTATCTTCATGTGGTTTTGCGAGATGCTCGGTATCAAACTCTTCAAAGGTAATCAATGTATTGACATCGACTCCCCTTGCGTCTCTTCTCACTTTCATTACGGCGGCTCGCTTATGCTGTTTGATAGCGTGAACTGTGTCTGGAAACAGTTTCAAGTCCCCGATAATTATATCATGCTCCCTTTTGAAGGTTTGGTTGGATTGTGCTCATATGTTTTTGGCTTCTTTGCTAGCGGCTCTGAGTCATGATCTTCGTGATATTTGTGGTACTTATAAAGACCTATCCCGAATTTTCTAAGTCTGGAACAAATCTTTTTTAAAACAGGTCATTTTTTCCGAGGTTCATTCCATCATTCATAATTAGAGTAAATATGCAAAGACTTTAAAGTAAAAGAAAGTAACTGGATACTTTATTTATTTAACAAAGGATTCGATATAACTTATGAGTTTGCATAAAAGCTATTACAAGTTATATTATCGATCCTAACTATCCAGTATCATCATCACCCATCTTCCCGGCTTTAAGTCTCTCGCGCCTAAGCCCAGTCATTCCCACGAACACCATCTTTTCCTGCATCCAACAATAGATAAGTATTCCGTAATACCTTAGCAATTTTTGGATGCATGCATATGCAAGGTATGAACGTTTATGTGATTTAACCCTAACCCAAAAACCCCTTAGTCATTTTAGACCTTTAAGCAAGATACAAGTCTGAGCACTAAGCAACAGTCCAGATCTTACCTTGATCTCACTGATCAATTTGGATACTCTTTTTGTTCCTTCAATCCGCCGATTTTCACGTTCGGCACCAATACTTTTCCGATTTCCACCAATCGGACTTGAATTTCTTCGGACTTCCTTCAATTATTATCTCCGGAAGTTTCAGTATATTCTTCGGTGATTCTTTGTGTTTTTCTGTTTGGGAATTTTTGATCTGATACCCGAGTTTTCTGTGTCCAAAATGGAGTCTGTGACACGTTATTTATAAGATTTTTTGGTGGTAACAATTTTTTAAACCGCTTGTCCAAATCCAACGAATTTTGGTAACTGCCCACACGCATCCCTTACTTGTGCCCATTCAGTAACACTCGGTAAACATCTCCATCTGACCAAACTGACACTCTGCTGCCGAGCTACTGTCATAGTCGTCCCAGCTGATTCAGCTAGCCATCAGTCCCTCCAGCTAACCGAGCTTCCTGTTTGTCACTCTAGCTAGCTAGCTAGCTAGATTAATTAAGCTGGTTTATCGTTTGAGCTGGCTTAAGCTTAGTTTTCCCTTCCCTGAGCTGCGAGTTTTCCCAGTTTTTCTCGAACTAAGTCCTAGCCACTGATCCTATTGAGGATCGCGGGCATCACAAATCTCCCCCCCTTGAATGGGATTTGTCTCCGAATCCGACTCAAGTTGATCTTTACCCATCTCCTTAAACCACTTAGGGAAATCAGTCTTCATCTTATTTTCCGTTTCCCAAGTAGCTTCCTCGTGATCACCATAATTCCATATGACCTTAACCATTTTGATATTTTTCTTCCGAGCTCCTTTCTCCATTCGATCAATGATTCGAACAGGCTCTGCTTCCACAATTAAATTTTCTTTAAACTCGACTGGTCACTTAGGCATTTTCGAAGTTGTGAAACATGAAAAACCTTGTGAAACGCATCCAATTTTGTGGCAGTTGAAGCTTGTATGCGACAGCCCCAACTCTTTCTATGACTTTTTATGGACCAACATATCGTGGGCTCAAATTTTTCCTTTTTGTAAATCGCCATTTCCCTTTGTAAGTGACTGCCTTTAGGTACATCAAGTCACCCACTTTGAATTCCAACTCTTTTCAATGTTTATCCGCACAACTCTTTTGTCGATTCTGTGCTTTTTTTAACTTGATCTTTAGGAACTTCATTCTTTCCGTTGTCTTATTAACTATGTCTGGACCAAACAAGCTTCTTTCACCCACCGGCGTTCAGCATAATGGTGTTCTACATGCCTTTCCATATAATGCTTCATATGGAGACATTCTGATACTAGCTTGGTAGATATTATTGTAAGCGAATTCGACCAGCATTAAGTACTTCTCCTAATTTTCTCCCCAATCCAACACGCATGCTCGCAACATGTCTTCAAGTGTTTGGATAGTTCTTTCGGATTGTCCATCAGTTTGTGGGTGGTATGTCGTACTTATATTTACACTAGTTCCTAAGGCCTTATGAAAAGCCTTCCAGAAATGCGAGGTAAATCGAATATCCCGATCTGAAACTGTGCTTCCTTCTATAGTTCTTTCGGATTGTCCATCAGTTTGTGGGTGGTATATCGTACTCATATTTACACTAGTTCCAAAGGCCTTTTGAAAAGCCTTCCAGAAATGCGAGGTAAATCAAATATCCCAATCTGATATGATCCTAGGTGAGGATCAAGTCCCTGAATGTTCTCCAAGAGGTTGTGATGATCGGTGATAAGGTGAGTGATGCGGAAGAAATGAAAGGTGTAAGAACAACAAGTGGATCCGATGAGTCTTGGGGGATTGTTGCGAAACTTCCAAAGGGGATGGTGAACCTTTGGACTTTCAGACTTGTTCTGTACGTGGGTGAAGACCCTAGACGTGGTGAACAAGGGGTGGATCGAAGTGAAACTTCCTAGGAGTTGTGGAAGGCCCTAAGACTATCGAACTTGCTTTGGGTGAGGATGAAGATCCGATCACAATAAGCAAAGAGTTAACAAAAAAATTTCAGAGAGTTTTGAGAATATGAAAAGATGTTTGATAAACCACAAACGAAGCATTACAAGAGTTTAAATCAGCCAAAGAGTAAAGGAGAAAGTCTTGAAAATGACATAACATTAAAGACAAAGTTGAACATAAAATAACTCTTCAAGTCTTTCAATATTTCGGCTGAAACTTCTTGTTGGACTTGGGCTGCTTCACTTGGATAAGAGATAGAGGTGGGCTTAGGCTTTATCAAGAGGCTGATGAGTGAGTGATATGGCTTACCTCATTAAAAACCTTATTTGGAAAACCCAATAGGACAAAACCAAATGAAGGGAAAAAGAGTGTAAGTCATATCACCTCTCTTGATAAATGTTTAGGTGGCTTGGATCACAACCAATGTGGCTGGATTAGCACACACCAAACTGCCCGAGATGGTGTTGAGGAGATGATGCAAAGTATTCTTGAGCTTCTCTTGTTTAGACCGAGTGATAGGACCCGGAGAAATGCATAAATCTTCAGCTCCTTGTAGCTCCGGTTCAAGCTGCTTCCTTTGCTCCTCATTGTCGTCTCCATGTTGCATTGGTTCCTCCTCCTTGCTAGCCATAGTCATATCATCCTCCCCTTCTTGAAAAGGATTTGACCTCAAATCTGTTTCTTCTGCAAAATAAGGAACCAAATCAATAATATTAAAACTCGAACTTACATGGTACTTACCTTGGAGATCAAGCAGGTAGGCGTTGTCGTTGATTTTCTTGATGATTTCGAATGGACTATCAATCCTGGGCATAAGCTTGGATTTTCTCTCGTTAGGGAACCTTTCTTTTCTCAAATGAACCCACAAACTTTCACCAGGCTTAAAGATCATTTGGCATTGCTTCTTGTTTGGTTGCCGCTCCTTTCTCCATTGTTTCAACGGGTCATAATCAACTTGGATAGTAAACCGCCTTAGCCATAAGTAAAATAACCATGTCTCTAGTGTATGAGCTTTCATTTCTTCAGCTTGTTTATCCTGTGCACTTTTAACAAAAACTCGAAACAAGAGATCATAGATGCAATGGGTATCATCCTTTGATTCAATAAGTAATTTGTTATGGACCAGAATATCGAAACTTTCAGTGAATGGCCTCGAAACATAAAAATCCTCTGTAGTGTTAGGATATGAAGTGCAGTGTGTTATCCTAGAGAGTCTATCTATCAGCACAACATTTATATTCGGTTCATACGTTTTATCAAACAGAAATCCGCCATGCCTAAAGTTCTTTGTATGCTCAAATTTCTCACAATAATGAATCACATCTTTCAAATCAACAGTTGACATATAAATCTCTTTGATGTGTTCATATGCCAGCAACTTAGATTTAGGAACAAATAGAAATGCATACCTTTGAATTGTTGCATTAGGCACAACAATTTCCTTACATATCTTTTTTCCAATGTCATAAGGAAATGCTTCAACGGGTGCTCCTGGATCAAAGCCGATATGGTTCTCCTTCCCAAGGATTAGTGAGACAATTCCTGAGTTGTATTTAGGGAATATAACTTCGAAGTCCTTAAAATGACAAGGTTTCTTACTCGGCAGCACCGGTGCAAGGTTAGTGAAACTCATAAGAGTTTCTTTATACATAAACTTACGCACAGGTGGTTTAAGAATGAATGCTCTCTTGTCCTTACCAGTACTATTAAAAGAGTTTGAAAGACTCGCATGTTTGTGTTCACAAGTTAACTCATTGGATACTTTCTCCTTTTGTGGCTGCTCCTTAGCCGTGACGTTGAGGTCTTCCTTGGCCAGAAACTCCTCAAACTTTTCTTTTGGACCTGCATCATTTCCTTTTGACAAAGACAAGTGCGTGACACTAGATTCGAAAATGTCAGTAAGTAATTGAAATAAATCAACACTTATCTTAGTCTCTTCCTCATTTTGTTTTTGTATTGCCGGTTTAATCATTCCTTGACTTCCAAATGGCATGCCTTTAGTAACTGGAAGCTGGGATCCATCAAATGGAATTCTGGCTCGACAAGAATCTTCTTTATGCATGGTTGGTAGAAGAAAATGTCCTCCCTTGGTTGATTTGATGATCATAAGGTTGGCCGGTTCTTTGAGCTTGGCTTCGGAAGTGGGTTTACGTTTCTTCAAGGCCATTTGATCTAGATGAACTTCTTGAGGAGTTAAAGGTACAAGGATGTTCTTTCTGCCCTTAAACTCAAATGAGTATCTGTTGGTAAATCCATCATGCATTACTCTCCGATCAGATTGCCAAGGTCTTCCAAGCAAGATATGTCCAGCATCCATTGGAAAAATATCACATAAGACCTCATCTTCATATTTCCCTATAGCCAAAGAAACTATGACCTGGTTCTTGACTTCCAATTCTCCCTCATCATTAAGCCATTGCAACTTATACGGCTTAGCTCTCTTAGTGATTGTGAGCCCAAGCTTATCAACCATAGATTGGCTTGCGACGTTGGTACAGTTACCTCCATGAATCACTAGGCTGCAAACTTTGTTTTGAACAAGTCAACGAGTGTGGAAGAGGTTTTCTCCTTGCTCAATTTTCTCGGCCTGAGTGTGTAAGCTAAGGGTTCTTCTAGTAACCAAAAGTTGTCCAAACTCCGGCATTCTAAGTGGTTCCTCTAAAGGTTCAGGTTCCGAATGATCTTCTTCTGAGTCTATCTCGCCGTTGTTCCTAATAACTATGGTTCTCTGATTGGAACACGAATGGGAGTAGTGACCAAAACCTTTGCACTTGAAACACTGAATTTCTCGAGCCTTGGTGCTTGAACCTTTATCAATTCCCTTGAGAGGTAACACTTTATTCTTAGGCTTTGAGAACGGTATGTACTCCTTACTAGGCTTTTCTTCTTTATTTTGACTGAACCTGGTGGAACCAAAACCGGGCTTAAAATTCTTTCTTTTAAGCTATTTCTCGAACATGACTGCCTTGTGGAGTAGCTCGTCCATTTCAACATAATGATGTACCTCAAGCCTCTCTATGATATTCCTATTAAGACCACCCATGAACCTAGCCATAGCAGCTTCATTATCTTCTTGAATATCAGCTTGAAACAACAAAGTTTCCAGTTCCTTGTAGTACTCTTCTACGGACCTATTTCCTTGAGATAGATTTCTGAGCTTCATATGCAACTCTCTGTAGTAATGGCTCGGTATAAATCTTCTCCTCATAATTACTTTCATCTGGTTCCAGGTTTCAACAGGAAGATCTCCAGTCCTTTTCCTAGAAGTCACTAATTGATCCCACCAACTTAAAGCATAGTCCTTAAAGGCGGTTGGTGCTACTCTAACTTTATTTTCCTGAGTGAACTCCTTACAGTCAAAGATTGTCTCTACCCTCTTCTCCCATTCTAGATACTCTTCAGGATCATTGGTTCCATGGAAAGTTGGAATCTCAATCTTGACGCCAGCTAAAGGGTCTCTAGGAGTGGTTTTGTGATTTCTAAGGAGTTGATCCTCTCTTGGTCGTCTTCTCCTGGTCTGATGTGATCTGGATGAGTGACTGTAGTATTGTTCAACATCTGTAGACTGCGGATTCCTTCTGAGTCGGTCATTGATAGATTGAATCTCCGCTCTCATGTCTGCCAAGCTTTCGCCCATCATGGCTCTAAAAGAGTCAATGAGTTGTTTGTTGGAGTTTGAGGATCCTTCGTCTTCTTCATTGGTTCCCACCATTGTACCTGTTCAGATTCAAACAAGTAACAAGTAAAAATGCTCAAAGATAACACAGCAACAAAAAATCAAAGACAAGAAACATAGTAACCGCTCAAGTTGTCCAAAATTCCTGCAGTGCCGGTTTGACTTTATCGAACCAAATAAATTACCAAATCACGAGAAAAAATTCCAGAAACAATTTTAACAAATACTAGACTCAATCATGGTTTCAATGCAACAGATTTTAGGATTTTAGGATTAACCAATGATTTTAAACAATTCTAGCAAGTTAACACGAAAATAACTGTTCAAATTCCGATAACCTCTAGTTGTGACTGTTCGACTAAATCAACCTCGAAAAATTATCAAATCCTGTTCACAAATTCTAGAATCAATTTTAACAAATACTAGACTCTTTTTGAAGCAGATTCAACAGATCTCACGATTTTATCGGACAAAATAAATTAATGAAAATTCCAACAGTCAGCAGACAAAACAGATCGGAATGTAAAGAGGTGTAATAGATCGGAAATGATACAACCTGGCATGGAGTCAGCTCTGATACCACTTGATATGATCCTAGGTGAGGATCAAGTCCCTGAATGTTCTCCAAGAGGTTGTGATGATCGGTGATAAGGTGAGTGATGCGGAAGAGATGAAAGGTGTAAAAACAATGAGTGGATCCGATGAGTCTTGGGGGATTGTTGCGAAACTTCCAAAGGGCATGGTGAACCTTTGGACTTTCAGACTTGTTCTGTACGTGGGTGAAGACCCTAGACGTGGTGAACAAGGGGTGGATCGAAGTGAAACTTCCTAGGAGTTGTGGAAGACCCTAAGACTATCGAACTTGCTTTGGGTGAGGATGAAGATCCGATCACAATAAGCAAAGAGTGAACAAAAAAATTTCAGAGAGTTTTGAGAATATGAAAAGATGTTTGATAAACCACAAACGAAGCATTACAAGAGTTTAACTCAGCCAAAGAGTAAAGGAGAAAATCTCGAAAATGACATAACATTAAAGACAAAGTTGAACATAAAATAACTCTTCAAGTCTTTCAATATTTCGGCTGAAACTTCTTGTTGTACTTGGGCTGCTTCACTTGGATAAGAGATAGAGGTGGGCTTAGGCTTTATCAAGAGGCTGATGAGTGAGTGATATGGCTTACCTCATTAAAAACCTTATTTGGAAAACCCAATGGGACAAAACCAAATGAAGGGAAAAAGAGTGTAAGTCATATCACCTCTCTTGATAAATGTTTAGGTGGCTTGGATCACAACCAATGTGGCTGGATTAGCACACACCAAACTGCCCGAGATGGTGTTGAGGAGATGTTGCAAAGTAGTCTTGAGCTTCTCTTGTTTAGACCGAGTGATAGGACCCGGAGAAATGCATAAATCTTCAGCTCCTTGTAGCTCCGGTTCAAGCTGCTTCCTTTGCTCCTCATTGTCGTCTCCATGTTGCATTGGTTCCTCCTCCTTGCTAGCCATAGTCATATCATGAATTCGACCAGCATTAAGTACTTCTCCTAATTTTCTCCCCAATCCAACACGCATGCTCGCAACATGTCTTCAAGTGTTTGGATAGTTCTTTCGGATTGTCCATCAGTTTGTGGGTGGTATGTCGTACTTATATTTACACTAGTTCCTAAGGCCTTTTGAAAAGCCTTCCAGAAATGCGAGGTAAATCGAATATCCCGATCTGAAACTGTGCTTACTTCTATAGTTCTTTCGAATTGTCCATCAGTTTGTGGGTGGTATGTCGTACTCATATTTACACTAGTTCCTAAGGCCTTTTGAAAAGCCTTCCAGAAATGCGAGGTAAATCAAATATCCCAATCTCAATCTGAAACTATGCTTAATGGGACTCCATCTAAGTGGACTATCTCCTCTATCTTGCGACAATTTCTTCGGCTCCATCCATCTCGGAAATCGCAGAGAAATGGGAAGATTTGGTCAATTTGTCCACCACCACCCAAACCGCGTTATGTTTAGATCTTCCCATAGGTAGACCGGTGACAAACCCCATGGTAACATGATCCCACTTCCATTCTGGCATTGGTAAGTTCTATAGTAACACGCTTGGTACTTGGTGTTCTGCCTTAACTTGTTGGCACGTCAAACACTTAGAAACCCATGCAGCCACATCCTTTTTTCATACCCGTCCAGTGGTAGTACATTTTTAAGTCACGGTACATCTTGTTCAATCCGGGGTGGATTGAGAACTTAGATTGATGTGCCTCCTTAAGGATTTCTTCTTTCAATCCTTTATCGTCTGAAATGCACACTCGCCCTTTGACCACGATCGTACATTTATAGAATTTTGATATTCGGTCTAGTCAATCTTGATAACTTTGTTCAAATACTCATCTTTTGCCTGGGCAATACGAATTATACTAAGTAGATCCGCCTGGTCTGCTGCCGCAAGGCTTAATGATTCCACTTCCGAGAGAAATACATTTAAATGTAAAGTCCCTATCATATTAACCAAACTTTCATGGTTCTTCTCTGCTTCCACATCAAATCGTCTTCGACTTAATGCATTCGCCACTTGGTTTGCTTTTCTGAGATGATAAGCAATATTCAAAACATAGTCGGCAACTAACTCTATCCATCGTCGTTGCCTTAGATTTAGCTCTTGATGGGTAAAGATGTACTTTAGGCTTTTGTGATCCGTATATATCTGAACCTTACCACCATACAAATATGATTGCCATGATTTTAACGCAAATACCACTGCTGCCATTTCTAGGTCATTTGTCGGGTAATTTCCTTCATGTTTCCGTAATTGCCTTAAAGCATATGCAATGACACTTCCTTTTTGCATCAGTTCGCATCCTAAACCTGTGATTGATGCATCCGTATAAACCACATAAGGTTCGTCCGGTTCCGGTAAAACCAATACGGGTGCGTTTGTAAGCATCACCTTCAATTCCATGAAATTTGCTTTGCATTCTTTTGACCAATCAAACCTTGTATTTTTGCCCGTCAAGTGAGTCATCAGTTTTTACATACTTGAAAATCCATTTACGAATCTTCTAGAGTAACCAGTCAACTCAAGGAAACTTCTAATCTCTGAGGTATTCCTAGGTCGTGGCCAATCCTTTAAGGATTTGATCTTTTTTGATACTGCAGACACACCTTGATCTGAAATGATATGTCCCAAAAATCCGATATGCCTTTGCCAAAAACTGTATTTGCTTAACTTCGCAAACAGTTTATACTCCCTTAACCGTTCCAAGACTGCTCTTACATGTTTTGGTGATTTTCTCGATTCCTTGAATATACAAGTATGTCATCGATGAAGATGATTATAGGTACATCCTGGAATTCTTGAAAAACATTGTTCATCATCTTCATGAAAGCTGCTGGAGCATTGGTTAATCCAAACGGCATCACACCGAATTCATAGTGGTTGTATCTTGTCTAGAAAGCTGTTTTTCGAACATTCGTTGCTCTTACTGGAATCTGGTGATAACCTGAGGCTAAGTCTATTTTCGAAAACCACTTTGCTCTTCTGAGTTGATCCAGCAATTCATCGATCCTTGGTAATGGGTATTTGTTTTTCACTGTTACCCGGTTCAATACTGGTGCTCCCCACGGTGAACTACTTGGCCGTATGAATCCTTTTTCCAGCAACTCCTCCAATTGTTTCTTTAAGTTGGCCATTTTCACCAGAGCCATTCGGTAAGTAGCTTTCGAGATTGGAGTTGTTCCTGGTTCTAGTTCAATGGTGAATGGGTCAGACCGATCTGGTGGTAAACAACTCACCGACTTGAACACATCTTTAAACTCATTTACAGTCAGAATATCTTTTAAGTTCGTGTCTGTCCCAACTTCTATTGTTGTGATAATGGCTAAGTATGCCTCACATCCCTTTTCGAGCATCCGTTTTTCCTTGATTGCCGAGATTACTATGCTTCTTGAAGTTGTCCTTATTCTTTGGAATTTCAGCATCCCTTCTTCCCTCTCGAATTGGACACGTCCTCGGAGACAATCGATATGGGCCTTATATCTCCACAGCCAATCCATTACAAAGATAGCATCGTGTTTCTTGAGTTCAAAAATGATTAGATCGGTAGGTATATTGACACCGTTCATGATAACTAAGATGGCCCGGACTATTCCAGACAGATACATTGCTTGTTCACCGGCTACCACAACCATTCCGTATTCAGTATTCAGTTCTTTCTTAAACCCACCTTAACTTATCATCTCAAAACTCACAAAACAATGTGTAGCTCCTGAATCAAATAACGTGTGTGTTTCTACACCACCAATATTAAAGGTCCCTACACATTCCCCTAGAATGCTGAGTACCCAAACCTTTATGCTTTATGCCATGTCATGCATGAATTTAAATAGAATAGGCTATAGGCCTTATCAGTGATCGCCTTGAAGTTTCTATCATTCCTGGTTTCTTCAGACAACTCATAAACACGCGATGCTACAGCCTGCCTCTTAGGTGGTGGTGGTAATGCATCCCCTCCGCGGTTCAGGCACTCCCTCTTAAAACGCCCATTTTTCCACAATGGTAACAAGCCTTAGCCTCATCACCCTTAGATTTTTGTTGTGCTTGATTCATTCATGGACAGTTCTGGATAGAATGATCGTTACTACCACAACGACCACATGCAGCTATGGCTTTCCACCATGTACCGCTATGATTCTTTCCACAAATCGTGCATTCCCCACACTTTGTCTCCGACTTGTCTCCCACTTTGGCAAACTTCCTTTTCTGGTCCGCATTTTTCCCTTCGTTACTAGGTCGAGCCAGAAATTTTCTTACGCTTCATTTGTTTCTCCTCCTCTATTTCAGCTTCTATCATTGCTGCTTGTTCCACTAACTCTGATACGGAGTTGAATGTACATATCAAGCAATGGTCACGGATTTCAATCCTTATCCCACGGATAAAATGGCGCACTTGTGCTTGTTCGTCCTTGAGTTCTCTTCCCATATATCGCCTAAGGCGATTAAATTCCTCATCATACTCCTGCACAGTCTTATCTCCTTGCACCAAATCCAAATATGCGCATTCAAGTCTATCCTATGCTTCTGGTGGGAAGAATTTCTTGTTCAACTCCGTTTCAAAATCCGCAAAGGTTTCAATCTCATCACCTCTACGTTTCTCCATGGTAAGCCACCAATTGTGGGCATCTCCTTCAAGAAAATGTACTGCAATGTCTTTCCGGTAATCCTCTAGGCATCGAGTGGAGTTAAAATTTCTCAAGATCCGGCTCTTCCATTCGTCTGCCAAAATAGGATCAGAACTCCCTGTAAAATGCCTTGTTCCCAACCTTGAGACATGTTCCAACAGGCTCAGATAATCTCCTCTTTTGCTTGACGAGCTAGGTGTTGGAATAATTTCACCCTCTTCCACATCATTTCGGATTTATTTCTCCCTGGATTGAATCACAAATGCTGTTACAAGTGCTTGGGACAATGTAGACAACTAGGCAATCATCGCTTTCATGTATCCCACTATCTTGGGCTGATGGCAACGAGTTTGAATTCTCAGTTGTTACTCCGTTTCCATGAGTACCCTGACCAGTCTGATGTACCGCATTTGATGTTTCGGCCGCCTTATCTTGAACATTTTGTTTTCCATCCGGGGTTTGGAGAACCGGTGGATTCTGCATCTACCCAGTCTCAGGTCCGACAGGGTTTTGTTCAAAACGTTCTTCATGCGTTATGGTGACAACCGTACCCTCTGTAACATCTTTTCCCTTGTCTTTCTTACTTTTCCCCGATTTGCTGTTCTTACTCATCTGCAGAACCTTTCATCGTTAGTCACAGTTAATCATATAAGAAACACCATTAATGAGTAAGAAACACTACCGCTAGAACACATAAGCCGACGAGTGGTGATTTCCCAATCCCCCCCCCCCCACAATAATGGTCCTAGAATCAAGCATGCTCTGATACCAACTTATAAATACTTATCCCGAATTTTCTAAGTCCTAAACAAATCTTTATAATACTTAATCTATTTTAAGGGTCTGATTCTTTAAACAAGTCATTTTTTCTGGAGTAAATATGCAAAGACTTTAGAGTTAAAGAAAGTAACTGGATACTTTATTTATTTAACAAAGGATTCGATACAACTTATGAGTTTGCATATAAGCTATTAAAAGTTATATTATCGATCCTAACTATCCAGAATCATCACCACCCATCTTCTCGGATTTGAGTCTCTCGCGCCTAAACCCGATCATTCCCATGAACACCATCTTTTCCTTGATTGTGACGCCCGCGATCCTTAAAATGAGTACGGCATACCACCCAAAAAAGCTGATGGAAAATCTGAAAGAACTATCCAAACATTTGAATACATTTTGCAAGCATGTGTGTTGGATTGGGAATGAAATTGGGAGAAGTACTTAATGCTGGTCGAATTCGCTTACAATAATAGCTACCAAGCTAGTATCGGAATGTCACCATATGAAGCATTATACGGAAGGGCATGTAGAACACCATTATGCTGGACGCTGGTGGGTGAAAGAAGCTTGTTTTGTGCAAACATATTTGATAAGACAATGGAAAGAATGAAGTTACAAAAGATCAAGTTAAAAGAAGCACATAATCAACAAAAGAGTTATGCGGATAAACGTCAAAAAGAGTTGGAATTCAAAGTGGGTGACTTGGTGTACCTAAAGGCAGTCACATACAAAAGGAAATGACGATTTACAAAAAGTAAAAAGTTGAGCCCAAGATACGTTGGTCCATACAAAGCCATAGAACGAGTTGGGGCTGTCACGTACAAGCTTCAACTGCCACAAAAATTGGATCGTTTTACAAGGTTTTTCATGTTTCACAACTTTGAAAATGCCTAAGTGACCAAGACGATACGGTGAAGGATGTGCCGACCGAGTTGAAAGAAACTTTAACGGTGGAAGTAGAGCCTGTTTGAATCGTTGATCGAATGGAGAAAGGAACTCGGAAGAAAACTATCAAAATAGTTAAGGTCATATGGAATTATGGTGGTCACGAGGAAGCTACTTGGGAAACGGAAAATAAGATAAAGGTGGATTTCCCTAAGAGGTTTAAGTTGATGGGTAAAGATCAACTTGAGTCAGATTCGGGGATGAATCCCATTCAAGGGGGGAGACTTATGACGCCCGCGATCCTCAATAGGATCGTTGGTTGGGACTTAGTCAGAGAAAAACTGGGAAAATTCGAACAAGTCTTAAGGGGAGATGTCCATAAGCTCGGGGAATGGAAAACTAAGCTTAAGCTAGCTCAAATGATAAACCAGCTTAACTAATCGAGCTAGCTAGCTAGCTAGAATGACAGACCAGAAGCTCGGTTTTGCTGGAGGGACTGATGGCTAGCTGAATCAGCTAGTACGACTATGACATTAGCTCGGCAGCTGAGTGTCAGTTAGGTCTGCTAGTGATGGTTACCGAGTGTGACTGAATGGGCACAAGTAAAGGACGTGTGTGGGCAGTTACCAAAATTCGTTGGATCTGAATAAGCGGTTTCAAAAATGGTTACCACCAAAAAATCTTATAAATAACGTGTCCCAGACTCCATTTTGGACAAAGAAAAACTGGGGTGGTGACAGAACCAACTCTTGAAAATAAGGCGGGTATTTCCCGAACATAAAACACACAAAAAATCACCGAAGAATATACAAAAACTTCCGGAGATAATAATTGAAGGAAGTTCAAAGGAGTTCAAGTCCGATTTGGTTTGGACTTTTTAGTTGGGGGCACATCTCCGAATTTTACGGTTCGGTACTTCTTTTTGAAGGTTGCCTTTTCTTCCTCAGCCTCAATCCAGTTGTTTGCTCAGAACAGGGTGCCTTGGATGGTAGTTGGCTTGTTAACTGTAAGCACCAAACGGAATTTGGACTCATGCCATAAACCATTCTGCAAAGTTGCCAGCGCAGCAGTCTGGGAAATTCCCAAGACTTTAGATAGGATGTCCTTAAACTTGTCAATATATTTTCTTAGAGGTTCCTGAGGACCTTGAGATGAATTCCAAAGGTCACTATCCATTTTTCCTTTTTTCATAAGTACTGAATACTGCATGATAAAGGTCGATGACAGTTGATTAAAACTATCAATCGTAGCGGATTCAAGCTGCGTAAACCATAGGAGGGCTTCACAAGAAAACTTTTCTGAGAACAGCTTGCAGTAACTTGCATCTTCTTCATGCGCATCAATTCACCCAGCTGCAATGCGAAAAGCAGCCAAATAACTCTTCTGATCAGTTATCCCATCATACGTCGGTAGGTTGACTCTTCGCGCATCCTTAATCCAAAAGGTTGCTATCCGTGCAGTAAATGGTGAATGTCGAGTTTCTTCGATCACGTTGTCTACTTCGGGAGATGAACTGGTCGCTTGGTGAAATTTTGACTTCTTCTCATCGACAGCATGATTTACTTGGTGAAAATCTAAGACGATGACATGTCCCCAAGTATCTCCTATCTCGGCTGGGATGTCATTGTTGTTGTTGTTATTGACCGCATCTACCAAAACTGCAGAGCTGACACCATCACCACCCGCCTTATTGGCAAGAGTTGCTTCTGTGCTAGAAGTGGTTCCAGCCTGAAGTGATGCTGCTTGATTGATTGGCGTCTGAAGATTGGCACTTTGTCGAGGATTCGCGGGAGTTTAAGGATTGGAAATCCTTGTGGCCCTATAAAGTACACAGACACTACAACTTCTAGAGGAAGGGCCAACAGATATAGAATCTAAATGAGAAAAGAGAGTTGCTTGATTTTTAGTCTCGATGGTACTGAGTTTTGTGGACAGATCGGTCATGTTTTGAGTGATTCCTGAGAGGGACTCCTGGATGGTAGCGATAGTGGCAGGATCATTGTTGAAACCGGTTTGGTCTCCACCATTACCACTAGCCATGATGAATTTGATGAGGAGAATTGTTCTGAAATGGTAGATTTGTTGCTTGAATGTCTGATTCTCCCCACAGACGGGACCAAAATATGGATGCTGGATTCTATACCCAATAATATATTGAATTATTATTAAAATAAAAATAGAATTCGTTACTAAAAATGAACTGAAATAGAAAATATATTTGCTAAAGGAAAAAATGTAAAATTGTATATATTGATCTTGAGTAGCCAAAAGATTGACCCCAATACATGACCATGTGAGACTATATTTATATACAAATTAAGAATTAAATGCTAAGAATAAATTCTAATAAATCCAATGATTCTCTTTTGATTCGTCGGTTTTGAGTTGGCCTTTAATGTCGTAACATCTTTTATTTAAATTATTTCCTCCTTCAGCTTCTGCCTCGCTCCTTCCTTCCACAAGGGTTCACTACTGGTTGGACCCTAGTTCACTCCATCGAGCTCTTGTCTGGTTCGCCCATCCCTTCTTACTCCGAACTGACCCAGCGTTTACTTTGACCTGCTGAAGCGGTTGACACGTGTCATGATTGGAGAGAGTGGATCCTCGGTACGGATCCGGTATCAACAACTAACCACTCGTATAAGCCTATATTGGTCTTGAAAGCCATTTTCCACTTATCAGCTTCCTTCATTCTTACTTGATGGTACCCACTCCTTAAATCAATCTTTGAAAAGATGGTAGCCCCATTGAGTTCATCTAGCATGTCATCAAGTTGGGGAATGGAGTGTCGGTATTTTATGGTGATGTTGTTGATGGCTCGGTAGTCGACACACATCCTCCATGTTTTATCCTTTTTAGGCACTAAGCGTACTGGTACGGTGCATGGGCTCAAGCTCTCTCTAATGTATCCCTTTGTCAGTTTGGTAATGGTGCACCGGGTACTAAATCAATCTGATGCTCAATGCCTCTTATTGGTGGAAGACCTGGTGGAATTTCTTCAAGAAATACGTCGGTGAATTTCTCTAAGAGTTTTAGAACAGCTGGGGGTTGGTTTTCTTGCTTTTTACCTGAAACTAAACTTTACTTGAAGATCATTAGTAGCATTGTTTCTTTAGCCTCAAGTGATTTATAAACAGTAGTGGGCGTAATGTAGAGGTTAGTCTTACTTACCTGGGCTTCTTTATTCATAGTTTTCTGCATGTCATACACTTCTTGCGGAGTAAGAGGCACTAGGCTATGCTTCTTGTCTTTATACGTGAAAGTGAAGTAATTTGTGTGTCCGTTAGGTAAAGCATTTTTGTCAAATTGCCATGGTCTCCTTAGTAAGATATGTCCGGCTTGCATGGGGACTACGTCACACACAACTTGATTGGTGTACTTACCTATGCTGAATAGAACGAAGACTTGCTCGGATATCTTGAGCTCCGTTTGATTGTTAAGCCATCGAAGTCGGTATGGTCAGGGATGCTTCATCTTTTGAAGACCTAACTTATCAACCAAATACTTGCTGGCCACGTTAGTGCATGAACCACCATCGATAATTAGACTACATACCATAGAGTTGATGGTGCACCGTGTGTGGAAGATATTCTCTCGCTGAATAGTTTTGGGGTCGTAGAATGCACTAAGAGCCCTTCTGATGACTAATTAATCTCCCGTTTCAGGATACTCCAAAATGTCCTCTTCGAAGTCTTCTTGCTCACCTTCAATCTCATCTTGTGACTCATACTCACCATTTGATTTGAGAACCATCACCCTTTGGTTTTGGCACTCCCTCGCATAATACCCTTTTTCCCTGGCACTTAAAACATGTAATGTCACGAGCTCTTTGAGTTGGAAACTTACCTTGGTCGGCTCTGGTGCCTTTAGACGTTTATGGAGCCTGTTTCTTAAATTTGGGATCCTCCACAATAGACTTGCCTTTGTCAAAAATCTTTGGTGGTGGTGGAGTCCAAGTGGGTTTATTTCAAGGAACAGAAATGGTCTTGCTCCTGATATGTTGTTCTGCTTGGACCGCAAGATGCAACAGTTCTTCAAAGTCGTGGTAAGGTTGCCTCTCTACCTTTCTGGCTATCGGATCATGTAATCCATCAAGAAACTGGGCCATCAAAGTTTCCTCAGCATCTTCAGTTTCCAATCTGTTCTTAAGAGTCTCAAACTCCTCAAAATATTACTTCACATATTTTGTTCCTTGAGTAAGTTTTCAAAACTTCTTTTGTAAATCACGGTGGAAATGTGCTGGAACATATCTTTTCCTCAAACTGAACCTCATATCTGCCCAGTTAGTAACATGGCCGTGTCTAAGTCTTCTTCTTTCCGAAACATCTCTATCCCACCAAGAAAAAGCATTTCCAGTGAGCTGAGCTGAAGCTAAGGACACCTTTCTCGCCTCTAAGTAGTTGTAGTACTCAAAGATGTACTCCATTCTTTTCTCCCAGTCTAAGTACGGTTTAGGGTTAACTCGTCTGACAAAGGTAGGTGCAGTAAGTTTGGCAACCTTTTCTCCATGTCTTGGCTGGTATTCACCCAAGTCTCGGAACCTAGCCCTCTCTTGCCTCCTAGGTGGTTGATTAAGGTTAGGAGCGGGTGGTGGATCATCGCTATGCCAGGTATGTATTTGTCGGTTTCTTCTTCTAGTTGTGGTGTAGGCCTACGAGCATTGGGTGCTGGTCCAGCTCTCGCAGGTTGGACTCGTGTCTCCAGTCTCATCATTCGATCAATAACAGACCTTATGGCTTCTAGTAGCTGATTCATGGTGACTATTTGTGCTTCATCTCCCATCGTTTAGCAACCTGTACTAGAGTACCAAACAGATCAAGTGCAAAGGGAAATCAAAGTAAAACAATAATCGATAGAAATGAATTAAATAAAACAGTTCAACGTAAAACAACTAGCAAACCCTTTTTTTTATATATGATGCTTAATGATTGACTGAAAAAAAATACGGTTGCAACACACGGTCTAATGCAACAAAGGACACAAGGAAAAGGCTGTTAAAACGGAAGCTAATGAAACAGAGAGTATCAGATGCACCAGTAACAATGATACTATTTAAACAGAGTTGAATCAGACAGAGCTGATGCAGCAACACGAAACTAAAGGTGCAGACACAAAAATCAAAGATGAAGTAACAATCATGGAGCGACACAACGAAACAGATCAGAATCAATTGAACACGAAACAAGAGAAACACACGAACTAACAGACTCAAAATCACAACAGCAACAACAACAAGTAATCGATGAAACAGCTGGGATAAACCCTGATTTTTTTATTTTTTTTTGATGAAACGAAAACAATATGCAACAACAGAAACGAAAAGGGATAGATTCACCTGATGCTTTGAGCCTAAGCTCTGATACCAAGATGAAATAGGCACCGAGGGTGGTGACTACAAAGGCGGAGGGATGGTGAATCTACTAGCTGGCCGTACAGATCTCTCTAGAGGATTCAAGTGAGATGAATAATTGAAACACGAACTGTGGAAGTGGTAGACGCCACACGAAACTTTAAACTGATCCATGATAAGTCTGAAGACACTAGATTCACAAGGCTTTGCACCCAATTGAAGACAATGTCAGCTGCTTTCTTTCAAGAAGAAAATTCGATTTCTATTATTATCAAAGGTGAGTCCTTACAACTCGAGCCTGGGGTTTTATAAGAGAACCCTTGGTCAAACAACACAACTAAAACAAAACGGCAAGATGTTTTAAGAAAAACAACATGATTTGTAATTAAAAGCAAATAAAATCTAAAAATGGAAAGTCTGGTGTGAATAGAAGTTCTCATGCATGGCTGTTGATACTAAGGCATTATTGAGCTTGTGGAAGATGTATTGGAGTGGTAACAAACTCAGAAATGCACACTAAAGGTGTTGCCTCGTTAAAACCTTTTTCGGAAAACCCAATGGTACAAAACCGAGATTAGGAAAAATAGTACAATTCCTTAGCACATCTTTGTGTGTCTTCAGCCTAAGGAATTGGTGAAGACACTTCCCTAGATGCCAACATGGTTCTCCAACAATATCCTTTAATCCCTCCTTAGACGAAATGACAAATACGGATGTTTCGGTGCAACCTTGTAAAACCGGTAAGAAGAAGATATCTTGCTTCTTGGGCTGTAAAGAAATTTTGTCAGGGTCCTTGTTGGGTATGTGGTGTTCTCTAAGCTCTGCATGGTCATTGTCTAGCCTTTCTTCTATGTCTTGGAGCATGGTGGCATTAGGATCTTCTCTAGGTGCTAGCAGAGTCTTTTGAGTGATTTTCTTGGTGAGAAGACTTCCTTTTAGTTCTTCATGCTCGATGAGTGTGAATAAGCTCTCCAATGACTTGCTAAACTCTTCTCTTAAGCATCTTTTTCCTGACTTCGCCTTTTTGCTAATAAATCCGAGTTCTCATGAAAAATAGCAGAATATATGAAATTAAAATGACTAGTACCTAAGTTTCCATTCAATTCGTTCTTGGGGTTTGTCAGGTTTGCCTCATGACCGGTATGCTAACTTCTTTGGCAGCTTCAAGTGGACTTGTTTCGATGTCCTCATCAGTTTGTTTCCTTCAATTTCACCCATCAAGATCTGGATACCACACTCAATAATGTCCAAAGCTTGGGCAGTGCTGCTTAGGTAGAACAATATCTTTCTACTCACTTGTGAGAAGTATGTGTATGTCAGCGGTCTTTACTGGGTTGCCAATGCCACTGTAATGAGACAATAGTTCTGTAAATCTAAGTTTTGCATTGATGGTATCAAAATAAGTCAGGTTTGAATGAAAAGTTTTTTAATCTTACATTGTGAAAGACAAATCAGCAGCGGTCAAGTCAGATTTGCAAGGCTTGCAACAAGTATGATATTATGTAACAACAAAAAAAGAAGGATGAGATTTGGACACATTCTCTTTCAAGAACATCAAAACATTTCATAGCAAACCATATTCAATTCCATTATTAATAAGTCTTCAACTACTAATGCACATTTTCCAATCCTAACAATAGATCATGAAAACAAAATCAGAAGAAACAAATAAATAACTAATTGCCTTTATGAAAACAAATCTTCACAAATAAGTCAACATGATCGGTTAGGAGAGTTGACTGATTAACATAACAATATGTTCAACACTTACTTCAATGGTTCTTAAGCAATGAAAAGAACAAAAACAAGATGATAGATAACCATAATGAACAATATTACAATGCATAAGTTTAAACAATTTATTAATATGATGAAAGAGGAGAAGCTACTTAAATACTCATACATATTCTAATCATTAGGGAGAAGAATGAAATTATTGTTTTCTTTCCCATCAATAAAAATGAGAGAGGAGTCTAGAAACACTCAAGAAATCAAGGATAAACGCAAGGAATAAATTTAGAGCGATGATAATGGAAAATTGTATCTTTTAACAAATCGGGCTCTGTATGAGCATATGACTTGATCGTGAGATTTACTCTCTGTTATAATAATTTCCAGACTTTAAAAAAAACAATGTTTATATATATGAGTGTACATATGTAGGTATGTATATATATATATGTTTAATATATTTTAATAAAGAAATTTGGAAATGATAAGATGGACATGAGAGATGAGATGGAGAGTGTATTATTTTTTGTTCTTATTACTAATGCCCATGTTATTATATTTGACCACATACAAGCACACATATTTATACTAATGAGAGATGAAGGAGGAAGTGACAAGTGTATGATGATTATGCTAAACAAATTGACAAGTGTAGAAGTGATGAGGATAAGCAAAAGATAGGTGTCAATGTGATGTAATGTCAAAGTGTGGAGAATCACATTGAACATGTGCTCTTTAACACTCACCCCTTGATTATCCATCACTATTGACATATTGTGTACTGCCTTATTAAAAATATTATCATGGAAAAACCATGATAAGGGGAAAAGAGTACAGTGAGAGCAGTCTCCCCTAGAAAAGATACGTATAATTTTTTCTTTTAAAGATCTCGTAGATGATGCATTATGATGCTATGAATATGCTTTCTAAATGTTGTAGTAGGAAGCACATTTGTAAAGAGATTTGCTGCATTGTTATTTGAACGGATATACTGAATATCAGCTTTTTGATTCTTATCGAGCTCTTGAGTGTAAGAGAAAAATCTTGGGAGAATATAATTTGTTCGGTCACTCTTGGTAAAAGATTCTTTGATTTGGGCGATACGTGCATCATTATCTTTTAAAGTCTTGTCGGCTCTTTATTGATGGCTACTCCACTTGCTTCTTGTATATGATGAGTAATAGATTTGAGCCAGATACATTTTCTGCATGCTTCTTGAAGTGCAATGATTTCTGCATGATTTGATGAAGTGGCGACAAACGTTAGTTTTGTGAATATCACAAGATTGTAGTTCCTCCAATTGTGAAACATATCCGGTTTGGGATCGAGCTTTATGCGGATCTGATAAATATCTCATGTATATGCAAAACCAACTAGATCAAACTCGGATTTTCTAGGGTAAAATAACCTTAAGGCAATTGTACCTTGAAGATAACGGAATATGTGTTTGATATCATTCCAATGTCTCTGTGTAGGAGATGAGTTGTATCTTGCAAGCAAATTAGTAGCAAACGCTATATTTGGTCTTTTACAACTTGCAAGGTACATAAATTCATCAATAACACTCATATAAGATACTTCAGAACCAAGTATTTCCTCGTTATCTTCACAATGTCTGAATAGATCTGTCTGAATGGATCTTTCTCGATATTCAGATCAATTGACCATTGGAGTACTCAAAAGAGTAGTTTTATCCATGTAAAATCGTTTTAGAATTCCTAGTATGATTTGATTGATGCACAAATACTCCAGTTTTGAAATGTTATTTTTGGAGTTCTAGACAAAATTTTGTTTTTCCAAGATCATCCATTTCAAACTCTTCTTGCATATGAGTTCTTGCATCATCAATATCCTTTTGAGTTCCAATTATATTTAGGTCATCAACATATACATAAATGATCACAAATCCCGATGGATATTTCTTGATAAAGACGCAAGTACATATTTCATTATTTACATACCCTTTTTCAATAAGTATTCGCTTAACCAATTATACCACATGCGTCCATATTATTTTAATTCATAAAGTGATCCCTGTAATTTAACCTCACATATATCTTTAGACTTAGAGAACAAAATATAAATGAATCGAGATTGAGAAAAGAAAAAGTGATTTTCCATTACCTAATAAATAACAAAACTTAGTCACAATTTGGTCGCAAAAAGAAAATATGGGAGTTACAAAATTGTCGCAAATGAAAAAATCGGAGGAAAAAATTAGCGCCAATAACCAAACAAAAAAAATCCCAAATTTTTCATAAAATTTGAAGCAGCCGCGAAAGGGGCACAAGTAGTTGGCAGCAAAATAGTCATAAATTGGTGAAGATAGTAGCAAAGTAGTGGCAAATTGTAACCAATTTGCAACGCTATTTTATTAGTCACAAACTTATATGATTATTCATAGCCAAAACTATATATATGACTCTATGATCATTCATATTTTGATTATAGAGTAAGAATCTTTGTTTAAAGAGGAAACAAATATATACTAAGTAATATTTTGAGTTACACAACTTTCACACACATTTTATGAATAAGACAACTAACATTTAATACATGTTATGGAGGATACAAATATAAATTTATAATCTTGAAAATACTGAGTCTTTTTATTTGTTTATAATGATTCAGTGTATACAGTTTTCCAAATATATGTAAATGGACATATTTTTATTTACTTTATGCTTTCCCAAAAGTAAATGTGAATGGTTTCACCGCTGCATAATTAAAGTTTAGTATTAAGTGCATATGAGTGGTGAGTTTGTTGAGTACGTTAATCCAGTTTCAAATAAAGAAATGTGGATGAATTACTCTTTTATTAGCAGATGCAATAGTACTCTATCTTTTGATCAGGTGCCTTCAACTTCATGAGCCTTTTCCATTGTGTTAGGTGCATGAAGATTGTCACCACTAATGAGGCAAATCTGTCCAATGACATCTGCGAAATACATAAGTAGAAGGGTTTGGTGATTAGCATTTGAATGGATACATCGGTAATAAGGATTCACTTACCAAACAGTTCCGTGTTGTGTCATCAATGACGGCTAAATCTTTGAAAGTGCGGAGCCAACTTTTGCTCTTCAATGATGAGCTCCGTGAGGCACTGGGATCATTGTTATCTTGTTGGTGAAGCAGATGCCTTGCTTGTAGTCAGACTTTGTAGAGTTTTTTGGAGGGAGTGCTCATAAATTTTTTAAGTTTGTAAACTGAGTTGGGCTTGAGGTTTTGCTCGTGGCGGGATAGACGGTTTGCAAGAATCAATCCTTGTACTGTATTAGACTATAAGATTATGATTAGATAGGGGTTGAAAGTAAATATATGTAGTGTCATGTAAGCATGATCATTGTTGGCATGAAGTTGGAAAACAGAGATAAAAATATGGCCTTATTACTTATGTATACAAAGTGTTATATGTAGATGTATACAAATCCCGTGAAACTACTATGACAAATGAAAACAACGAATGAAAATAGAGTTCACGGAACAGTGAGAATACAAACTGAATTCAGAATTGCTTTATTTTCTAATTCTATCTAAATATTTTGGTGGGCAATAGAATACAAACTTGATTCAGAAATACTTTATATTCGTTTTGGATTTACTTTGATTTTGGATTGTTATGCAGACAATATAAAGCCAATAAATCCAATACCAAACGTGTAAAAAATTGAATATGTATAAATGCATAAATTTGTCAATTATATGGATATGAATTTGGATACATACATGAGAGTCTATGAGTAGTAATTCAACACCCATGAGCATGTTGCCTTTCTTGAAATTCCGGGCTTCCTAGTAGTGAATAAGTCGGACTAAGACTTCTTTTTGACAGTAATCGCCATCAATTTTATCGACACTCTTGAACGTTAGTGGCTGGGGAGAAGGATGGGAGATTATGTAGTCATGCTTTGGCTTTACAGAGTGAGTGTTTTTTTTTTACGTTGGTCTGTTGGCTCTGGGGTGAAGGTTTTATAGAGAGATTTTGAAGGAGTTATGAGTTTAGAAAAAGTGGCCATCAATTTCTTTTAATTGAAAGGAGCAGTGAGGATGATTGAATTAGAAGGAATAATGGTGATTATAGATGAGGAAGTTAGTAGGTTAAGAGATTGATCTTATTGGGGTGGTGTTTCGTGTGTGAGGGAGACGAACAGAGTTGTGACAGAAGTCTCGAGTGACGACGGCAGTGAAGATGGTGGAGAGAGTTAAGAAGACCAATCATATTGTATTTGTTTCTTTTTTGGGCCATAGCATTAGTATATTTGAGCCGTAAGTTGTAATAACTAATGATTTTTTTTTAAATGTAAATGTGTTTTGGTGGGTGAGTTCAATAGAGTTAGCTAACGTGTACCACTATTTTTGAATTGACACATGGCAGTCATATAGCTCTGCTGAGGCTTTGTTTTTTTTTTTGCTGATGTGGATCCATTGAGATGCCCCAAACTCTTCCTTTTATTTAGTAGGGATGTGTAGAATTTATCGACATTATTTAATGGGACAATTTTTATTTTGTGCCCCTTTGAAATTTAATTTAATTCTAAATAAAGTCCCCTAGAAAGGTTTTTTAAAACATTAGAGGTTCTTAATTGGAATTAAAATTTCAAAGGGAACTGTTTTTGGTAATCTATATACTAATAGCAAATTGAAAAAAATACGAATGACCTCTATGGTGTCCCTTCATTTTGTCGGTGTGAATGTTGAAGTTTTTTTTTCTGAACATGAAAGAATGATTTAGTTTTATACTTTCTCTCTAATTCTCATGTCTTTTACTTGTGTTTTCTTATTGAAAACTTGTGTCTTTTATTGAAAGTTGGTAATGTAAAAGTTGCAATTTTTATGTTGTTTTTTCTTCAGAAGTCGCAACTCTAATTTTCTTTTCAGTTCTATATATTCATTGTCCATTGAAGTCCTCTCTTTTCATTGCTTTGGAAATTTTCGTTTAATCACAATCGTAATTTTTTTTTATGATGTTGGAACATTGCATTTTTTATCGATTGTGATTCTTCATGTGCCAAATTCGTCCATGCTTTAGCCAAAATGGTTTCAGTGAGTGGTGTTTTAGAACCGGCATATGTTTTAGTTCCCAATTTCTTGAATAGCTTTTTCTCGGCCAATGGTGTTAAGAGATGTAATGGTATAAATTTCTCCGATCAAACCATGTGGAACAAATCTCGCACCAAGTATTGAAGAAATACCCAAAACGAAGATCCATCTACAACCATATGGTTATAACCAAATCCGATAAAAACTCCATCTTTCAATGTCCTTTGCTTCTTTGTTGATGGTTTCTCGATAGGATTGTTTATCTGATTTGGTATATCCGTCTCTGAGATTGGAATTCAAATCTCTGTCTCTGATTTAGCCAAAAAGAGAGTTAACAAGTTTCAATTTTGTAGGCAAGAACACAGAGGGGCTAGTATAAACATGATGCCGCTCTCCGCGTTACATAAACTTGGGTTGATAACTATGCAACTAACCGGAATCTTGTTCGTCATGGCCGATATATCAACTTGGAGACCGGTGGGACATCTCATTAACATCCCAATATTAGTGGGAGGATGTTACATACTTACAGACTTCATTGTTCTGGATCTAGACGATAACATACAAGAACTTATCATTGGACATCTGTTCCTCATGATTATCGGGGTTTCAATCAACATGCCTAGGGGAAGGATAACACTTCGACTTGAGAAAAACGGTCATGAGGTTCTACGTCGAGACCGTCGATACGCAGCCTACCATGGATGGTCAAACACTTGTGGTGGATGACTCTAACGATATCGATGTTATTTACTTAATGGACATGACTCTAGAAACTCTCTCTAATGATATGAACTTTCATTGTAAAGATGAAGTGAATGGAAATGAGAGTTTAGCTCGTGTCTTAGAAGCTATCACTACTTCCAAGCCCACAATTGATGTTGTAACACCCGTGTTCTAGAAATTAATTAATTTAATTAATTTGGAAGTTCTTTCGAGTTTATGAACCTTAGAAAAGTCTCGAGAAATTGATTATGGGGGTGAAATAATCAATTTAGATTTGTTCTGGGGGTGTCATAAGTCGATTTGAAAGTTGTGGGGTTTTTTTAAAGAAGTGGAAAAAGCCAAATTGATGTCTTCCTTCCTTCTTCTTCTGTGTCACGCCATTTGTGGCTGAAAGAGAGAGAGAGAGTGGAGTTTTGAGCTTGAGAGCTTGGGGAATAGAGAGAAGAAGAGAGAAAAGGATTTTTGTAGAGCTTGTGGGAAGCTTGAATCCTTTTGATCTTGTGTGTGAAGCTTGGGAAGCTTGGAAAAGGAAGGAGTGGATTGGAGCTGAGTTTGGGTGTGGCTTTTAAGGAGGAGGTGTGGTCTTTCTTGAGCTTGGGAAGTCCATAAGAAGCTAGATTCATCCTTGGCAAATGTGAGTTTATGACCAAAGGTTAATATTAAGCCTTGTATGAGGGCTTGAGGGGTTGTGATAGGCATTGAAATGTGGCTAGGATGCTTGGAAGCATCTTGGTTATGTGGGGAGCTTTAGCTAAAGTTTGCTAAGCTTGTAGTTGCTAGGGAAGCATGGTTGTTGCTTGTTGTGCCTTGTTAAGGTTTGATTGTGAGTTCTTATGCTTGATTTGGTGTTGTGATTTTCATGGGTTCTTGGTGAATTCCATGGGTCATTGTGGAACTTTAGTAGGTGTTTGCTAAGCTTATGGTAGTTAGAGAAGCAGGGTTGTTGCTTGTTGTGCCTTGTTAAGCTTTGATTGTGAGTTCTTATGCTTGATTTGGTGTTATGATTTTAATGGATTCTTGGTGAATTCCATTGGTCATTGTGGAGCTTTAGTAGGTGTTTGCTAAGCTTGTGGTTATTAGAGAAGCATAATTGTTGTTTGTTGTGCCTTGTTAAGCTTTGATTATGAGTTCTTATGCTTGATATGGTGTTGTGATTTTCATGCATTCTTGGTGAATTCTACGGGTCATTGTGGAGCTTTAGTAGGTGTTTGCTAAGCTTGTGGTTGTTAGAAAAGCATAGTTGTTGCTTGTTGTGTATTGTTAAGCTTTGATTGTGAGTTCTTATGGTTGATTTGGTGTTGTGTGTGTTGTGGTTTCTTGGTGATTCCATGACTTGTGGGAGTGTTTCCCTTGTTGTTTGATGTGTGTTTGTGAAGCAAACTTGTGTGTTTGTGAAGCACACTTGAGCAGACTTAAGTTTTGTGAAGCAGACTTGTGTGTTTGTGAAGCATCTAACTGGGTTGTGGCATGCAACGTGTGCCAGTTAGTGAAGCCAGAGCACCAGGTTCCGAGTGGTTTGTTGCGGAGTTTACCCATTCCAGAGTGGAAGTGGGATATGATCACAATGGATTTCGTGGTGGGCTTACAAGTTTATCGGACCAAAGATGCTATTTAGGTCATCGTTGATCGATTGAGCAAGTGTGCGCATTTTCTAGCCATTCAGAAGACCGATGGGACTGCGGTATTGGCTAGGAAGTACGTGCAGAAGATTGTGAGACTGTATGGAGTACCGGTGAGCATTGTCTTGGACCGGGATCCTAAGTTCACATCTGAGTTCTGGAATGCGTTTCAGGTGGAGATGGGCACGAGAGTGCACATGAGTACGGCTTATCGTCCTCAGACAGATGGGTAGTCCAAGAAGACCATCCAGACTCTGGAGGATTTGTTGAGGATGTGCGTGCTGAATTAGGGTGGTCATTGGGTGGATCACCACGAGGCTCTGTATGGGAGATCATGTCGTACACCTTTGTTTTGGACTCAAGTGGGGGAGAGGAGCACATTGGGTGCGAGTTTTATTTAGCAAACCACGGAGAGGATCCGGGTTTTGAAGTTGAACATGAAAGAGGCCCAGGATCGGCAAAAGAGTTATGCCGATAAGAGGTGGAAAAAGCTTGTGTTTAAGGTGGGAGATAGAGTGTATCTCAAGATAGCTTTGCTAAGAGGTCCGAATAGGTCCGTTACTGCGACTAAGTTGAGTCCGAGGTATATGGGGCCATTCTTGATTGTAGAACATGTTGGACCGGTAGCGTATTGGTTAGAGTTACCCGAGATTATGCAGGTATTTAATTAGGTCTTCCATGTATCGATGCTGAAGAAGTGTTTGCATAGGGGTGACTAGGTATTAGCTGAGATTCCGTTAGATCTCCAGCCCAATATGACTGTTGAGGCGAAACCTTTGAGAGTTCTCGAGCGGAGGGTTAAGAAGCTTCGTCGGAAGAAGATTCCGATGATGCGAGTTCTGTGGGACTATGACGGATGCAGGAGGAAACTTGGGAGCCAGAGGCTAGGATGGAAATGAGGTTTCGGAAGTGGTTCCAGAAACAAGCTGCCGCTTGAGTTTCATCGAGAGGTTCTAGTTTCAGTGTGTAGTTGTATGCTATGTGTTTCATTGTATATAACGATGTTATATTATGAATGTTTAATAAGATGAGTATTTCTTATTATTGATGACTTTGGGAGTCATGGTTATGTATTTCATTTTGGTGTGAAAAAGCGATAATAGATGTGAGTAATAAGATGGTAGTTCTTATTGCTGATGGCACGAGTGTCATGGAAAAGTTTTTATGAAGGTTTACAAACTTGAGTGGTTCGTGGACATTGCGATGTCGTATGCAGATCAGCAGATACCCTGAGTGGTAGGGATGTTTCGTATGGACATGAGAGGCTTAGTGATGGCCTCATATTTGATGTTGATATGGTTTGAGTTAGGCTTGTTCGGGGAAACGAGTCATGCGACAGGACCGGGTGACCCATGGAGCTGTCAAATATAGTGGATCGGAAAGTATGGGCGTATGGTACTTGTTTGTTTTATTATGTTCGTATTGACGTTATACTGCGCCGATTGGTAAAGTGGTAAAGCTGGTCTAGTTAGTTCTCTGGATAAGTTTCTCTAAAGCAAGCTAACGCTGGGGAGTCCGCAGGGTGTTGTTATGGGTACCCAAAGTGACTGGGTATAGGTGCGATTGCCTGGGTATTGGTTATGCACGGCAAATATTGCGAGGATGGAAATGAGTGATTCTGGTATTACCTTGCGAGGTTTTATGCGGATCAAGAGAGGTAGTTTCAGTCAGAGATGCTTAGTGATATGTGACTTATTGCTCGATGAGAGGACTAGTTCCTCTACCGTCGTTAGCTCGAAGGACTGCAGGCCTAAAAGTATAACTAACAATGTATCCAGACTTGTGTAGAGTATGGCCTAGTTTGATATGTGATACCATGGATTCGTAAGGTATATAACCGAGAGTGATATGCGATACCGTGGATTCATAAGGTGTATAACCTAGACGTAGGTTATATTGCCCAGAATTTAGTGGTAAAGGTATATCAGAGACTCAGGTAGGTTATATGGCCCAGAATTGAAAGGTATAGGATATCGAGAACTCATGTAGGTTATATTGCCGCGAGTGGAGTGGTACGGCAGATACCCAAACTCGGAGATGCTGCAGTATTTTGGGTACTGAGGTATGGTAGATACTTTGCGAGATATGGTAGATATCCTGCGGGGTATGGCAGATACCCTGAGCTTGGAGATGTTGTGGTGTCTTGAGCGTTAGGGTGAGCAATAAGAACATGTGATGCTGCGGTATCATAAGCATAGTGATTGAATGGAAACCTTAGAGGTTATTTGTGGGCCTCGGTTGTACGTGTGTGTACATGAATGTGTTGGCCGGGTTGGTAAAGGTTTAAGTAATTATTGCGACGATTCAGGTTCATTAGAGATGAACGGTTAATGGGAGATGAACGGTAACGTAAGATTCGAGGACGAATCTATGTTAGTGGGGGAGAATTGTAACTCCCGTGTTCCGGAAATTAATTAATTTAATTAATTTGGAAATTCTTTCGAGTTTATGAACCTTAGACAAGTCTCGAGAAATTGATTATGGGGTTGAAATAATCAATTTAGATTTATTTCGGGGCTGTCATAAATCGATTCGAAAGTTGTGGGCTTTTTCTCAAAAAAGTGGCAAAAGCCAAATTGACTTCTTCCTTCCTTCTTCTCCTTTGTCACGCCATTTGTGGCTGAAGGGGAGAGAGTGGAGTTTTTAGCTTCAGAGCTTGGGGAGTAAAGAGAAGAAGAGAGAAAATGATTTTTGTGGAGCTTTTGGGAAGCTTGGATCCTTTTGATCTTGTGTGTGAAGCTTGGGAAGCTTGGAAAAGGACGGAGAGGGTTGGAGCTGAGTTTGGGCCTGGCTTTTGAGAGAAGGTGTGGTCTTTCTTGAGCTTGAGAAGTCCATAAGAAGCTAGATTCATCCTTGGCTAAGGTGAGTTTGTGACCAAAGGTTAATATTAAACCCTGTATGGGGGATTGTGGGGTTGTGATAGGCATTGTAGTCTTGCTAGGATGCTTGAAAGCCTTTTGGTTATGTGGGGAGCTTTAGCTAGAGTTTGCTAAGCTTGTAGTTGTTAGGGAAGCATGGTTGTTGCTTGTTGTGCCTTGTTAAGCTTTGATTGTGAGTTCTTATGCTTGATTTGGTGTTGTGATTTTCATGGGTTCTCGGTGAATTCCATGGGTCATTGTGGAGCTTTGGTAGGTGTTTGCTAAGCTTGTGGTTGTTAGAAACGCAGGGTTGTTGCTTGTTGTGCCTTGTTAAGCTTTGATTGTGCGTTCTTATGCTTGATTTGGTGTTGTGATTTTCATGGGTTCTTAATGAATTCCATGGGTCATTGTGGAGCTTTAGTAGGTGTTTGCTAAGCTTGTGGTTGTTAGAGAAGCATAATTGTTCCTTGTTGTGCCTTGTTAAGCTTTGATTGTGAGTTCTTATGCTTGATTTGGTGTTGTGATTTTCATGGGTTCTTGATGAATTTCATGGTTCATTGTGGAGGTTTAGTAGGTTTTTGCTAAGCTTTTGGTTGTTAGAGAAGCATCGTTGTTGCTTGGTGTGCCTTGTTAAGCTTTGATTGTGAGTTCTTATGCTTGATTTAGTGTTGTGTGTGTTGTGGTTTCTTGGTGATTCCATGACTTGTGGGAGTGTTTCCCTTGTTGTTTGATGTGTGTTTGTGAAGCAGACTTATATGTTTGTGAAGCAGACTTGTGTGTTTGTGAAGCAGACTTGAGCAGACTTGTGTGTTTGTGAAGCAAACTTGAGTAGACTTGAATTTTGTGAAGCTTGAGTTTTGTGAATCAGTCTTGTGTGTTTGTGAAGCAAACTTGAGTTTTGTGAAGCAGACTTGTGAGTTTATGAAGCAGACTTTGGCAGACTTGAGTTTTGTGAAGGTTTTGTGTTTGTGAAGGAGACTTGAGTTTTGTGAAGCAGACTTGTGAGATTGTGAAGCAGACTTGAGCAGACTTGAGTTTGATTGTAAGTTCTTATGCTTGATTTGGTGTTGTAATTTTCATGGGTTTTTGATGAATTCCATGGGTCATTGTGGAGCTTTAATAGGTGTTTGCTAAGCTTGTGGTTGTTACAGAAGCATGGTTGTTGCTTGTTGTGCCTTGTTAAGCTTTGATTGTGAGTTCTTATGCTTGATTTGGTGTTGTGTGTTGTGGTTTCTTGGTGATTCCATAATTTGTGGGAGTGTTTCCCTTGTTGTTTGATGTGTGTTTGTGAAGCAGACTTGTGTGTTTGTAAAGCAGACTTGAGCAGACTTGAGTAGACTTGAGTTTTGTGAAGCAAACTTGTGTGTTTGTTAAGCAGACTTGAGTAGACTTGAGTTTTGTGAAGCTTGAGTTTTGTGAAGCTTGAGTTTTGTGAAGCTTGAGTTTTGTGAAGCAGACTTATGCAAACATGAGTTTTGTGAAGCTTGAGTTTTGTGAAGCAGACCCAGCTCAAGTGTAAGGAGCCATACAAGTTAAGCTAGCGACTTTCATAAACAAGTGCTTATGGGAGGTAACCCACAGGTTTTTCTTTCTTATTTACTTATGTATTTTTATTGTTTTTATTAATTGTGATGATGTCTTGTGTTGAGTGGTCCGAAACAGGTGCGAAACGCAGAAGATGCAAATTTTTGAGGTATTTCAGGGTCCAGGGATCGACCGATCCATGGGTTGATTGATTGATCCCTAAGACGAGAAAAATATAACCAGTTCGGATAAACAGGCCAATGCTCTCTTTTGGTCGCAACGTGATCGATATTCATAGGGCTTGACTCCTCGTTCATACTTGACAAAAGATAACCAGTGTAACATCAAAATGATACTCCTCTCCCTTATTCTAAAAATTTATAAGCAGAAAATATGAGATGATTTTCTTTTGAGTAAAGGGGTAGGAAAATTTCTCATGACCCCATTATTTTACTTTGAAAGAAATGATCAAACGAATGTTGGAAGCGAGGCTAGAAAAATTTCCCGTGATGCCATGAGACCCAGCAATGAAGGGCTTGTGGATTATGTTGCAAAATTTTGGGGTTACTCGAGAACGCTACAAATGTTATGGTGAAGTACATGGTGGTTCGATTTGATTGGTTCTGCAGTATGTGGATTACACTATGATTGGTCAATGCAATTTTCTGAACAAAGGGGAGTTTCCGTGTTTTCAAACCTGTCTTCCTTTTGTTTCATTTTGTTTGTTGCTTACTTGAGGACAAGCAAGAATTCAAGTCTAGGGGAATTGATGTGTCATGAATTTAAGGGTTTTATACCTTTGATTTCATATATTTTTATAGTCCTTATTGAATTTAGGATTATGCTTTGTGTCTTTTTGTTTCTATTTAGTGTTTTCTCAGGTTTACAAGTCATGGAAGCTAAATGGATCAATTGGAGCAGCTTTGGACGTTTATACACTTCAAGTACCAGTTGGAGATGCATTTGATCGACCAGTTTGAAGAAAGATCAACCAGAACGAAGAATTAATGAAGTAGTGCATTTTGAAGCAGAGATCGACTGATCTACGGGGGATCGATCTATCCTCGACGCGAAGATTTTCCATATCTTTATTTTTGCCGACTTTAAACCTAGGGTTTCACTATATATTGTATGCTCGTGTCTGAGCCTCAGAGAGCAGCTTTTCCTGAGATTTTCTGTCCTTAGTTTCATTGTCTTTTAGGAAAATTAGAGCTACTTTTCAAGTTGGTTTTTGAACCCTATTACTTTGTTATTTTGGAATTTTGTTTTATGATATCAATGGAATCATTCAGTATATTCTTTGTCATGTCTGAGTAGTTCTATTGTTGGGAGTAGGGATCCATTCAAAGGGACTTCAATGATTGATTATGATATTGTTATAGATTAGGGTTTATGAATTAGTTCTCTATTTCTATGATTTTAATGCTATTGTTAGGTTGAAAATCTAGCAATTGATCTGTAGGTTTCTCTAATACGACTAACGTTGGTTAGGTTATCGGCTCTATAATTTATAGGCTTAGTAATTGTTAGCCAACAAAAGTTGAGGTTGGATTACTAGGTGAACTTATCGAACTTGGTAAAATTGCTAGCATAGGGTCCTAACATATTTATGTCTAAGACGGTGATCACATGCGAAAGTGTGGTTAGCTTGTTAATAGTGTTTCGAGTTCTAGAACCGTATGTCATTAGATCTTAGTCCGGTTAGATATCCAATTGATCATTGAATCCCTGCGATTTCTTGAATCCCAACTCTTTCTCTTTATTGTTTACAACTTGATTTAATTGCTGTTTTTTATTCGGTTTTCTGGTAACAACAAAACCCTCACTATATTTTATTCTAGCTCTGTTTGATCATCATAAGTCTAGAGTGCACTCTAATCCTTGTGGATTCGATTCCGTAATATACTACCATGTATTTGCGGTCTAGTTATTCGAGTTAAAACTTGAGACATCACATGAACTAGTAATTTGTTTATATTAAAGTTTATAACAATTCTAGTAATTTGTTTTCTACTACGTATGTTGCATGGAATCGGAAGCAGATACGCGGAAGCGACTTAAAAAAAAAAACGAGTACGTGTTGGAAGCGTATATACATATATACATATATATATATATATTTATATCTAATGAAATATTATATTATATTAAAAATGTTAAAATACAAATTCAATACATTTTTTATAAAACTAAACATGAATAATTCAAAATAATATGATTAAAAATTAAAATCACCATCTTCATTCTCAATTTTCTCAACTCCATTAAATAGTTTTGCTTCAGATTATATGTTGTAATCACCAAACTCAAATCTTCCAAATTAATATCATTCAACTAGTCACATTCATCATTTCTAACATCTCACATGCATGTTAGACAAAAGATAATTTATAGATAAAATACAAAAATTAATGTGCACAAATGACAAAAAAACTAAATTAGTTTTAGGTTTTGTTTTGTTTTAGAACGAGAGACATTTCAAAAATAATTTTACCATTCACATTGAATTACGACACAATGTTTTCAAACTTAAAGCGCAAGCTTCTAACATGTTATTGAAGGGAATTTTTTCGAAGTGACATGGAAGGAAGATTCTAAAAGCTTCCGAGAACTTACAGTTCCGATTCCAAAACAAGAAGCGGAGTTTGTTTTCCACGTAGGTTTTCTATAATACACCAGTGCACCACTAATCAAAGCCACATAGTTCCGAGCTTTGTTTTCTTTTCGAAAATTTGGGCTGGGTTGTGCTGTTGGACCGTGGCCCAATATGCCTAACAGAAGCTACTTTGCTCTTGGTTCTTACTACGCAGGTAACATGATACGAGGTCGTTTCTACATCACCACAGTTGTCTTGTCCGCCAAGACGCCTTGAGCAAAAAAAAAAAAAAAAAAAAAAAAAAGCATAAGAAGAGAAGAACCCAGAAAGAAGCAAAGCAAACAAAGTAGTGATAAATCTCCGGAACTAAACAAATTCAGAGAAATTGAATCATGGAAGGCTCATCATCTTCTTCGTCTTCGTTGATTACCAAATCGGACGGTGAGTTAGACGAAATGCTCGATCGGATGCTAACGAGGCTCGCTCTTTGTGACGACTCCAAGCTCGAATCCCTAGTCTCGAATCTCCTTCCACTCACCATATCTTCTCTGTCTTCTCAATCTCCAGCTGTTCGTAACAAGGCAAGTCCTCAATTTACATGAATTTGCTCTTTCACTTAAATGTTCCATGATTTCAAATCGTACGAGCAAGAGTTTATTATATGTTAAGATTAATCCTAACTTGAATGGTATAGAAATGAAGATAGGCACTTTATTAGATTCACTTTGTATGGACTTGTATAACAACAAATAATCCTATGTATAGTCGCTGCATAAAAGACCTGTCTATATGTCTAGCGTATAGCGTATTTTAGAATACTTGTTATATGTTAGATTAATCCTACTTGACTGTTAAAGAAAGTGGGGATGGGATTCGTGAATTTTTGTCTCAGTGTGTGTTGATTTCATTTGGTCAGGTTCTTGAGATACTGAGTCATGTTAACAAGAGAGTGAAGCACCAGCATGAGATTGGTTTGCCTTTATTGGCTTTATGGAAATTATACACCGACCCCGCTGCTTCTCCTATGGTTAAGAACTTTGCTATCGTCTATGTTGAGATGGCTTTTGAACGAGCTCCTGAAAAGGTTTGGTTCATCTCATTAGTTGTTGGAATTTTACGTTTTGATTGTCGATAATGGGAAATGAGAGGACTGATTCCTGTTTCGTATTATAGGATAGGGAGGAAATTACACCCAAGACATTGGAGAATGTTTCAAAGCTTCCTAAGCAACACCAAGAGATTATTTTGAGAATCGCCATTAAGGTGCTCTCTCAGCCCCTCCTTTTGTGTGAAATTGGATATATGTTCTATAACCTTGATTTTATAATTTTTTTTCTAGTGTCTATATTATTATGCACTACTTAAATGACAAGGAAAATAAGTTTGCTTTATTTTTTCTTTGTGCCGTTGTTTATGGCGACACTTACTTTTGCATTTTTTTTCTCTATTTGATGGGTTTTCTCAGTTTAGTAGTTAGTGCTGTGTAAAGTGGTACTCCTGAATGTTTTATTTGGGGAACCATATCAGGTGATCTCGATACTGTTATAGAAATAGAAACTGAGAAAGAGACCATTGGCAGCTTAATTGGTGGTATCACTTGGATAGATGATAATCTTATAAACTGTAGTTGCACTACATGATTGGCCTTTCAATATCCTCCAATCCCAACTGGTTTATTTTCAGGTCATTGGAGAGTGTCACGCAAGCAAGATCAGTGATGATGTCTCGGCAAAGTATAGATCTCTAGTTGCATCTCAAGATAAAGAATTGTTTCTGGATTTTTGCCTGCATATGCTTTTGTATCAACCATCTTCTCCAGGGTATGGAATCCATTTTGAGTGTTTTCCGACAGTCTTTTGTTATACCAGTTATGTTTGCATCTAATAAGAGTTGCTCGACCTTTTAATTCAGAGGGGGATCTTCTCCTGGGCTTTCAGCTTTTCAAGTTAATCGTGTAATGGGAAAGCAAGCATTAAGAGGGGACATACTTACAAAAAGAAAGGTCTGTTGAATAACTTCAGATATTTTCTCTTTCTATAGCTGCTAAGCTATACATTCGCTACTAAGAACTATCATTTTTGTAATTGATCAATACCTTGAGCAGTTGGGGATCTTGAATGTCATTGGAACAATGGGCCTGCCTGGTGAATCCGTATATCCATTGTACATTGCTGCATCGGTGGATAGGTACGCTTTGTGTTTTCGCCACATGACATACTTTGTTTCTGTCACATGACATAAAATACTATTTTATCACTGCCCTTCTCGCACTTTATTTCTACTCTTGATATCTCTGAGAGTCGTTATGGATTTTTTGGTGAAAATTCATTCAAGTCAAGAACCTGTATCTAAGAGAGGGGAAGAGCTTCTCAAAAAGATAGCTTTGGGAACAAATTTGGATGATTCCAAGTTGATAAACAGACTGTTCTTACTTTTCCATGGTGCGTGATCTTTTTTTTTCAACATTTTGATTAATTTTTTGGACACTCAAATCATTTATATTCTAAGAATAGCTTAACAGTGATATTACTTAAGCCATTCTTAGCATCTAGGACCAGGTCTATGTCATCTGCAAGTTTAAATAGTTGAGATTAAGTTTGCTTCTGCTACTTGTGGATGACATGCCTAGGGCACCCCCTTGATTATACAGAGTATTTCAATTTGCCATGTCTGATTTAAAAACAAATTCGTATAAATGTTTTGAGATCTAGAGTATTGAGGGTGTCTTCTCGTGTTTGGGTGTTTCAATTTTCTTCTTGGTCCAATGTAAATTGGTAGTCATCAATTTGATTTGCATGCAGGCACTACTGCCGCTGAAAATGTTGCTCCGGAACATATTGTAACGCCAGGAAATACAGCCTTAAAAATGAAGCTTATGTCTGGTTTTTGTCGTTCTATCGCAGCTGCAAATAGTTTTCCTGCAACATTGCAGTGCATATTTGGCTGCATGTATGGTATGTTGGTTTATATATATGACATACATTTAGAACTGAACTGTATAATGGTAAACTTTTTCTGTGACCATGGTCTGTATACATGTCAGTTTAGTTAGATAATGAATATATATAGTTTATTTAAAGGTAGTTTTATATAGTCAATTGAATTTACACAAATAGATTGCACTACTGACACAACAAGCTTCTAAGAGAAAGTAAATGGTATGTGTTTTAGAAGAATAATTTGGCTTGTTCCTCATGCTAGTTTCTCTGTTAAGAGGATTCAATTATTAAGGATTAGGGAATTCCTTAGTCGCTTGGTGCAGTTAACAGAAGATTTCAACAACCTATGAATTGGGCTCTTCATATATTTTTTCATGTTGATTATTGAGTATTTGCACTATCTACCTTGTTTCCATTGGACAGGAATTGGAACAACCTTAAGGCTAAAACAAATGGGAATGGAGTTCACCGTGTGGGTTTTTAAGCATGTAAAGTCTTTATTTTCTAAACCTTGCAATTATGTTTGTTTTGTGTAGTAGCAGAAAGTATGAATAAAAGTATATATTCAATATTTTTTGTTAAGAAATAACTCAAAGATCTTTTACTCAACTCAATGTTAGATGCTTTGATGGGAAATTCCATGAAGTACCATACTGATAGTGTCCTTTCTCTTTTTCTTTTTTGGGTTTCGTGAGTCTTTTTCTTTTTTTTTTTTTCCTTTCTCCCCTCAATTTGCTATACTTACGTCAGTAGACTTGTTCAAAATGCAGGGGAAGATAGATCAATTGAAACTTATGGGCCCTGTTCTACTGAGTGCTATTCTGAAAATGCTTGATGGTTTCACAGGCTCAGAAGCAGGTCGGCTTGTTATAAAAAAATAAGTCGTGATTTTCTTTATGTGTGTTGAAAAGAGGATTTAAATAAATATGTTACATGCTCTCCTTCAGATGCTCTATCAAGGGAGACCAAAACATTTTCTTTTCAAGCTATAGGTTTGCTTGCACAACGTTTGCCTCAGCTTTTTAGGTTAGGACTTCTCTCTACTCCCCTACACTTGTTTTGCTGTCATTTAACAGACATTTTCTTTGTTGTGAACTGAACTTTCAGAGAAAAGACTGAAATGGCTGTTCGTCTTTTTGATGCGCTGAAGTTAGAAACCCAATCTCTTCGCTCAACTATTCAGGAGGCAATCATTTCTCTTGCTGCTGCATACAAGGTGGGCTAATTTAAGATTATATTGAGAATAATCATTTCTTCTCTGTTTTGCTCCTCGTGATCCAAAAGTTATGCTATGATATCATTTTGTTTTTCCATTTTTTTCGAGGCTCACCATGACAGTATTGGTATTCGTCTCTTTAGGACTCCCCGGAGAATATTCTCAGAGATTTGGAGGTGCTTCTGCTAGCAAATTCTGTGGCGGTATGTATACTTTCCAGATATGATTTGTTTTTCCTGTTTTATATTCTATTTCAAGATGATTTTTGTTACCAAATTATCACGAGTTTATGAATCTAGTTCTTTGTGGCTTATATTGACCAGGAACAAAATGAAGCACGCTTTTGTGCTTTGCGATGGGCAACTTCTTTATATAACTCACAACATTGCCCAAGTCTCTATATTTGCATGCTCAGCGCAGCAGATCAAAAGCTAGATATAAGGTACTAGAGTTTATCTAATCTAATTGCATATTGTTGTGACTGTGGCATGTTAAATTGCAGTAAATGAATGTTGACTGTTTCCGAAGAACGCTCTCCAATTCAGTTTTTTATTTTCTCCGGATAGATTCTCCGTATGGGTACTCATATTATATAATATATCGAAGCTGAAATCGAAACCAACACACATGAGGAAGCCCTAGCAACACACACATGAATGGAGTGTAAAATTGTTTTGAGCTTTGTCCAGTGGAGGATATACAATCCTCTAGTCTGCTCTTTCCTTCTAATTTTGTAGTACATTTGAGAGTTCGATCTACCTTAAGGTTAGACAGCTAATGGAGTACCAAAACCTATGTGATATGCAAAAATGACTTTAATACTTAAAACAAATCCTCTTCCGTGGATCCACCATGACATAGTCTTTGATGCTTTATTTGTTTCTGGTTCTTGCTATTTTATTCAAGTGATGTGTAATTTTCCATTTTTCTGCTTTCAGGGAACTAGCACTAGAAGGACTCTTTCTGAAAGATGAAGGTCGCAGTATAGTCACTAATCATGACTATAAATACCCAAAATTTGTTGAAATGCTGGAGTACATTCTCAAGCAACAGCCAAAACTGTTAGATTCTTCAGAAATGCGAGGCCAGAAGCTTCTCTTTCCATCGCAAGTATATCTGGGCATGATTAAGTTTTTAGTGAAGTGTTTTGAGTTAGAGATGGAGGAGAGCAATGCCCAGACCGTAGGGACTGAATTTTTGAATTCGGCACAGAAGATGTGTTTGGTGTTGGAACATTCCTTGGCGTTCGATGGGTCGGCTGAATTGCACGCTTGTGCTTCCAAAGCATTTGTTTCTGTTGGCTCTTACCTTCCGGAGGTCTGCTTTCTGATTGATTGTTTAACCTTTGAATTTCTCCAGTTTTCTTTTGCGTTTCAAATCTATTCGAACTTAATCCCCCCTATCTTCCTTTTTTTCTTTGCATGAAGATGGTTGAAGTTTACTGTTCCCGAAAAATTGCGTGGCTAAGGCGCCTGCTTAGTCATACAGACTTAAGTACTCGTGAATCTGCATCCCGATTACTCGGAATGGCATCATGTGCTCTCTCTGATACTGAATCATGTTCATTGCTTTCTGAATTGATATCTTCTGTTTCCCAACAGCAAAAGCTAAGGTGCTGTGCACTTCTTTTAGAATCTGTATTGCAAAAAAGCTTGTTGTGGCTGCAGGAACTAGAAATATCAATTTTTACAGATAACCACTTGCTTTCTTAGGTTCGAGGTACAGCATGGGGGGTTATGTGCTATAGGATATGTTTCAGCACACTGTGTACATAGAATTCCCGCTGTAAGTTATTGTGATTTTTATAGACTCACTTATGATTGTTTTTGCATAAGTATGGTGATATCCTTGGTACTAGGAATCTCAATGCTGTATGTCTCTCTTACATTGTAGCTTAATTAGCTTGTGGTATGACTTCTAGATACAGTTGCTGCCCATCATTGACTATTTAGTTACTTGTATATGCTAAGTCACATATTTAACAGTAACGTGGAAAATCTCTTGGTTAAGAACCTTTTCCAGATATAAGATAGCATACTTCACCTAGTAATACGCCATTTGCAATTCGTCAAAAAAGGTTAATACATTGACATTGCTTGGTAATTTTGGTGAATAGACTACTCCCTCTGGCATTTCTTGCCTTTAAATCACTAAACAATTAAGGTGGTACTGTTCTTTTTTATCTCCTTTGTTCTGTCCATGTCCACTCTTCAAAATTTGCTTGAGATCAATAAACTAGCTAATGCAGAAGTTTGATACGTCACCCTTCAAGTGTCTTGATTCATCTTGGTTTCTTTTTAGTGGATGTCTGTCCAATGTTATAATTTATTGATTTTTTCCCTAGTCTGCCTTACAAATATTGACACCAATCACGGGTTTAATCTTGTGTGTAAACAGTCACTTTCCAGCTTAACATGTCTTGACTTCTGTTTTTGAGGTGGATACATATTTATATTTTCAATATTTTATATATCATGATTAGGATTCTCCTTGAAGCAGGTTTCTGAAGCAGTTACTCAAAATGCGGTTAAATGTTTGGTGGATGTTGTTAATTTGGAGACCGCACCACTGGCTTCTGTTGCTATGGAAGCTCTGGGTCATACTGGCATCTGTGGCGCTTTACCTCTTCTTGTTAATGATTCTAGTCCAGGTCAGTTTATTCCAAGAGCCTGTTTGTAACGTGTATGCATGTTTCCAGTTGACTGACTTGCTTTATCAGGGACTCAAGTGCTGGAAGTTCTGCAAGAAAGATTGAGCAAGCTACTTTCTGGCGATGATATAAAATCAGTTCAGAAAATTGCTCTTTCTCTTGGACATATCTGTTCAAATGAAACATCATCTTCGCATTTGAAAATAGCGCTTGATCTTTTGTTTAGCCTTTCACGGTCAAAGGTTGGTTTGTTAGTTCCACTGCCCTCTGCCGTTTTTATTTGGTCCAGAAGAGTTCAAGCAGAACTGAATAAAGCTCTAAATTTTTTTCATTTGTTGTTGGCCAGGCAGAAGAAATTTTGTTTGCTGCAGGTGAGGCGCTATCTTTCCTCTGGGGTGGTGTACCAGTTACTGCTGACATGATTCTGAAAACTAATTTTACTTCTCTTTCGACGGACTCAAATTTTCTGATGCGAGAAGTTAAATCTTTATCTGATGCCAAAAGTGATGCTGATGAAGAAAGCCGTGTCATAACCAGAGAAACAATTACTGGAAAACTCTTTGATACTCTTCTGTATAGTAGCAGGAAGGAAGAACGATGTGCTGGAACTGTGTGGATGCTATCTTTGACCATGTACTGTGGCCAGCAACCATCAATCCAACTATTGCTTCCTAAAATCCAGGTTAGCAAGCGGAAAGGGAAAGCTTCTTTACAGTTGTAACCTGCCCATGCACCATCACAACTATGAGGAGAAATTTAGAGCATTTTCGTTACAGTTTTTTTAGATGCATTACCCATTTGGACCCTGGAACTGTTATCTCGATTACCATTTTATCATGAAAGCCCTATGAGTCATGACCATCTTTTGCCTATCTTTTTTTCTGCCAGTTTGGTGTTGTCAACGCCACTATGGGTAGAAGCTTGTACAAACTGCTGTTTAACTAAAATATTTTTTGCAGGAGGCTTTCTCACATTTGTTAGGGGACCAGAATGAACTCACACAGGAACTGGCATCCCAGGGTATGAGCATCATCTATGAACTTGGTGATGCATCAATGAAGAAAAACCTGGTAGATGCTCTCGTAAATACTCTAACCGGCACAAGCAAAAGAAAACGAGCTATAAAGGTAAAACCTATCCATCTAGGTCCTTCCTTCTGGTACTTCATTTTTTGTATTAGTTTCTTAAGTATTTTTGTAATCCAGCTAGTTGAGGAGACTGAAGTGTTTCAAGAGGGAACTATCGGTGAGAGTCCCAGTGGAGGGAAGATTAGCACTTACAAGGAGCTTTGTAATCTTGCAAATGAAATGGGGCAACCAGATTTGATTTACAAATTTATGGACTTGGCCAATCACCAAGCTTCTCTTAATTCAAAAAGAGGAGCTGCTTTTGGGTTCTCCAAGATAGCCAAACAAGCAGGAGATGCTCTTCGGCCACATTTGCGATTGTTGATTCCGAGGCTGATACGTTACCAGTATGATCCTGACAAAAATGTGCAGGTTAGATTTCTAAGTTTTCGGAATGTTGACCTGTTATTGTCTAGCGCTATGCAATCGGAGGCCCTATTCATACTGAAATGCTCATAATTTTATGGTTCAGTCTGTGCTGTTAATTTATTTTGCATATTGATAATCTTTCAGCGTATTGTAGCTATACATTCATCACTGGTCTCACAACTAAAAATTGGGCTTTTCAAACTGAACTGAGTGACACCATTTCTAGCATTTGAAAACATTTTATCTTTCCTAGATATAATTAGTAGACTGTTCTAGTTGTACACGATAAGTATTTAGCTGTTGTAGTTCTACAAGTTGCATAAGTCACTTTGGTCCTGTATGTGCTACTTTTTTTCTTAATATTTTTTTTTGGTTGAATTATGTCTCTCTGTCTTATATATGAAAATAAATAAAAGGTGTTCTACCACCAAAAATATAGCTGTAGAAGTCATATCACTTACTCATGCCTGGCAGTTCATTTTGTCATAAAAGATTGCCGCAGGGGTGCGTATGTTTGCTACTTTAAGTAATTGCTACTTTTCATGTAATCTTGGCAGGATGCGATGGCACACATTTGGAAAGCACTGATACAAGACCCTAAGAAAGCTGTTGATGAACATTTGAATTACATCTTCGATGATCTGCTGGTACAATGTGGTTCACGACTTTGGCGCTCCCGTGAGGCATCCTGTCTTGCCCTTGCTGATATTATTCAAGGTCGGAAATTTGACCAGGTGGGATCTTCGTTTTTAATAAATAGTTTAAACAAAATTTCTCGCTGCTTTGGCTCTGCATACCACATCGGTATATTCTAGTGCATATATGAAGTTAACTCCATATCATGAGCACTGGTCCTGGGTTTGAATGCAATAATATATGCTGTTAATCCTTTTCGCATATCAATTTTCATACCTGTCGGTTTCTTTTGACATCTCCAGCACCAGCTTGTAGTGAAGTATAGGATATATATTCATTTAACGTTGTGGTTGTTTCTTTCTTGTATGTAACTATTGTTGTTCCATCAGATTTTCTAAGTGGTATTCTTTTTTCACGTACTCATGTTATTAAAGGTTGGGGAGCATTTGAAAAAACTATGGATAGCTGCTTTCCGTGCTATGGATGACATTAAAGAGACTGTGAGAAATGCGGGTGACAAGTTATGCCGTGCCGTGACATCCTTAACAATAAGGATTTGTGATGTCACACTTACTGAACTAACAGATGCAAGACAAGCTATGGACATTGTTCTTCCTTTTCTGCTTTCAGAAGGAATAATGAGTAAAGTCAGCAGTGTACGTAAGGCTTCAATTGGAGTTGTTATGAAGCTTGCAAAGGTTAGCCAATTTGTGCTCATATGTAACCAATTTGTCTCCTGGTAATAGTATATTTCCATATCATGCCTTTTTCTTAGAAATTATTGTTGTGACATTAGTAGTAGTATATTTTATTTTTATTTCAATACAGCTGAGAAATCTGTAAACCAGATTGCAGAAATGAATCTTGTGGTGTCTGTTTGACTGTTTCTAATACTTTTGGCTGGGAGGACAGATATGAGTTGAATGTTAATTAAACAAACGATCATCTTCAATCTTTTCATGTGTTGTGTTCTTTCAGTTTGAATCAAAACATGAAGCAATTAATTAATTTGAATTGTATATAATTGTATTTTCTGTACTTGTTATGCATCACGGTAAAACTTGCTAGTTTTGGTCAACTGAATGTGCTCCAGGGGATTTTTTTTATCCTTCAAATGATTCATTGCTATTTGTTTCCGTTTGCAGGGTGCAGGAGTTGCCCTCCGTCCACATTTGTCTGACTTAGTTTGCTGTATGTTGGAAAGTTTGTCTAGTCTTGAAGACCAAGGACTTAACTATGTTGAGGTATCATTTACTGTTGGCAACTCCAGCTTGAATCATTGCCTTCTTCTGACATCATATTAAAGTTTAATCTTTTCATTTTTCAGTTGCATGCTGCCAATATTGGCATAGAAACCGAGAAACTTGAAAATTTACGAATTTCAATCTCGAAAGGCTCTCCAATGTGGGAAACTCTTGATCTGTGTATTAATATAGTGGATATTGAATCACTTGATCAGTTGATCCCTCGTCTCACACAACTTGTTCGGGGTAGTGTTGGCCTCAATACGAGGTCAGTTATTTAAAACCTTCCATTAGTAATGAACTAATTCATCTACAGCCTTTACTTGAGACTACCTTTCTTGTTTGGGTTTTGGGCGTTACTATTGTTAAGATTACTACCGATAGAGATAAGTGAACATGAGATTCTTGTTAAAAGAATACCGCGTCAAAGTGACTTAAATAACTTTAACCATTCAATTAGGTTAATATAAGTGACGTAATTCTATTCCTTCTCGTCCATCTTCATGAATTCAGACTGCCTCAATGGACTTTTCTAACATCAACCATTCAATTGGTTTTTATACAAATGACGTAATTCTATACCTTCCCGTCCATCTTCATGATCTCAGACTGCCTCAACTGACTTGTCTAACTGCTTTTAGTGTAGTGTAGGAATTCTGTCTCTTTAATTAAATTTTTCATGTATTCAATTGTAGATGTTGATATTTTGTTGGTTTTATTTTATTTTAAACAGGGTTGGTGTGGCCAGCTTAATCTCATTCCTAGTGCAAAAAGTTGGTACTGAGATAAAGCCGTTCACTGGAATGCTGCTAAGACTTTTGTTTCCTGTTGCCAAGGAGGAGAAAAGTTCTGCTGCAAAACGTGCCTTTTCGAGTGCTTGTGGCATTGTATTGAAGTATTCTAGCCCCTCTCAAGCACAAAGCTTAATCGAAGAAACTGCAGCCCTGCATTCTGGTGATAGAAGCTCCCAGATCGCATGTGCGAGTCTTTTCAAAAGCTTCTCATCTACAGCTTCTGATATTATGAGCGGTTATCAGTCAGCTATTGTTCCGGCCATATTTATTTCCAGGTAAACCAGTGGAACTGCATACTACTAGGTTTCATGCATGTGAAATATTTTGCACAAGGACCCATAGCCTAATAATAACTGATATTAGATTGTAATAAGATCAAGAAGTTATAGCTGTAACTTCTTAACTCCCGTGTTCAAATAATATCCCCAAGTAAGATCCACTGTGTATTTTGAAATCGAACCAAATGGTATCTTTTCTCTCTTGCAAATAGTTGGCAGATCTTCTATACCATCTTTAAACTGTTAGCTGATTTTTCTGAGAGCTAATTATTGAATCAAAATTCTTTTCTTCTATTTGACAATACTTACGGTGATTATAAATTGCAGATTTGAGGATGACAAACAGATTTCAAGCCTCTTTGAAGAGGTTTGGGAAGACATCACAAGTGGTGAAAGGGTCACACTGCAGTTGTTTCTACAAGAAATTGTGAATCATATTTGCGAGAGCATTACATCATCCTCGTGGGCTAGCAAAAAGAAGGCAATTCATCATCTTTTTTGTGCAACTTTTCTGTCTTCTTTTTACTAATTGATATTTCTGCTGCTGTACTCATAGAAGATTTAAACTTGGTTTCAGTCTGGTAGGGCAATTTGCAAACTAACTAAAGTCTTGGGTGAATCATTATCGCCGCAGCATCACAGATTGCTGCAATGTCTTGTCAATGAAATTCCTGGTCGTTTATGGGAGGTTAGACACTTTCTTTCATTCTAACATTCACTTTCCTTTAAGGCTCATAACAAGTTAATTGAGACGAAATTTGTAGCAGTAGAAAAATATAATTCGAGAGAATACATTTTGATTGCTTCACTAAGAGCTCCATCCCTGCTCTACTTGTCCATATAGATCTGGTGTGATATATTTAGGCACTTTTCTTCATTAGTTTTTGAAATCAATACTTGTGATTGAAGGGAAAGGATGCTCTTTTAGATGCCCTAGGTGCTCTTTCAGTCTCGTGCCACGAGGCAATAGTTAAACAGGACCCAACAACTCCCGCTACCATCTTGAGTCTTATCTGTTCTGCATGCAAAAAGAAAGTCAAGAAATACCGCGAGTCAGCCTTTTCTTGTCTGGAAAAGGTAAGTAAAGACTAGCTGCGACTTAGTATGCAAAACTTAAGAGATGGCTCATGATATATTAGTCTGCTGATAATGCAGTTCTTATACAGCATTGTTCGGTTAGTGGATCTGTGAATATTTTGATTATATGTTATCAGGTCATAATAGCTTTTGCCGATCCAGAGTTTTTCAATACCGTTTTCCCGATGTTATATGAGATGTGTAATACCGCCTCCATCAGAACGAACAGTCAAGTTCAGTCAGCAAGTGATGCAGTCAAAACAGGTTGTTACATTACCACTGTACAATCCCATGAGTCTTATACTTCGATTAATAGCACTTTTGCGTGGTCACATTGGAAAATATGTTGAGTAGTAATTGTTTGTACATATCTGGCTTTGTGATTATTATTAACTTAGATTAGGAAAATTGTCTCAGTACTCTGAACTTGACCCTTTGTTTTCAGAATCAGAAAATGGAGAAGACGGACATGTCCCACTTGAAAAAATTATGGAATGCGTCAAGTCTTGCATCCAAGTGGCAACCATAGATGACATTCTTAGCCGCAAAGCAGATTTGATTCATGTTCTTCTGATTTCCTTATCACCTGGTTTTCTATGGACTGGTATTAGTTTCTTCTCTCCCTTTATTTTCAAGAAAACTTTTGATTACTTTTACGTTTTACCAATCTAATCTTCCTTGGGCAGTCAAAATGTCTGGAATTTCATGTGTGGGAAAGCTTTGTTCGAGGTTTCAGTGTCTATGGAATGACTCTATGGATGGCATTTCACCTAGTGATGCGACAAAAATTGTTCATGAGGTAGTTAATCACATCTACATTGTTTACCCAGCGCTCATATATAATTTTAACTGCGTATTAAGTATTCTGCTTGCTTTTCAGTTGTATCACTCATTAGTTCCTAAACTACTGGAATGCATACACACAGTGAAGATAGCACAGGTATGTTCTTCTCTGTTCTGTATTTAATTCCTATGACTGTTTGCACAGAATGAAAACTGAAACAAATTTCAAACTTTCGTCTTTCATGGGCCACAATTCCTATCATTAGAACATAAATAAGCTAATATGGATTGATCTTATATGTATTTTGATTCAGCAAGATTCCATCTACCAGTGGTTTGCATATTGACGATCTTCATTAGTTTCATCATTTGCATGAGCAGAACATGATGGAAATGTCCTTTGAGAAAACCAAGTGATTTTAGTAATAATAATCTCACAAGCTATCTACGTAGTCTTTTAACTAAATCTTAAATTGAATGTTTTTTTGGCATGAAAACCTCAGTTTCATGTTGCTGCTTCGCAATGCCTGGTCGAGCTCATCAAACTGTATAGCATGGTCTCGTCTTTGCATCCTGTGGAAGTAGATTTCAAGGCTGAGATTGTCTCTTTGCTTGAACTGGAGAAGAGTGAAGAAGCCAAGTCATTGTTGAGAAAGTCAAGGGATGCGGTTGCAAATCTACCCTCATTAAACTAATTAGCCACAGAGAAGAAGTTTAGTTTTATGCCTGTCGTTGTGATATATTATAAACAGGGAATCGAATCTCCTACTTTGTTTATTTGTTTACTTACACAAGTTTTATTAGAAAACATGTTCGTTGTTTACTTCCAGCTCCTATGTCTTTCAAAAATTCTCTCAGAACGCACAAATTTCAAATGAAATTTTCTTCACTAGGCTCGGTTTGACAACGTTGCGAAAAAAAATATTTCGATACCTTCAAAGGGTTTGGCAAGCAAGACACCAAACACTATAAGGAGACCATGGATGCTGCATCGTCCTACAAGCATTGTTAGATAATTGATAATCAAACATTTGGCGTTTTTTCCATTGCTCATCCTCTCTCTCTCTCTCTCTCTTTCTTTCAATCTCTGTAGATTTAGCAAACACTAGTCTCGTCTTGGAGGTTGTTGCATGGTCCTCATTAACCAAATCAAGTCTTTTTGATTCATGACTGAGTTTGCTGTGTTCACAAACTCTGAAGGCCTTTATTGTTAATCATCTTCTTAGATGCTTCTCCACATCTAAGAAGCATAAACTCATTTTCCTCAACATTCTTTTTCTTAACCGCTCTGCACAAAGAGAAAACATGGCATTGAGTTAACAATCACTTCTATGACAGAAACCATCTGCCCATAAAATGATTATAACAGATAAAAGCAGCATTTGTAACTGACCACAATAAGCATTGTTGACTCCACTCCTACATCATGGAGTTTGTGCTTTGACAACTCTTGGGAGAAGAGAAAACTCTCACCAGAGTAAAGTTAAGAAAAGAAGCGCATTTTCATTAATACTCTTCCAAAATCTCTCATTATGACAGATGCAGATCCAAAATTTCTTCTCAATATGCTGAGTCTTACCCTTTTAAGTCCAAATGAGATGCACACCATGCATGTATAATATATCCGATCACCAAAATCATACTTGACCTTCCAAATATACCACTCATTATAACCCTTCATTCCCGATATTGAAATCTCTCGGCCTTTAAAGCAGCACGCTTAACAGCAGCCCCAAAATCTTCAGTCGGTAAAATATCCATTTTTAACAGTTCGGTAACTAACAGTTTGACTTCCTCATCTATGTATCCTTTGCTACAATAACCACGTATTAGAGCTGTGTAAGCCACCCTATCAGGCTTCAGCCCACTCTTTATCATTTGAAGAAAAAGTTTAATGGCGTTTTCCCGGTTGTGAATCTTGCACTGACGATCTATCAAAACTGTGTAACATACAACGTCTAGTTCAATACCGGCATCTGTGAACTCTCCCCAGACTTCTGAAGCATTCCTTTTTCGCACTTCCCCTTTAACAGAATCTGTTTCATGATGCCCTGGATCCAACTTTGGATAACTATCAAGCAAAACTGTGTATGTTACCACATCAGGTTTTATTCCTCTCTGCTTCATGTCCTCAAAAAGATAATCGGCTTTCTGTAACTCATTTAACCTACAGTAGGTGTGAATCATGATTGTATAAGTAAACAGATCAGGGATGAGTCCTCTCGCAACCATTGTGTCAAATAACATCTTGGCCTCTCCCACATTATTTACCCCACACAACGCCCCAATCATTTTTCCACACATGCTCCTCCCAGGCACAACATGATAAGCCCACATTGTTTTCAGTACGGTCAGAGCTTTGTCGAGATAACCCTTATCGCAGAGACTATTGAATAGTTTGAAGTACACACTCTTGTGCAGAGGGCATTGCAATCTAACGAATACTTTAAAGGCCTTTTTAGAAAGGCCAGATTCACAGTAACCTTTCACCAAACTGGCATAATTTTTTGGGCATTTTTCTTCCAGATTCTCGATGAAATCTTCGGCTTTTTTTATCTCACGTGCCGAACACAAGCTTTCAATGATCACATTGTGTGTGACATCATTTGGCTTTAGACCCTCCTTTTTCATTTCATTGTAAATAACAAGTGCCTCATCTGCATGACCATTTCTGGCGAATCCACCAGCAAGCACGGTGTACATGATTACATCAGGAGAGATGCCATTTCCTCTCATTTCTTCAATCAAATCGAGGACATCAACTAATTTACCTTGAATGCAGTAGCCACCTATCAGAGTTGTGTAGTTGATGACATCAGGAGCCATTCCTTTACACCTCATTTCTTTGAGCAACTCAATAGCTTCTTCCATTCTGCCAAGCTTACCAAAAGCATCAAAAGCCACATTGTAACAAACCTTGTCAAGGAAAATGTTCATGTCTCTAAATTCTTTGAACTTTTGTAATGCTTCCAAACACATATCCATCTTACAATAACACTGAAGGATTGAACTCACAATCACACAATTTATTTTCAGTCCTTTTCCCAACATTTGGTCTAGAAACCTCAATGCCTCAGGTAAATTCAAGTTCTTGCAATGTCGATCAATCATCGCTGAGTAAGCATAAACATCAGGACCAATCCCAATTTCCTCCATGTCAAGAATAAATCTTTCAGCAGCTTCCATTTTCTTCTCTTTACAGAATCCACGGACCACCATGCCATACACAGTTCTAAGGCCATCACCATCCAAAGTTTTAGTATCAATCATTTCTGTAAACAAAGCAGCAGCTTTCTCTGTATCTCCATTTACACAAAGTCCATCAATAAAAGTCGTATAAGCAAACACACTAGAACTTTCCACAACCAACATAGATGCTCCTCCTAAATCGCCTTTTCTACACAACGCCTTAACCATAATCGCATTCGTATAGTCATTTCCACACAACCCCAATTGCTTAAGTTGTCGAAAAAGCGCCACCACCATATCAATTTTACCAAACTCAATCAAACGATTCATCAGGAAATTGCAAGCCTTTATATCTGGAACACAGTTGAAGCGTTTACTCTGAAACAAAACATCGATCGCTTCGTCAAACATACCGAGACTAACATAAGCTTTAACCAAAGCACCAGAGACTCGAATCAAGAGCAAAGAACCATTATCTTCTTCTCTAATAACTTCAATCAAATCAATTACGCTAAAACCAAGCTCCTCATTCTTCATTAGCTCAACTAAGACAGAATCTAATTTCCTATCCAAACCCCAGCTAGATAAAATTCTGACAAGAGTTGCGTAAGCATTGACATTAAGTGAAACACCTTGTTGTTTAATCTGTTTTAAAAACGATAAAGCGAGACTTGGGTCATCTCTTGTACTATTCAGGACTCGTAAAAGACTAGCTTGATTGAGCTTGGAGAGATTTAGTTGTTCTGAATTTGAGAGATTAGGGTTTAGAGCAGAGATGGTGTAGAAACGCGAAGAAGCTGCTGCTCTTTGAATCAATCGAAACTGTGAGAGTGATAAGATCGGAGAAACCCGCATTAAAAATGGCGATTTGATGAAGGAAAAAGCTTAATCGAAGATGATGATGACCAAGAAGATGAGAATTAAGTATCGGACAATCTTAAACCCTAAACCCAACATTTGATATTATTTATTTATTTATTTCTTAAATATTTTATAAATAATATATGTATTTTTTTTATCCTCTGAAATTATATAATAGTGAAGCAAACTGATACAAAGGATTCAAGAGTCTTTACCAACCCCTGAACACTTGAGAGCTGTAAAGCCAACAAAAGACAGACACGAGCTGTTGACTAAGACAGACACGAATATGTCTTTTTGGTTATTTATTGTGCATGATTATTTATGTTATCTTTTCTTTTGTCAATTATTTATGTTTATTTTTACTGTAAAATCATATGTATTTTTTTTAACCTCATTATGGAATAAATACTGTAAAACCATAAAATCACATCTTTGGGATCTCCATTTCATGTGGGTGTAAAGAATATAGTATCCTTCTTTTGTAATTTTGTTACAAAATAAATACAGTAAAACCATAAATTCAAAATTAGGATATAGTTTTTACTCATTTATAATCATAATGACATCAAATTTTCCGCTCTTATTCCAAAATGAGAAGATGTCCATAGTGTTAACAAAAAAACTGTAATATTTTATCTTCTTAATTTATTTTATTTATTTAATTTTAATTTTAACTTTTTATTTCTGTTTAAATGTAATATTATTTGGTACATTTTCATTGGCTAAACTTAGAGGAGTTTAATAAAAATATTTTACCTCTAAGACTGAATAAAGGGGTCCAAGAATTGTTTCTAGGAGTGAACCTAAGGATTTGAGAATTCAACTAATGATTTATGTATCTCCTCCAAAATCCTATGTTATTTAAAATGAAATTTATGTAAAATCATTTACAATCCCATGTTATTCAATCAACAATTTGTAAGTCATATCAATTGACATTTGACATTTTATTTTTGTAAACTTATTAAATTGTAGAGATTCTACGCTGACACTTTTACCTTTGATGACTTTATTTAAATTGGTTTTTAAATGACACTTTTACCTTTGATGACTTTATTTAAATTGGTTTTTAAATGACATTTTGACATTGTGCATTTTTTACGTTATTTTTAAAGTTGTACTTCCCAAATAATATATATGGGATATTCCAAGGAACCAAGAATAAAACCATCATACCTTCCAATGCATCATTTAACTCAATGAACCATTCATAATTTCAAACATCATCTTTTACATAAAAGTTACATTCACTCTCTCTCTTTGTATCGTATTTATAACATATGTGAATCCTCTTATACCACTCATATCTTGGAGGCATCAGCTGTGATCCTCCGATTGAGGGCAACAGCAGCCTTAGAACCGTTTGGACGGCCGAGATGCTTACTGATGAAATCTCCAGCAGCTATAAGCTTTCCCAAGTTGACATTGGTCTTGACACCTAAACCGTTCAACATATAAACCACATCTTCTGTGGCTACATTACCTGAAGCTCCTTTTGCGTATGGACAGCCGCCTAATCCAGCAATCGATGAATCTACTATGCTTATTCCCATCTGTTTTTTTTGCACCAACGCAAGTTAAATCCATCAATGAAGTAATATATATAAATCATATCTTCTTCTATTAGTGTTTGACTTACTTGGAGCGACACCAATATGTTTGCAAGAGCTTGCCCATATGTGTCATGGAAGTGAACAGCTAGCTTGTCCGCTGGCACAACTGCCATCACTGCTTCAAGCATCGGAACCACAGAACCTGATTTATAACAACAGAAGCTATCAAACCGTATTTCTTATTCCATTCACCAAACAGAGATAATTGATAATTGATTAATGAATATCGTCTTCAGAGTTTATCACTCCTATATACAAAAATGTGTAATTGAATAAACTATGCAAGATTTGCAGTAAAGAAATTACCAGGAGTGCCGGTTCCAATTGTATCACCCAGAGAAATCTCAAAGCAGCCCATGTCATAGAGTTCTCTCACAACATAAGCCACTTTTGAGGGTGGAACTGCTCCCTCCACTGGACACCCCACAACGCAAGATACATACCTTCGACATTGGGAAACAGTCATGGACATTAATTAGAACCAACTGTTTCTGCTATAAGTGTTTATATGAGAGTCGAGACTTGGAAAACAGGTTGATTCTACCACAAACAACAGTCAATTTTATGTCATACGGGCCCTATGATAAGATTATCACATGTATGGACTAAAATTTTGCCAAGTCATTCATTTTTATGTTCATCACACATTTATATTAGACAGGGTGGTGAACCATCAAATGGTTGGATAGCGAGAGACCATAATCAAATAACTGGGTTAAGAATTTAAAGATGTTTTGCCCACCAGCACAAAAGTACCAAAACCTTGATTGGGAAATGGTAACATTATATTCCTGTGCCAATCTTGATAGACACCAATTTAAAGATAATGTACACAAGCAAAAAAAAAACAGAAGAAACATACCCACGAACGGGAATCGAATGCTCCTTTGCAGCAGTGGTAACAGCACGATATCTCAAGAGACTCTCTTCAATGGTACAGTTAATATTTGACAAGGAAAATGACTCAGAAGCTGATGCGAAGATTGCAACTTCTTTAGCACCTGCAGATACAGCCGCTTCAAAGCCCTAAAAAGAAGCAAGCACTCCATGTTGGATTTCAAAAGTAAGAAACCAAGAATTGTTTGAAGAGCCTTAAGAGATAAATGATACACACTTTTAGATTCGGTGTCAGAACCAGCAATCGAGCCCCATATATAGTATTTACTGCATCCATTACATCCTTTGCATCTGCAAGCTACAAGACGAAATAGAGTAAATTTCTGTTCAGTCAAATTAGTTTCACGTAAGCATACGTTACAACAATTGTTTCTATAATCTAAACGGTACCACACTTTCTCTACTTGGAAAATGCTTGTTGCTCAGTTGAATGTAGGCACAAGCAAGACCATAAAAGCAAGCAACAGACTTGTTTTCGAGTTGCGCAGCTAGTACTCAAGTAAATTTTTGTTCCATGATGTGATATAAGACATTGTTTTACCAGATTTTTATTTTTTTCAACAGAGGTTCCTATAGATACACTCCTGTTGAAATGCAAATCCCAACAAAACAAACTGAAAAACTATATCTTTGCATCTTGAAGAACTATTGCGATACAGAAAATTCTACAAAGAAAACTTAATGAAATTCATAAAAGTCTGTCTACAATAAAAAAAATCATTTCTTACTCTACATGCTTAATTATAGGAGACACCAAACGTATGATCATTGAAAGTTATAATTGGTACAGCATAACATCATTACCTGGGGAACCCATTTCGGTGATACAAAACTTGTAGCCTCAACCACGGGCAATCCAGAAGAAACTAATCTCTGAATTAGTTCCACCTTCACAGATGTGGGCACTATATTTTTCTCATTCTGCAGGCCATCCCTTGGACCAACTTCTACCATCTTCACAAACGTCGGTATACCTCTAGAGATCTGAATTTCATACAGAAAAGGCAGAATAAAAGAGAGAGAAAATTGTTGTTTTGTCCGCCGAAATTAAAAAGCATGAATCACTTTGAAGAGATGTTTTACAAAACAATCTTACATAGACAGACAACGAAAAACAAAAAATAAAGGATGTGTGGCTATGGTTTATGACAGCAAAAACCATTTTCCACCATCAAGAAAATTACCTTATTACTTGAATGTGGTATGCCATTCTCATTGCTAATTGTGCTATACTTATGCTCCTGAAATTTTTTGGATTCCCTCAAAGTCACAGAAACTGTGGAACTCCTTCCTGAAGTTGAAAAATTCCTAAGTAGAAGTTCTCCTTCAGATACTTTTCGAGTATGCCTTCTCCACGGAAACGACTCTTTACCAAAGCTTTTCTCATCATCACTGTAAGTTAAACAGATATTTCAATAGTATAAGAACCGAAAAGTTGACATTTTCAAAACGATTAAGAGGAAAGCGAAAATTGATAAAGCCGACTCACTTGCAACTGTTTGACGTGCTACAATCTCTTCCCTCAATCCAGCGGTGTCCCATACCAAAATCATCCCTGGGACGACAAGCACCAGATGAAAATCTCTGAATTCTATCAATAGTGCTCATACTTGGCAACTTGTCAAACGCTAGCGGCTCCTCCAAACTCGACATGGTGATAAAGTGTAAGACTGGAATACTATAAGGATGATGCAAATGAGTTTTGTTTGTTAAACTCTTGCACCATAAAGAATGGGCTCTTCTCACCCTATTCCAATGCATTTCAGCAATAGTTTGACAGTTTTCTGGAGAAAATCGTCAGGTTCGTTGCTCAAAAATATATACCACAAAAGGATTTCATAAATTTCAAATTTTCTATAAAAACTGGACTTGTATAAGAACGTAATTGAATTCGCAATTCATAACAATTCCAATATAATTAAAGATTCAAAGACAGATTCTGAATAATATCCTTCAATTTTCCAAATAGATTCTCTATTTATTAGCCGGAATCGATAAAATTCAACTTGATTTTCACAAAAATACGAATAGCGTAATAGGAAAAGGAGAGACCGAGGATTACCGATTCGTCGGGAGGAGTAATTCCGATGAAAAATCTCAGGGAATGATATTCGTTTTCCGGTGACGTAAAGAAGACGCACAATGAAGAAGGACGCGTCAAGTTAATCTCCCCTCTAATTCCGGTTGGGAACAAGTACTCTTGGAGTTGGGAGAGATGCCTAAAATTTAATTTAGTCCTCAATAAATAAATTTATTTGTTTTTCTTCTTTTGGAGAAAATAGTCGTTGTTGACTGGACAGAAAAAATTTAAGTTGCTTTTTTGGAATTTAATTCTTTCGAATACGTGTTTATGATTCGTCAATGCATTAACTTTATAAAATAAACTTGTGTGTTTTTCTTCTTTGTTGATTCATGATTGGACCACAAATTTTTAAATAGAGTATATTTATTAAATTATATCGTATGGTGGAAATCTTTTTAACAACTGACCTCTATAAAAATCGTAAATAAGTGGAGTGTGTGTGACATTGCAACTTCAATACTAGAAACAATTTTGCAAATCAAGATTTTATATTGAGAAAATAACATTTTTAACCTTCACATGCTAGCACTTTAAACCTCAAATGTATTATACTACCACTTTAAACTTTCAAAATATTTTTATTAACATTTTAAACCTTGAAACTACCTCCCATGTTTTTTTGCCATAAAATTCATTACAAAATATTTACCGGAAAACTAACAGAATAGTTTCGACGCTAATTCGATAAAATATTTTGATGCTAATCCGATGGATTTTCGACAAAATAGTTTCGTCGAAATTTTAGAAATTCAAACGGCTATATCATTGTACATATTTTCCAATAGATTCCCGGCGGTTTCTCGAAAATTGGTCAGAAATTGTCTAACAGATTACTAACATAACTATTTTGTCGAAAATTCGTCGGATTAAGATCCCATCAAAATTTTGTCACTACAAGAATATGTTAAGGAAAACTGACATAATTTCCAACGTGATCTAAGTCCGACTGATTTTTGACATAATAGTTCCATCAATAATTCGTCGAACAATTTTTGACGGATTTCAAGTAACCATCAGAAATCCGTTGGAAATGTGTAAGTTGCTACAACTGTTTGAATTTTGAAAATTCCGACAAAACTATTTGTCAAAATATTTTGTCGGACTACCGTCAGAAATTCAGAAATTCCGTTAGTTTTCCGGTAAATATTTTGTAATGAATTTTATGGCGGAAAAATGCCGGAGGAAATTTTAAGGTTTAAAGTGTTAGTAAAAATAATTTAAAGGTTTAAAATATTAGTAAAAATAGTTTGAAGGTTTAAAGTGTTAATATAATAGTTTCGAAGTTTAAAATGCTAGCATATGACACTTTCAAAGTTAAAAATGCTATTTTCTCTTTTATATTGTCATCTACCTAATAAAATTATATAGGAACCCCAAAGATTTTGAATTTCTAGAATTTTCTTCCAATATGTGATTCTGATTTGTCAACGTATTGGCTCGACTTATTGCCTCAGCAACAACTACTATATTTTAAAAAATATATATATATATATATATATATAATAGAAATTGATCTAAATATTTATAACCTTACAGTATTATTTTTTAAGCTAAACATATAAAAAGTCACGAAAGGATAAGCTCCGGTAAAGATGATCTAATAAAGTGGGAAACATATAGATAGTATACAAATATAAGATTAGGTGTGAAATCAAGAATTGGACATTGATATGTTAGTTGCAACAGTCACTCAACTACCTAATAATGTGGATTCACTTCAAAGCATTAACAATGTCATTGCATACTATTCAAACAGTAACTGAAGTTATACGATTCACCAAATGTATGCATCTAAATAATTTTTTAAAAAATGTTACAAAAATTCTTAGAGATCAATTGAAATTACTGCAAAAACCAATGGTCTTTCTTCTTCTATTGAAGAGTGATCTCAAATATAACCCCTTCCAAGTTTCCCACGGTACACCGAGTCCCTGAAACTTCATTCATCAGCATTCCGTGCTGAGCGGCTTCCCTCAAGATGGCTGAATCCATTCTGAAACAACATTTCAGATCATATAAAATTACAGCCATATGAGGCAAATGCAAAAGTTATGGCTGAAAAAGCTTACTGTCTAGCTCGTGATACGTATGCTAGTATGAACTTGCAATTTCCTCGTCCTCTGATACGCAAAAGCTGCTCAACACTGTCAAATAGCAATGGCACACTTGATTGCTGAAAGCTTATGTATTGTCAAGGCTGTTTTTTTTCATTCCAGAATAAATCATACAAGTACCCACCCAATGAACTGAATAGATAAAACTAAGATCAATCACTGTACTATGCTGATAGAATAAAAAATCGTTACTGAACATAAGGATATAGATATCAGCTCCAAGAATAAGATCAAAACCCTCATTGTGTTTCTGTAAAATTTCACCAAGATGATCACTATTTCCCCATTCTAGCTTTGCAGCCTCTAGTTCTGCAAATAGAAATGTGAAACAGAACCCATCAATAACATGAAAGATGAGAATTCAATAGCTTAGTTGATTATATTTCTCACCAGCTGAGGGGTTGGGACCGCTCAAGTGTTCATGAAGCTCGATGTTTTTCTTCAATATCTGAAAGGTTCATTTAAAAGACCTGATTATATTTAAACCAAGAATGAATTCTCAGAGTAAATTGTTTAGCGACGCAACCTTGCCTTAAGCACTTCATCGTTATGGTCAGTAAATATAACTTTACGGCAAAATTTGCTACAGAGGACTCCGGTTATACCTGTGTTATAAAAAGATTATAGATCAGCGACTAAACAAGAATTAAAACGAGGAAAGAATAAGGTTGAATAAAGGCACTTACCAACGCCAGATCCCAACTCTAAAACTGAACATCCCTGAAGAATCTCAGCATTTTCTGAGAGATAACCATTCATAAGCATAGCACCAGGCCAAACTAGCTGCCCTGTTAAGTCAAAATCAGCTGTCCCACAAACATTTTAGACATCATGTTATGTAAAGAAAGCATATAGCTTTACAATAAATACAAGTGAAGATAGGAAAAATGGAAAAATCTCTCAACTCATTGCTCATATTTAATCTTTCATAAAGGATCAAAGAATACACCAACATACGTTTTCCATGGCCAATAAACTATAAAGTATAACTCTTAATGATATTGTAAGAACGATATAGCTTAATGATGAATACTACGAGGGTGGAGATCAAAAGATCTCGCAACACATTACTTATTATTTAGCCTTTTCTATGGCAATAAAAGTTCATAGAATACAGCAGCCTAGAAAAAAAAATAAGTAACTCCAGATTGAGTACTGGGGTAAGCTATTTATGACGATTACAAGAGCATATAGACAACACAAGTTCTCTAATTTGGAGTTTCAACAATTAAAGAGGGAAGAAGTCAATTAAAGAACAGAGATCCTATATAGCTACATCAATCTTTGTTAATCAGCTCAGATCATAACTCAAACCACACAACAACCAAATCAAAAATTAACCAATAAAGTTTGTTCCTTTTCATTTAAGATACAATGCAAGATTTGATACAAGATAAAATCATAAAAATGTAACTCACTTGAAGCTGATTGGAGACAGTAGAGCTCAAGAACATGTGACCCAAACGTAAATTTCGTCAACTGATAACTGAATTCACAAACAAAAAATAAACAAACCAAACACTTGATTAAGGTTAAAATCAAATTAAAAAAAAAAAATATATATATATATATATATATATATATTTGGTTTCTTTAACAATTACTCATCGTTGATGAAGAAAGACTCATCCAAGCAGACTATTTCTTCTTCCTCTTCTTCATTTGCTTCTCTTCCTTTCTCACTTTCGTTGCACATCTTTGACTACAAACAAAAACCAGAATGAGATTTTTCAGATTCCAAAATTCACTCGATGTTAACTATGCAAGGAATTGAAGAAAACACAATCAGTTAAATAAATCGATAAGGCAAAGTAAACAAAAAGTGGTTGATTGTTACTTTATCAGAGAGACTCGCAGGGTGGCAACTGTGGCGTCGATGACTACTGATACGGCGGTTCTGTGGAATGGGGAACTGGAAAAGTGATTAGAGAGCAGAGCATACCGATGATTTTTACGGTTATTTGATTTTAACCGGTTTGAGACAAACATATCATTAAATAAAGACCGAACTTGACCGGTTTGGTTTACTACTATCTCATAAATGACACGTGGCAGTGTAATAGCTCTCCTAAAATGGATTTTGGGGCCTCTCCATGACTCCACATCAGCAAAAAAAACAAAATTTTAAACAAAAGGCTCAGCCCATAATAAAACAAAAGGCTCAACTAATGAGACAAAATCATAAGAACTGTATGGCATTCATATAATGATCAACATACAACGATCACTTCCGAAATTGTATCTAAAGTCTGAGTATTGCAATGGTTTAAACGGCTCCTTTATAAGTGCTATATTGGAAGAGGAGATTCCTTGATTCCAGGAACCAGCGAAAAGGATAGTTGCTCTGCTCAAAAGGATACATAAGGCTATGGAGAATGAGGTAGAGAGTGTTAAAACGTCTAAGATCCATAAAATGTGATAGACATGAAGAGGGCCTATGGGATCGAGGAGGTTAGTTCCTTGCAAACTTAGTAGCTTCCTATTTTGTTAGTTTAACATTTCTTTTATTGCTCATACATCATTAACAAGGAGCTGGAAGTCATAGTTCAAAATCACATAAGGTTATATTGCATATTTTTTCTTTAGGGATAATGTTTAGGGTCTGAGTTTATTATTATATATCCATAGGTTCATTATGGTTTGTGGTCTTTCTCTCTGTTTAAATATTTGGTTTTCCCGTCTTTTATATCCTATGAATAGTTTGGTTTTGGAATCCTGAATTTGTGGGTCTAAATGGATGAAATGATAAATTTTTAAACAAAATATGTGACTGAATAATTCTTAATAAATTAATTCGAGAAATGAGTTAAAGTTGCACCAGCGTACAAAGCATTTAAAAGAATAATCTAAAAATGGGTTTCTTTGTTAGGTTTCTGAATGTCACAATGCATTATCCTCTTATAAAGATCGTGTATAACTTATCCCGATTTACTCTATTGCTTTATAGAAACTGTAATAAGTAAAAGTGGAATCACGCGAGGGCTTCTGTGGTGGCTCTTTAGATGCAAATTATATACATGCAAACTCCCTACAATGTTATTGTTGAGATGCAAAGAGAACAAAAAATCTGATAACTGTAATTTTACGTGTTGGATGAAATATATCTTAGGAAGGTTGGGGGATAAAAGACCAGAAACTAACAGTGGCTTACCACACGGTGGTGTAACATATTTCTGTTTGCAGGGTAACATAAACTGTTAAAAGGATTATTACACATTTCTGGTGAAAGTTATATCGGTTCTATGATAATCTCATGGAGTCTAATAACTATGTATGAGATCGTGTTTTGATAAATCTTATTTTTATCCATACAACACCCAACTCATTGTCTCTTATTTCCTTTCATTGTCTCTTATTTTTATCCACTTATGGGATATGTTATCATCATATTTGCTTCAATAAATAAGAGCTTTCATACCAAACCACTGTCCACCATCCAATATAGAAAAACAACAGTAACAAAGTATAATAGTTTGAAACGTGCATGATATAATAGTTATCACTTTTGGTGAAGTATTAATTCTTAACATATATTATATAGATCACATTGTAACACCCGGATTCATAAAACTCAGATAACTTATTTCTTAACCAAAATACTCCATTAATCAATAAACGTTTTCCATTAACGTAACTACGGAAACAAATAACTAAACCAATAAAACCAATAAAGAAGAAATAAAATAAGCAGCTCGATCTCCTAAACTGGAACCAACTTCGACTCTCCGGAACTACTCATCATGATTACCTGCAAGAGAAAGAGAGGGGTGAGCCTTAGGGCTCACGAAATCTCCATACACAAACACATCTAGACATCACAAAGTCTAAACTTAAGACAAGCAAACAACCATGTGTCCACGACACACACATAACAAATAATTCCGTGAGAACACGGCTCAGCTCCCACGTGTCACACACGTCATCTTGTGCATATCGGATCCCTAATGCCGAGGCACGTCTTCCTTGCACATCACTCTTTCGTGCATACCGGATCCCTAGTGCTTACGCACGTCTTCCTGCACCTTTTCTCGTCTGGCTCGTCAGCCAATCCTGGCTTACCCGCAATCCAGCGTCCATAAGCCAACACACAACTACAAGGATCTACCCTCGCATATAACTTCGCGGTTCACCCGCATTTCCATTTCACAAGCAATTATTTTACCAAGAAAACATGCCATTCACAAAATCACGCAACACACATTAAAATTTCCGTATTAATTTTCAACCCTAAAATACTAGTTCTTTCTTTATAAAAATATTTATAATTAATATAAATAATAATACACTCATCAATCAAATACGGTCACTTATACTGTAACTCGCAGGTATACTCGGCTTAACCTTAAACTAAGTAATTATCGAAATAAATTTATATATAAAGAAGACACGAACTCGTCCTCACCTTAGCAATTCAGGTTGAACTCACGGTGTAGAACTAGTGAAAATGGAAGTCCGATGCAGCAACAACTCTCACTCTACAATGGTTTAAAGAAGCCGATCAAAGATTAAATCCAATTAATAATCTTGATTTAACTACAAATCCAACCAAAAATTCTGAATTCTGATTTAACGGACTAGTGTTGACTCGGTAATAATTAATTAAATTAATTAGCTCTGGTTCAATAATTAAATCAATCCGAGCTAATAATTTAATAATTAAACCACACACAAATTTTTCAAACAACTCACGTTTCAGATAATTGACTTTGGTTTATGATATGTCAGTATTTTACATGATTTATGCGTATATTTTCCTTCCTATTTGCTTAGTTTCACCTCGAGTTCACAGCATTTCTTGTCCAATTTCCTATGTTTTTCTACTTAGGAGAATTTGCACTAGCATTTGTATACATGTTGCATTTTGAAGCTACAACAGGTACAATTTGGAGCATGGATGCTAGGACAGCTCAAGCCCCCACTCGAGCCCGTACTCGCCACACCACTCGAGCACAGCTCGAGTCCCCACTTGAGCCCTGCCATCGAGGCTCTCCACCCGAGTCCCTACTCGACATCGCACCCCTGACACCACGTCTTCCAGCTCGACAAACCACTCGACAACCTTGAGCCCGTGCTCGACCTCCCAGCTCGAGCCCACCTCCACTCGATGCTGCACTCGCCATACCCACTCAATGTTACACTCGACGTACCACTCGTGTCACCACTCAACAACATCAACCCGTCTCAACTCGACACCACCCAAGCACTCGACGTCCAACACACTCGACCTCCCAACTCGAGCTACACCACCCGCGAAGACTCAGCTACTTCTTTTATCTTTTTCCATTTAAGAGTTTTCCGTATTTTACTATAAATACCACTGTTGGGTAATATCCAAGGGGGATGTCTTTTTTTTTAGGGTTTTTCTCTGCCTCCAACCCTTGTTCTTGGTGTTCTTCATTTTGTAATTCAGATCTCTCTTAATCTAGTACTTAGTTTGCTTTAATTCTTTGCAGTTTTACTATTCTCATCTTAATCTATCTTTCTAAACTATTTTCAATGAATTCTGAAATGTTTGATTTTTCTGGGTTTATGTTCATCATTATGTGTGAGTAGTTTTTAGGGTTCTTGAGGATGGGATAGATTACTGATGAAAATCTGATTTTCTAAGGTGTTTGAGCTTATTTATGTTTAAGTCCCTTCTGGATTAGTGTTCTTAATGCTGGTTTCTCTCTGATCAATTGGAATTAGATCACAAGCATTTCCACACCCAAAAAGTGTTTGATGAAATGCTTGAACAACTAATACCAGAGATTTTCATTCCTAGCCTAAGAGATTAGATGATTAGGGTGTTCATTGACAAAAACAGGTTGGATGTTAATGCCTGCTAGGGTAGATTTCGTCAGAGACATCTGAGTCTGGAACTGCCCTTGCTTGAGGTCATCTATCACGAGAGTGGATTTGGTTGCTTGTGAACCTGTTATCTAGGGATTAGCTCTATTTGAGTTATGTCAGCACCTTAGGTAGATTGTAGAGGAGTCATCGGTCGATTACCCCATCCTTGAGAGCTTGCTTGTCTTGACTGTTTACTTGCTGCACTTGCTTCCATAGCAATTTTACTTAATTTTATTTTACCAAGTTCACTTGCTGCACTAGCGGTTTTATCTGTTGCTCTAGCAGTTTTACTTAATTTTTATTTTGCATATTTCCTGCGTTACTTAGTTTGTTAGACACCCAAAATCAATTTGTTTGGCTTGAGTTAAGTGATTTTGATTGCATTCTATTTGCTAGCATCTCACCCATTTGGATTGACACCTACATACTACAATGACATGTTAGCTGTGTAGGAATTGATAGATTCATAGCTTACTGCTTCTCATATTCAGCTTTTGTGATATTTTACTTAGGAAAGGCATAAGTGGCAGGGGATTTACATCCAGTGGGACAAGTTCCTATTGCTAGGCTTCCCTTGCCTACAACCTAAGTATTGAGAAAATCATACTATCAATTTGGCGCCGTTGCCAATTAGGTGTTTGTTTGCTACATTTAGGATTTCAGATTTCTTGAGATCAAGTTCGTTTTCATTTAATTTCAGTTTTTAACTTTCCGGATTTTCATTGTTTGAGGTACCACTCGATCAACCTGCCCGAGTGCATCAGCTTGGCCTGTTACATCGAGTTCTACTTGTGTTTCTCATCCACTCGGCTTACTCAACTCGGTCAGCACCTCGAGTCAGCCAACTCGATCTGCTACACCGAGTACACCAACCCGAGTCAACCAACTCGACCATTTCAACCGAGTTCTCCTGTCTGAGTTCACTCTCTACTATCAGTTCAGTTTCACATCGAGTCATTCTACTCGACCTACTCCACCGAGTTCATCACACCGAGTTCACTTCCTGCCTTTCATTCCACTTGGTCAACCTCAGCTTGGTCAGACTCATCGAGTCCTGCATGGGAGAAAGATGATGTCTTACATGGAATCTATGTTGCAGTTCATGAGGGAAGAACAAGAACGATATCGTGCTTGGTTTTCCACAGGCTTTCACACTAATGAACCGTTCACCTCAAGAGTGGATCAGCCAAATCAAAACAATGCTCCAGGCAACCAGTGTGGATATGGTGAGACATTTCAATCATCAAACATGCAGTATGGCTATGAACGACAATATTCCTCCCAACTATCTGAAGAAGACGAGACTCATTACCTCATGCAGTTGATTTTGGAAGAACAAAAACGAGGGGCAGCTTGTCTTTCGGAAGGACTAGCGGAGATAATTGAGAGTATTCTCATGTTTGACACCCAGCTAACTGATAGGAGTTCAAGTATTGTTGAGACAACGAGTGTAGAGCCCATCAACACTGACCTTTCACAATGGACCGAGGACACTGAAGACGAATGCATTTCCCCTCAGGAAACCGTTATGGAAGAGAAACCTCACAGTGAGAGTATTCCCATGTTCACAGTATTCGCTGAGGACAGTGATATGCAAGATGGAGAGGGCTGTGAATTACATGTTCAAGCAGAAACACAGAAGTTGGAGGTCAAGCTCGACCACTCCACTCGACCTATTGATCGAGTCAAGCCCTTTGTTGTGCAACCACCAGAGATTTTTAACCTAAATCCACTCTTCTCAAATACCCCAACCACACTCTCCAATGATATTGGTGAAGATTTGGAGAAGACTGTACCACTGCTATGGAAAAATCCCCAAGAAGCTGAAAAGGTTACACAAGAGCTTGATTTGCTTTCTAAATACACAGTTGATGAGAAACCTTTGCTAAGGTACGAAGAATTGAGTTATTCAGTTAAGAGCAATGAGGAAGCAGCAGGCATGGTTGGAAAGGCATTAGAACATCCTTGTGAAGGTGTCATTGTTGTTGAATGCATATCTGAGGAGCATCTGGGTATAACATCCACCGATGAAGTGAGCATTGCTGCACCAAGGACGATACTCTTTGAGATGATCAGGATGAATATTTTAGGGGATGGTTCTATGACGAATATGATCCAGGTGATACATGGATTCATTGCTAGAGCCTAATGAAGGGATGAAAAGTCAAGCTCAGTGACTTTAAACAAGCTCACTTGGGAGAAAATCCCATGTTTATCCTTGTACATATTGCTTTAATTTTTATTTTATTTCAGTGCTCTTTGATCTATTTTTCTAGTTATTTTTGGTTATCAGATTCGTGCTAAGGAATATCAGAAGTAGGTGTTGGAAGAGCTAAACGTGACTCGAGTTATGCCATTAAGGTCCAGGTACGAACTCGGTTGACTCAGCTGGGTCAAACTGACCGAGTCATGCCTCAACATGGGATCAACACACCAACTCGAGCAGTCATGTCGAGTCGGTTGATCGAGTTCAAAAATTCCCCCTTTTCTCGTGTGTACCGAGTTTGAATTTGAATTTGAATTTCAAAATTTTGGCAACTAACTCGACATAAGGAATCAAGTGGGGGCCTAGTGCTTTTGGACTCGACAAGAGGAATCAAAGGGAGCCTTGTGCTTTTGTTTTTTAGCAAACCTCCTCCCTTTCAATATCACCACCCCCCATTCACCACTCTCTCTCTCACTTCCATTTTCGCCACTCGAGTCTAGCTCCTCGCCATTCGATCCGAGTCCGCTTCGAGCCCGTGTTCGCCACTCGAGCCCCAGCTTCTCGCCACTCGTGTCTCAGCTCCTCACTTAGCCACTCGAGCTCTCACTTAATCCGATCCGAGCTATCCAAGCTCTCACTCGATCCGAGCCAACCGAGATCTCACTCTATCCGAGCCACACATCCCACCATTCATCACTTAACTCACCTTCTCTCTCAATTTGCCTCTCTCACCGCCTCTCCACCGCCCAATCTCACTCCTTACCCTCCCTCAACCCGAGCTCAACCCGAGCTCCACCCGAGCTCGACCCAAGCTCCATCATCTCTCCCATTTTCGTTTAATCACTCGCTTTCGATTCGACCGACGACCATGCTCGCCGCCTCCACTCGAGTCTGCCTTGAGCCCGTGCTCACCACCTCCACTCGAGTCTGCCTCAAGCCCGTGCACGCCTTACGCTCTCACATCTTCTCTATGTTTCGAAGCTATGTCTAACCTCCGCGGACGTGCAGAAGCTGAAGCCATTGTAAGGCGCTACACTGAAAAGGAGGACATATGTCCCCTGCAAGGGATCCCATGGAAGCTGACGAAGCCACACCCGACTGGCATAACCACGCAAAGGCTGCAACATTAGCTAGGCCGTAAGCCGTAAGACTAGAAAGGGAAAACCTATTGAAGCAGAAATTGAACTAGAAGCCGAGCAAGGGTATGGACCTGACCAACAAGGGTATGGGCTCGACCAGGAAGGTAATGGACTCGACCACGCTGATCGAGTCGAACACTCAAGTCCACCCAAATGGTATGCAGCCCAAGAGTTCTCGCGCGAAAGGGATGACGTAGCTCACAGAAAGGCGGTCGATCATGGTGAAGATATGGAGATGGGAGCTAAGTTCAAAAAGAGGTATTCACGGAAGTCGGAGCCAGAGCTAACTACGACAGAAATGCGTGCAGTTTTCTTTGCCAGGTGTTTTACAGGAACGCACTATCCCCATGTCCCCACCATGGAAAAACTCGGCATAAGCGAGGATGTAAGCTGCGTTTTTGCACTATGTGGCCTAACCAACTTCATGAAATACAACATGGCAGCCTATCAAGTCGAGACTTGCCACTTCTTGGCATCATTGGAGGTGCACTTCTACGTAGAGAACCCTGACTGCGAGTCAGACGGGGGAGTAGGGTGGATGACTTTTAAAGTCAGGGGCAAGAAGTACTCTATCACCACTAACGAGCTCGACAACCTGTACGGTTTTGCAAGCGGAACAGGGGCACAACAAGACTTTGACAAAGGGGAGCTGCAATCCTTATGGCTGACAATAGGCACAGACATACCGTACTCATCATCCAGATCAAAGGGTTCAAAGATTCGACACCCCGCGGTGAGATACCTGCATAAGGCGATCGCCAGCACCATGTTTGCGCGTCCTGCAACTGGCACTGTCAATGAAGGAGATCTGCAAATAATGGATTTGGGATTAAAAGAGATTCTGGAATTTGCTATGGATGGAAGAGAACTGGTAGGGGATAAGGCTAATATAAGTCTCACCTTTGTCTTGCTAGCTCAGTTCCAGAACTATAGAGAGTGGGCTGTGAAGATGCATAGGAGAAATACAAAAGGAGACCTCCGCATTGGGGGAGTGGTTACGCCCATACTCATTGCTTGCAATGTACCTATAATTTCAGAACCAACCGCACAAGCGGATTGGACTCCTTCAGAAGTGGAACAAAGTTCAAGACAAAACGATCAAGGCATTGAAAGGTATGTCAGATGGGTAGAAGGAGATGAAGGAACAGCTAAACAAGATTCAAGGCAAGGGTAGGCGCCACTCTCAAAGAAATGATGAACCATGTCAACCAAGCGCTTTGCAGAAAAGTGGTTCTATGAACACAAGCTCTAAGCGTAACACACCACTCGACCCCCCAGAGCTTCCTCCTTCGAACCACAGCAACGCAAGAGACATGCAGCGGGGTTGAGAAAAGCGGGCTCGAGCATGCGACTCGACCACCACAACGAGCCCCCCACCAGGAATACTCACGCACGAGCATGGAGGAGTCAATCGACTTCTACTTTTCCAACTACTAAGGTACCAGTTCCAAACCCATCATTGTATATACCATTGCATTTAGTTTACTCCTATTTTTTTATCTTGGAGTCTTTTCCAAATTTTTATTACACAAGGGACTGTGTAATTTAAGTTTGGAGGAGGGTTCAGGATGTATTTGACATTGTTTTCTGTTTTCTTAATTCAAATTTTGCATCATCTATGTGCATCTGAAAACCATAAAAATTTGAAAATTTTTCGACAACTATTTCAAAAAAAAAAGTGTCCATGTAGTTGCATTAGCATTTTAGGATTGAGTCTAGTTGCATTTCATCTAAGATTTCTGCATAAGGAATAATGATGATTGTTGCCTAGCTTAGCATGCAGTTTAAACTAACAAAATCAATGAACCATTTAGTTGTTCTGTGGTGCATGTTGATTAAGTTTGAAGCATAAGGCAGCACCATCCTTTGAATTCATTGCTTGACATTTGATTTTGGCTGAAGTATGTTGTAAAGTGCATTCATTTCCTATCTTTTTGAACCTTAACTTAACATATAATTATCATGTTTATGTATTGGTACTTGAACTCATGGATAACTATATACATACTTGGATATTCTTTCATTGTTTTACCACTCTTGTTATCCAAGTAGCTGATTCCCATCATTGAAACAGTTCTCCCCACCATGAACCTACCTTTCTTTCAAGCCAATATTATTCTCTGTGTGTGTGAGGCCCTTTATTGACTGAGCTTGGGAGAAAATGTTAGGTTGGAGCCGACAAGGATAGGTTCTCATTTAGTTATAGTTCACATTTTTTGGACTTGCTAGGACTAGGTGGGAACATGATTGTGGGTAGAAATGGAAATTGGGATATCCAATTCATGGGAATTTATTGAGGGATGTGTTAAAAATGAAGAGAAAAAGGAAAGGAAAAGAAACTTCTAAGTAGAGAGATGTGTATGATTGAAGCTTTAGTAAGGATTGGGTAGTAAAGAAAGAAAAAAATATATATGTATAGGCTAAGAAAAAAAAAACATGTATGAGTTGCATAAGAGATAGAGCCTCAGATATTAACCCAATCCGCTAGAGTAATCAAAAGAAAAGGAACTCCCTTAGAACACAAGGAAAAAGAAAAGATTGATCAAAGAAATTCAAGGCAACAAAGTGCCAAAGGGTAGTAATATGATCATCTATGGGTTTAGATTTAGAGGTTTGAGTTTGATTATGTATATGGATGGGTAGATGGGAGTCTATCCTTGTGTGCATCGGTTGGCTCTGACCTTTAGCCTTCTTCTAAAGCTCAGTTTTTCTTTGAGAGTCCCCTGAGTGAGGATGAGTGTAACCAGTTACATGAAGGGACCATCTTTGTCCTTTGACCATTCCCTTAGCCAAATGAGTTCAATGACTCTGCATAAATTTGATTCATGTTCATTGCTTAATGAATGTTAAAGGGTATGAAGAATCTGAACACTTGTGTAGGCTAAGGTAATTGTTAAGTAGTGATGTGACGAGCATGGCTAAGGCTTTAAAAGTAAAACTTGTTAGCGTTGCATTCATGATAGCTTCTCGAGAATTTGATCAAGTCTTTTAAGGCTGCATTGCTTAGGTTCTGAATCCCCAACTTCACACTTCTCCTCCAGCTTATGCTTGTTTTGTTGCTTGAAGTTGGAGCTAAAACAGGTACAACTTGGAGCATAGATGCTAGGACAGCTCGACTCGCCACACCACCTCGAGCCCGTGCTCGACCTCCCAGCTCGAGCCCACCTCCACTCGATGCTGCACTCGCCGTACCCACTCAATGTTGCACTCGACGTACCACTCGTGTCACCACTCAACAACATCAATCCGTCTTAACTCGACACCACCCAAGCACTCGACGTCCAACACACTCGACCTCCCAACTTGAGCTGCACTACCCGTGAAGACTCAGCTACTTCTTTTGTCTTTTTCCGTTTTAGGGTTTTCTGTATTTTACTATAAATACCGCTGTTGGGTATTATCCAGGGGGGATGTCTTTTATTTTTAGGGTTTTTTCTCTGCCTCCAACCCTTGTTCTCGGTGTTCTTCATTTTGTAATTCAGATTTCTCTTAATCTAGTACTTAGTTTACTTTAATTCTTTGCACTCTTACTATTCTCATCTTAATATATCTTTCTAAATTATTTTCAATGAATTCTGAAATGTTTGATTTTTCTGGGTTTATGTTCATCATTATGTGTGAGTAGATTTTAGGGTTCTTGAGGATGGGATAGATTAGTGATGAATCTTTGATTTTCTAAGGTGTTTAAGCTTATTTATGTTTAAGTCCCTTCTGGATTAGTGTTCTTAATGCTGGTTTCTCTCTGATTAATTGGAATTATATCACAAGCATTTCCACACCCAAAAAGTGTTTGATGAAATGTTTGAACAACTAATACCAGAGATTTGCATTCCTAGCCTAAGAGATTAGATGATTAGGGTGTTCATTGACAAAAACAGGTTGGATGTTAATGCCTGCTAGGGTAGATTTCGTCAGAGACATCTGAGTCTGGAACTGCCCTTGCTTGAGGTCATCTATCACGAGAGTGGATTTGGTTGCTTGTGAACCTGTTGTCTAGGGATTAGCTCTGTTTGAGTTTTGTCAGCACCTTAGGTAGATTGTAGAGGAGTCACCGGTCGATTACCCCATCCTTGAGAGCTTGCTTGTCTTGACTGTTTACTTGCTGCACTTGCTTCCATAACAATTTTACTTAGTTTTATTTTACCAAGTTCACTTGCTGCACTAGCGGTTTTATCTGCTGCTCTAGCAGTTTTACTTAGTTTTTATTTTGCATATTTTCTGCGTTACTTACTTAGTTAGACACCCAAAATCAATTTGCTTGGGTTGACTTAAGTGATTCTGATTGCATTCTATTTGCTAGTATCTCACCCATTTGGATTGACACCTACATACTACAATGACATGTTAGCTGAGTAGGAATTGATAGATTCATAGCTTACTGCTTCCCATATTCAGCTTTTGTGATATTTTACTTAGGAAAGGCATAAGTGGCAGGGGATTTACATCCAGTGGGACAAGTTCTGATTGCTAGGCTTCCCTTGCCTACAAGCTAAATATTGAGAAAATCATACTATCAGTTTACTGCAATTAAAATAACAAGGCTCGGTTTATCCTTGGTTTGGCTGGTCTAATAATCCAATTAACACCAACACTTAACTTAGATGTTAATGACGTCACACCACACCATAAACACTCGCGATAAGTCACTTGGTTTGACAAAATAAATAGACGCATGATTCTTGGTTTAACTTGGTTTAGACTTGGTACAATAACACAATAATACACACATCCATTAACGAAGAAGAGTTTCGCCGACTCACCTTCTTTGACAAGTCCCGTCACTTTGCTCGGCTGATCAGACGGAACAGTGAGAGATATGCATTAATCATGGCCACTCTCCAACGACACATCAAAACGGGAGCCAAAAGGATTATAAGGTTTGCGACTTACCTCTCCGACAAAGGTGATTCTTGTGACAGCACAGATTGAGCTCGACCAAGGTTTCTGATGGCTTGATTGATGCTGCAGCAATTCACACACAAAGGTGGAGTTAGGGTTGAGTTGCATCAATATCAATATAACGACTAAGGGTGAGAGACTTACGGTGGTTGACTGCTCGAGGTTTTTACGTTGAATCTCTGGGTTTGTGTTTTCCTTTTATACACACGAGGAAAAAAATAGGGTTTCGTTCGGTTTAAATCGTTATCGGGCTCGGTTTGGGCCTTTTGCCTTGGTCCAAACACTGGTCTGTTTCAATTTTCCCCTACTATAGAGGAATTTGACCTATCGTCCTGGTCCTTAAAAAGTTCTGGATAGTCTATCTGCATCTGCTTTTTTGATTCCCAGGTCTCTTCCCTAATCCCGTCTCTCTCCCAACATACCCTGACTGACTTTACCAACTTTCCTTGGATTTCTGTTTCTTGACACTCTAAATTTTCCACGGGTTTACTCATTGCAGTTAAATTCCGATTTAAATCTGCTGGTGGGTTTGGTAAAATCAATTATGGTTCCCTGACAACTTTCTGTAAGATAGACACGTGAAAAACGTCATGGAAACTAGATAACTCCTGCGCTAATGCCAACCGATAAGCTACTGCACCAGTCCTCTCGGTAATGACATATGGTCCCATAAACCTTGGTCTAAGCTTTTTCAACTTCCGGTTTTTATTTGCTCCTCTGAATGTCCTCACATTCAAATATACTACATCACTGACTGCAAATTCTTAATCTTTCCGACGCTTGTCCGCATGTTGCGCTAAGACATCAGCACTGTCCGTCTTCTTGGTGGGTAAAAAAATGGGCAGTTTTTGTAAGTCGGTCCACAATCACCCAAATTGCATTCTTACCGCCCGTGGTCGTAGGCTACCCGGTGACAAAATCCATTGTAATCATATCCCATTTCCACTCGGGTAAAGGCAGATTCTGAAGTAAACCACTCGGAACTCGGTGTTCCACTTTCACTTGCTGACATGTCTGACACTTCGACACCCCTGCAGCTACCTCTTGTTTCATCTTACCCCAATTATAATACCACTTCAAGTCGTGATACATCTTAGTGGTTACCGGGTGAACTGAAAACCGTGAGGTATGAGCCTGTGCTAAGATCTCGTCCTTCAGACCTTTATCGTCTGGCACTCTAACTCGCCCCTTAAACATATACATACCATTCTCCACGGTGTGAAATCCCTCCACCTTGTTTTCGATCATTTTTCGCAAATCAGCATCGTGCTTTTGTGCTTCGCAGATTCTCCATAACAAGTCGGCCTGATTTACAGCTTCTAAACTAACCACATCTTCTCCGGCCGAGGTGGCGCAGATACTCAGTGCACATAAGATGTCTTCTAGCTCTCGGACATCTTTTTCTCTTGAGACATCATTTCTACGCCTGCTCAAGGCGTCAACTACCAGATTAGCCTTCGCCGGATGATAGGAAATCTCCAAGTCATAGTCCGCTAACAGCTCAACCTATATTCTCTCTCTAAGATTGAGGTCCGACTGAGTGAATATGTATTTTAAACTCTTATGATCTGTAAACACCTGAACCTTCTCTCCATACAAGTATGCCCGCCAGATCTTCAAAGCAAAGATAACTGCTGCTAGCTCCAGATCATGGGTAGGATAGTTAACCTTGTGGGTTCTTAACTGTCTAGAGGCATAAACAATGACCTTCTCATCTTGCATCAGCACACATCCCAGTCTTGTCCCAAATGCGTCTGTATACACCACATATGGTACTCCTGTCCTTGGTAGTATCAACACTGGGGTTTCTGTCAAATGTCTTTTCAAGGTTCGGAAACTAACTTCACATTCTTCTGTCCACTCGAAATTAACATTCTTCCCGGTAAGTCGTGTCATTGGCTTAGCTATACTAGCAAATCCTTCCACAAACTTTCGATAGTAACCGGCCAACCCAAGGAAACTACGGACCTCAGTAGCGCTTTTAAGTGTCGGCCAGCCGTTTATCGAGGCTATCTTTTCTAGATCTACCGATACTCCCGCTTCTGAAACAACATGTCCAAGAAACCCAATCTTCCTCTGCCAGAAACTGCACTTATTCATCTTTGCAAACAATTGTTATTCCTGCAACTTATCCAATACCACCCGCAGATGTCCCTCGTGTTCCTCCCGACTCTTCGAGTATACAAGAATATCATCAACGAATACAATCACACATTTATCCAAGTACTCCCGAAAGACATTATTCATCAGCTTCATGAATGAAGCTGGTGCATTGGTCAATCCGAACAGCATTACTACGAACTCGTAATGTCCATACCTAGTTCGAAATGCTGTTTTTCTTATATCCTCCTCTGCTATCGAGATCTGATGGTACCCTGACGTCAAATCAATCTTTGAAAACCATGAAGCGCCCTGTAGCTGGTCCAGTAGCTCGTCAATCCGTGGCAACGAATACTTATTCTTGATGGTTACCTTATTCAGTCCCCGGTAATCGATACAAAGTCTGATACTCCCATCTTTCTTCTTCACAAAAAGCACTGGTGCTCCCCATGGTGAACTACTTGGCCGAATAAACCCTTTATCCGTAAGATCCTCCAATTGAATTTTCAGTTTTGCCATTTCTGCAGGCGCCAGGCGGTAAGGTGCTCGAGACACATGTGCTGTTCCTGGCTCCAGTTCTATCATGAAGGCATCTCCCCTACTTGGTGGCGGTCCTTTTAAAGGTTCAAATACGTCCGCATATTCTGCCACAATTGGAGTGTCCTCAACCCCCACTTCCATCTCTTCTTCTGCAATAGAAATAGTTGCGAGAAAAGCATCATTTCCTTTCTTTATCAGCTCTTCTGCTTGCATCATGGATATGATGGAAAACGTCTCACCGCTTTTTACGCCTTGGAATACCAACTTCCCTTCCGGCCTTGCAAAATAAACGCGAGCTCGGTGGCAATCTAATAAAACATGATGCTTCCTTAACCAATTCATTCCAAGAATCACGTCATAATGGTTCACCTCCATCTCTGTAAGGTCTCCCAACAGTTCTTCTCCATTAATCAAGATAGGCACACCAAAACGAACTCCAGTCGACTCTATTCGTTCTTTTCCAACAGACCCAATACTTTGAGCCTTTGGAACAAATTCTCCATCAAAAGCCCATCTCTTAGTCACTTCCGGCTTTACACAACAGCGTATAAGCTGGCCATCCTCCCACTAAAATCGATCCTACACGGTTATACTATCTCTAAGAACAATCACACAACCACAAAATTCTTGAATTCATGTAACAAAAAAATATTTTAAGCCATTAAATAATCACGTACCAGCTATTGGCTCATTCTCCTCATGCTCTCCAGCCATCATCACACGAGGTCCAACATTCTGGCGTTTTGGGGGTGGCGGTAGGTGCTCTCTGGGGCGATCCCCGATATGTTGACCTCCAGCCCTCTGCGTGCAAAACTTCGCAATGTGTCCTAGTCCTCCACACTTGAAACAACTAACATTGGTCAGATTACGAGGGCAATCCTTCTGAAGGTGTCCCATCTGGTTGCACTTGAAACAGGTTGGTGGCTGTCTCACATTCGGTGTATCCCACGTCTTCTTGTGAGAGCATGTCCTTTTTGTAGCTTTTGCTTGAGTTGCCCTTGTCTGGCTCATCTCCTTTTCCAATCCAATCTCCAAGTTTGCAGCCTTCTCCACTAACCCAATCATGCTGCGGTAATCATACATCTCGCAACGATTCTTTAGCTCAATCCTCAGACCCCTCAAAAACCGGTGGATAAGCTCATCTTCATATATGGCTCTGCCTGCAAACCGGCTAAGTCGATCAAACTCCTCCTCGTACTCTCTCACCGTCCTGTTCCCCTGACGAAGTTCAATAAACTCGCTCTCCATTCGGTCCATGGCCTCCCTGGGAAAGTACTTCCTAGTGAATTCTGTCTTAAAATCCTCCCAAGTCATTTCATACTGTCCTTGTACCTGGGCTACCACTTTTTCCCACCACACCAACGCTTCATCTTTCAAGTACTGGACCTCTAAATCCTTGCGGTACTCTTGCGGACACCTAGTATTGTCCAAATTCCTTTCCAACCGTTTCTTCCAATTGTCAGCAGCGGTGGGGTCAGAGCGGCCACCAAAGGACTTCATGCCCATGTCCTTCAAATTCCGCATGCTTCCCAATACGACGGCCTTTGCACGTGGATCTGTAACAAATTCATGGTCAACGTGTTGACTTTCTGTTCCTGCCACAACATTCTTTAATCGCAATTCTGTGGATTAACATTGAAATAACTCCATCCTTAACTAACCTGCACCGGAGGTGGTAGAGGTGGGGGCGGATGGTGAGGCTGGCATGCTGGATTTGGTGCATCACGTTGTTGTGCAATCACCTCCGGTGCTCCTCCCGCAACTTGTTCCCTCCGCATCAATTCTTCAAACCTAGCCATCTCGGCTGCAAAGTCATTCACTAGTGCTGCTCCGGCCTGAGCCACATTATCTCCCGCTGCAACCTGGTGCTCAGTATGTACACTCTCATTAGAGGCCACTGGGCTCTCAGCCCTTGGCTGCGGCACAACTCTCACTCGTCCTCCACGTGCTCTCCTTGGTGGCATCTGAACACAAGAACAAGGGAGTCAGTTCCGTCCTTAGGACTGCCTCCCGGGTCAGAACCGGTTTGAGATAACCTGGCCGCTCTGATACCAAAATTGTAACACCCGGATTCATAAAACTCAAGTAACTTATTTCTTAACCAAAATACTCCATTAACCAATAAACGTCTTCCATTAACGTAAATACGGAAACAAATAACTAAACCAATAAAACCAATAAAGAAGAAATAAAATAAGCAGCTCGATCTCCTAAACTGGAACCAACTTTGACTCTCTGGAACTACTCATCATGATGACCTGCAAGAGAAAGAGAGGGGTGAGTAATCGAGGATTACTCAGCGAAGGTGAGCCTTAGGGCTCACGAAATCTCCATACACAAACACATCTAGACATCACAAAGTCTAAACCTAAGACAAGCAAACAACCATGTGTCAATGACACCCACATAACAAAAAATTCCGTGAGAACACGGCTCAGCTTCCACGTGTCACACACGTCATCTTGTGCATACCGAATCCCTAGTGCCGAAGCACATCTTCCTTGCACATCACTTTTTCGTGCATATCGGATCCCTAGTGCTTACGCACGTCTTCCTCCACCTTTTCTCGTCTGGCTCGTCAGCCAATCCTGGCTTATGCGCAATCCAGCTTCCATAAGCCAACACACAACTACAAGGATCTCCCCTCGCATATAACTTCGCGGTTCACCCGCATTTCTATTTCACAAGCAATTATTTTACCCAGAAAACATGCCATTCACAAAATCACGCAACACACATTAAAATTTTCGTATTAATTTCCAACCTTAAAATACTAGTTCTTTCTTTATAAAAATATTTATAATTAATATAAATAATAATACACTCATCAATCAAATACGGTCACTTATACTGTAACTAACAGGTATACTCGGCTTAACCTTAAACTAAGTAATTATCTAAATATATTTATATATAAAGAAGACACGAACTCGTCCTCACCTTAGCAATTCGGGCTGAACTCTCGGTGTAGAATTAGTGAAAATGGAAGTCCGATGCAGCAACAACTCTCATTCTACAATGGTTTAAACACTACAAGAAATTTACCGCAAAACCAACGGAATTTCCGACAGATTTATATTCCGTCGAAAATTGACGATTCCGTCGGAAATCCGTCGGAAAATTTCAGACGGATTTCTGACGAAGCGACGGCAAAAACCAACGGATTTCCGACGGAATTTTTGGTTGGATTTGTAGTTAAATCAAGATTATTAATTGGATTTAATCTTTGATCGGCTTCTTTCACTACAAGAAAAATACCACAAAACTGACGGCTAATTCCGTCGGAAATCCATGTTCTGATTTAACGGATTAGTGTTGAGTCGGTAATAATTAATTAAATTAATTAGCTCTGGTTCAATAATTAAATCAATCCAAGCTAATAATTTAATAATTAAACCACGCACAAATTTTCCAAACAACTCACGTTTCAGATAATTGACTTTGATTTACTGCAATGAAAATAACAAGGCTCGGTTTATCCTTGGTTTGGCTGGTCTAATAATCTAATTAACACCAACACTTAACTTAGACGTTAATGACGTCACACCACACCATAAACACTCGCGATAAGTCACTTGGTTTGAGAAAATAAATAGACGCATGATTCTTTGGTTTAACTTGGTTTAGACTTGGTACAATAACAGAATAATACACAGCCATTAACGAAGAAGAGTTTCGCCGACTCACCTTCTTCGACAACTCCCGTCACTTTGCTCGGCTGATCAGACGGTGGTGATGGCGGCGGAACAGTGACAGATCTGCATTAATCATGGCCACCTCGATCAAACCTCAAAACCATTCTCCAACGACACATGAAAACGGGAGCCAAAAGGATTATAAGGTTTGCGACTTACCTCTCCAACAAAGGTGATTCTTGTGACAGCACAGATTGAGCTCGACCAAGGTTTCTGATGGCTTGATTAATGCTGCAGCAATTCACACACAAAGGTGGAGTTAGGGTTGAGTTGCATCAATATCAACATAACGACTAAGGGTGAGAGACTTACGGTGGTTGACTGCTCGAGGTTTTTATGTTGAATCTCCGGGTTTGTGTTTTCCTTTTATACAAACGAGGAAAAAAATATGGTTTCGTTCGGTTTAAATCGTTATCGGGCTCGGTTTGGGCCTTTCGCCTTGGTCCAAAAACTGGTCTGTTACACACATGTTATGGGATTAGTATATTAATGAATACTTTTTATATATCAAAATTGATTTTCTAAATTTTTTTACTTTCATTTGGGTTAAGTTATGATGCATATCTACATAGCTTATGGTTTTGTGTTTAAAGAGGTTAAAGTTGTACTTTGAGATGTCATGGAAGGCTAGAGTTTCATGGTATCTTGTGCTTTTTTATTGAGTTCTTCTCGCTGACCATATTAATATTACAGTTCTCCGTTTAATATGCCATTTCATATTTATTGATGTGAATCAGGTAGCCGTGAGAAACAAAGGAGTCCAAGGGGTATCAATTTCCAACAAACTCTTAAACCTTTGTGAGATACCTTGAATTGAATTATATGATGCTTACTTAAAGTATACTGCAAATCTAATACCATCTTTTCGTCATATCTGTGATAGTAGTTTGAATTTAACTCAATTTGTTTTGCTTAGACTGGATGATTGGTTGTGTATGTTGTCCAGGGCCATGCCTAGGAAGGAAAATTTTAAACATTCGCCTAGGGCCCTGTTTTATTTATAAAATTTTAGGGTCCTAAATATTAAAATATTTAGTGATCTAATGATTTTAAAGTTACCTCAAAGTATATCCCCATTCAGTTTCAAATCCTTATCATTAGTTTTTTAAATCTTTCATTGTTCATAATTAATTTTTGCGGCCAATACATGTTTATTTTCTTGTATTTGCCATACTTTTTATTTTCATTCACTCTTTAATTACTCTTACTTATAAATTTTACTAATAATTTATTTTAATTATTTTTTACAAACATAATTTTAAAAAATCAATTTAGTTTCTTTTATGATCCTTTTATAGTTTTTTTCTTAGAAAAATATTATTCACAAATTTCATAATTCATTATCATAATCATATAGAAAATATATTAATTACAGTTATTTTAATCTTAAAATTAGTATTAACAAATCATGTAGGGTATTATTATTTTTGGCCTAGGGTCCTAAAATCTCTAGGAACGGCTCTGATGTTGTCACATCCGATCAGAATATTATAGTCTTTTTATTTTGGTATGATCAATGAGTATTGTTGTCTTAGTGCTCTGTCACTGCTCTTTAATTGAATGCAATTGATAATGTCATGAAGGCCTTGAGCCAAAAAAAAAACAGAGGTTTGGCTTAGAGATTAAGACTTTTCTGTAAAGAGGAAGTCTTGCTACACACATATGGGGTATGTTATGTGAAAATTTGACTATTGAACTCAAAGATCCAAATTTCGGGGGTTTATAAAATTTATAGGTTAATTTGCTGGTCTATGATACAATTTCCAACTTCAAGATCCAGTTAATATTTATCTATTCAAGTTTTATTCTAGGAAGTATCATGAGTCCTAATAGTTTTTCCTTAGAACTAATAGTGAATTCACTAAGTTGTACTTTGATTTAAGATCCCACCACAACTGAAATCTAAGTATTGCATGGTTTGTTACAATTGGTGTGATACAAGTATGGAACCGGCACATTTTCTAAGTATCTCAAATTATGTCATTTTCTTTGCAGGTTTGACCGAAAACCAAAGTTTGATTTAATCCGAGATCGCAATAATGATAACAAACCTATAGGTGAAGGGTGTGATTCTCTATAGTAAAGTTAGAAATTCTGCAATGGGAATTATAATTATGACTCCAAAAGAAGATGTAAGACATACACATTTATTCAAGGATATGTGTGACACTACAATGATTTAGTAACACAAAAATATACGAAGGTGCATGCACAAACCTACATATTTTTTTTAAAACCATTATAAGCACATATATATATATATATATCACAAAATAAATTCAAATTTTTTGGGTGTAGCAAACCTACAGCTAGAATCAACACCAAACATATGATTTTACTTCGACAAAACCATTAAATTACATCACCAATTTCAGAAGGCAAGAAAATATGAGGCACAAATACAAAAAAAAAAAGACCGAAAGAGCCATCTATAAAATAAGAAGAAAAAATAAAATGGTTACAAACAAAATAAATACTATTTATATTTATGCTCTCTTTTTTTCTTCATGAAACTTTATGTTTCAACTTGTTCTTAGTTTGACATGTTTTAAGTTGTTTTCCATTTTCCTATTGGTGAAATTGTTTTCTCTTTTCTATTATTTGTAACTTTTACACCATTTCAGTTGTGCAAATTATGAATCATTAATCATTTAAAAAAAAATACAAAAGATGAAACCATTGATAACAAAATTAGTCTCTTTCAAAAAAATTCCTAAATCATTTACCAAAATAGGTATTCTTTATTTTACTGATCATCTTCTAACTTTAAATCTTAAGAATTTAAAACCTCTTCATATACAAGCCAATTTTTCTTAACAAAGATAAACATATTAATTATTGAATATATATCTATATATATATATATATATATCTGGGCGTAGCCTGGAGTAACCCCTAGTGTTCTGAATAGCAGGATATTAAAAACAAGAATCAACAAAATTCAACTAATTTCAAAGTATACTAATGACTAGTCATCACTGGCGGATCCATAACAAATTTTAATCTGGAGCATAATATTATAAAATATTTTTTTCAAATAAAACATAACACATACATGAAAACAAGATTTAAAATAAAAAAAAACACCCTATACATGTGTTCTACGCTCTCTCATGGTTTAGAACTTTTTCATTATTACTTCATTCGTCACTTGACCAAACAATTATTTTTTACAAAACAAACTAGACAATCATTTAGAAATTAATCACCTATTCGACTGTGTAATGTAGTCTTCACAATTTTCATCGCAGAAAAATATTTTTCAACTGTAGCGGTAGCCACATGCAAAGTCAAAACTAGCTTTAAAAGTTGATATATCTGAAGATACGAAAGATATTTTTTTGTCTCCATCATTACACGTGCAAGATCTCCAAAGCTCTTCAAATTTGTAAATCTTTCATCTTCCCGAATATTATCAATGTAGAGACTAAGTTGGTGCTCAAGAGATATCCGCTCTACATGACTAAAATCTTTTGGATAAAACTCAGATAGTCTCACAACTTTCAATTGATCAAACTCATGAAATGAATCAATAGGGCTCAAAGATGCAATGAAACCAAGTATTTCAGTGTTTACCTCATCAAAACGGTGTAAAAGCAATCCACTTGATAATGATGCAAGTTGGTAATGTTGCTTCTTTTTCTTTGCTTCCTTGAATCAGAAAATTCTTCTTCCATTATGACCAACTCAGTGCTATGTTTATCACAAAAGGAAGAAACCTTACTAATCAGAGAATACCATCCATTGTCTCTTAACTTGTACAATTGTTGTTTGGTAGATTTCACAAGGGACATAGCATTCAAAATGTCTTGGTCTTTTCTTTGTAGAGCCTTTGATAAGTTATTTGTGAGTCCAAGAAGAACCAACATCAACTGTTAGTAAAACACAAAGTCAAAGGTGTAGAAATACTTGAGAAGACCATTAGCTTGACGTCTTTTGGTATTATTAGTCCCTTCGCTTCAACATACTCCAGCACTTTTATGATAGAAGCAAATAAATCAACCAACCGTAATAATGTTGTGTAATGAGAACCCTAACGAGTATTACCGGGTCTTTGAAGTACAAGCTCTTGAGTCAATCATTTTCTTGTCTTGATTTCACCTTGATTGATCCCTTCCTCGATTATCTTCCGATGCTCTTCTCGAATCATGTCCTTTCTTTTACAAGAAGCTCCAACTATATTTAGTAAGACAGAAATCATATCAAAGAAATCTCCCACTTCAAAATGTTTTTTAGCAACAGCCACGACAACTAATTGAAGCCGATGAGCGAAACAGTGGACATAATATGCAGAATTATTTTCCCTCAAAATCAGAGATCTCAATCCATTGAATTCACCCTTCATATTACTTGCTCCATCGTAACCATGTCCTCTTAATTTTTTCATACTCAATCCACGTTTAGCAAACAAAGAATCAACAACACATTTTAAAGACAAAGAAGATGTTTGTTGAACATGAATAAGACCAATGAATCTTTCTTCGACTATCCCATTTTTGTCAACAAAGCGAAAAACCACTGCCATTTGCTCTTTGTCAGAAACATCTATAGATTCATCCACCAACAAGCAAAACACACCCTGATCAAATTCTTGAATAATAGATTCAATAACTTCCTCTGCAAAGCAATGCACTAAATCTTTCTGAATGTTGGGAGAAACCATTTGATTATTTTTTGGAGTATTCTCCAATACAACCTTACTTACAAGCTTATTTTGCTCTGCAGTATATTTCAAAAGGTCCAAAAAATTTCTTCTATTAGTTGATCCCACCAATTCATCATGACCTCGAAAAGGCAATCCTTGTCATAGTAAATATCTACAAGAATCAATGGAAGCATTCAATCTGATCTTGTATTCATTTTTTGCCGCATCATCTTGCTTATAAAAATCATGAACGATTGATTGACCTGGTCTTATCAGACAATCAGCTCTCTTCAATGCATTATTGTGAAAGCTATTCACCTCTCCCACATGCTCACCAATTTTCTTAGTACTTTTCCAAGTATTAAACCCCGTTGTCACAAATGCATCACTTCCACCGTTATTTTCCGTGTAATCTCTAAAAAAAATAGCAAAAAAAAAACAAAAAACTCAGTCTTTTCCACACTATATTCCAACCAACAGCAATAGAGATCAAACCAATCTCTGGATTAAATCGTCTATTTTATCTCCTAATGGTGTTTTAGGAAAAACATGACTGTGAGGTTAACAAAGACCTCTATTCAGATACGTGCGTCTTACCTCATCTATTTCGTTAGGATGATATTACAATATTCTTTTCCTATCCGCAGGATCCAAAAGCAAATCTTCCATATTAGTTTAAGACGTCGATACAAATATTCTTTTAAAGATTATGTCTATGGGTATCTAATAAAAATAAAAACTATATTTTCATATCAAAAATTAGTTTAAATTATTATATAATGAAATTTAAAAATAATATAAATTAATTTTAAATAGAACTTACGTTTTTCATTGCTTAACTTTGGAAGGATTGAATGAAAGAATATTGGAGAAGACAAAATTCTAGACTTTAGGTTACATAGGAACTAAGATGCTGCCGTAGAAGAAAATAGATTAGGGATCATTAGTTTCTAATTTTATTAATGATTGGGTTTGAATTGTTTTAACATAAATTTATAGCTTGCTTGTTTTAATATAAATTTATAGCTTGCTTGTTTCTTTATTGTTTATAAATATTTGTATTTTTCGTGTAATTTTAATTTGCTATCTTTTTTGTTTCTTTACTTTTTTTATAAATATTTTTATTTTGTTCGTTTAATATATATATTTGTAATTTTTATTTTTCTTTAAGGTTTATAATATATTTAATGTGGTTTCAACATCGAATTGTAATATTTTCTATGTAGCAATAGCAAATTTCTGTTGTTAGATTCAAACTTACGTCAAATCAATCATGTTCTTTACTTTCATCGAAATAATTTAAAATAAATTCTATTGAATTAGATATTAAATTAATCCAAATAAAAAATTCCTAACTAAATGAAAACCAAAACATGTCTTGATAAAAACTCATATACAACCAACTTGAGATGGTGCTATGGTATTTCAGTATTATTTCACTATTTGTTATGTTTTGCTTTTAAAGTTTAATTATTTTATTTTTGTTAACTCATTTCTAAAATGATGTCTTTTTTTTGTCAACATTTATAAATATATTAGAACGGTTCAGAAATCCAAACCGGAGGAACAGAGTTTACATGAATAACCAATTGCGGATAAAGTCTCGCACTACGTGCTAAATTGTCCGCGTCATATTTATAATTATGTTATTTAATTTCATTATTATTAAAATTCAATTTAAAGTGTTTCACATAGTGTTTAATATAGTTTTATGCAGGTTTATATTTATGACAATGGTTTGAGAGGGTTAGCGTATTATGTATTCATTTAGATAATTATTTTGTTAAGTTGATGATTTGATAGGTTAATATAATTAGAATGGTTATAATTATATTACATTTTAACTATAGTGATTAATATATTTCAAATTTTATGTGTAGATGGTTAGGAGTTTCGCATTAGCGAGACGATGGGGCCGTCCACATTATAGTGAGACGTTCTTAGGTTCCGACACGACCCCCACTAGAGCAGGACTATCATCTTCGTCTGCTGCCGCACCTATTGACGTAGCATCTACTTCAGCTGTCCCTTCTACAAAGACGGTACCAGAGACTCAGGAGCCTCCACCTCCTGTTGTACCAGCTGCACTACATCCAGATTTATTAGTTCCTCCTACAGCTCCATATGCACGTTATACTGTCGAGGATCTTCTTGTCTAACCAGGACGAGAAGGATTGGATAAGTTGGATCCTAACCGGCCACCGAACACATTCTGGAATGTAAATTATAATTCTTTATTTATATAATTATTAAATTCTAGTACATTAATAATAAATATTTAATTCCTCAAATATATTTAATTTTTATTTTTTTAGGTTTGGTGTGGATAATAAAGTCGGACGCAGCGTTTCCGATGTCATCAATGGATACACTTCACCGAGCCTCATCCCAACTAGACTCTCGTACCTGATTACATCAGGAAAACATGGTTCAAATGTTTTGCGGTATGTTTATTAATAATTAATTAAATTTTTAATTATATTATATATGTTTTTACTTAACTTTATAATTAACTTTTTAATTAATATTTTTTGTAGCAAAAATGGAATTGGAAATTTTTCATCAACGAGACAGTGAAGAAAGAGTTCAACAGAAAGGCGATGAAGCGACTTGGTAACACGGTCTCCGACTGGAAGGAGAAATGGGTACTCGAAGGAAGTGAAGCACCATAACCCATCTACATCACCGATGTTGTATGGCAGGGACATACGGTTTTGGAATGACCCAGATTCTGTGATCAAATCCGGCAAGTGTTAAACGTCCCGTCTTACCGTTGGTCCGGATGGACATTTACCGACTCCCCATACATCCGGCCAAACACCTTTTGCGGGTGCCCGCATTAAGCTGGTAAGTTTATTTTTCTTTAAATTAATTATTATAATTTTATATATTTTGTATTATTTTAATTAATAAATTTTTATTTTTTTTATTTTTTTATAGGCTAATGGAGGACCGCTTCCTTCTCTTCCAAGATTGTTCGAGCACACCCACAAGAAAAAGAATGGAGCTTTTGTGGATGTCAGATCCAAGAGGATCCACACCGAGGTCACCACGAGGATCACTTAGCGCCAAACACAACTTTCTCAGCAAAGCGAGGATGGGACTGATGTCTCCATATTTTACCCATTTTTAGCCTATATCTAAGTCCATTTTAGCATTGATTTGCCCCGTTGTTTATATCATTTAGAGTATTTTTTTGTCCATTTTGCATACTTAGTAGTTTTTGCATAGGCATTGCATACATATTGCATTTTGGAGTTAGTTTCAGGGAAAACGGATGCTTGCTGGAGCAAACGAAGAATGGTGTGGACAAACTCGATGGGATGAACTTGGGCAACTGATCGAGTCCGCTACAAAGGACTTCACCACTCGATCAAGCACTCGATGTACTCAAACCGAGTGCAATGCACGGACAGAAGACTTCATCACTCGTACAAGGGACTCGACTTGACAGACCGAGTCCACGCACTCGTCGAAGAGAACTCGACCTCCTGACCGAGTAGGGGACACAAGCCAAAGACAACACGACTCGACCAATAGCACTCGGTCATTCTGACCGAGTCCTGCAATTGACTGCCTTAGTTTCCTTTTCTAGAATTAGGTTTAATATGTAAGGGTCTTATATAAACCCGAGCCGCAGAAGCGAAGGGAAAGCTGAACAACTTTTATCTTTGAATCTGAAACTCAGTTATTCTTAGCCTCCTTTTACTTTTCTGCTATTTTCGATTCTGTAATCTCAACCTTTTTATTGAATTCGTTTTCTTAAGTTATTTATCATCATTTTTTATGAACATGTCTTTTACTTTGATTTATACGTTTTCAATTTGCATGTCTGAGTAGTGAAACTAGGGTTCCGAGATGGGGTAGATCTGCCCGAGTCCTTAGTCCATGTAGATGTCTAAGCTTTAAATTTGATTTTATCCCTTCTGGATTAGATGTTCTTAAGGCTAGCTCGTTTGGCAAAATCTAGGGGCTAGATCTGAGGTTTCTCTCGCCCGACAGGTGCATGTAGATCCCTGATCCCCTAATGCCAGAGATCTATAGATTTTCGCCAGCACACTGGGTTAGGTTATATTTTGACATTGTTGATTTGGATCTTATTGCTGTCCTTTTCTATGTTTCGCCAATACAATTGAGGTCTGTTCTCAGGGGGAAGGTATTGGATCCTAGGATATGTTTAGGATTGTTGGGGGTCACCACGACAGTGGGATCACCATAGCTTTGATGATCGGCGTCTAGGGATTAGCTTATGTGAAGTCATGTTAAACACCTACGGTAGACTATGGAGGACGGCATGATATATTACCCCACTCTCAGGACCTTTCTTCTCCATATTCTTTCCTGCTATTTTCTGTATTTTCACTACCACTCGGCCAAATCTGACCGAGTCCATAGCCAGTATTTTATTTTCTGCATTTTTCATTCCGTTTAGGTTGTTAGTGACAAACACCCTTCTGATTTGGCTTGACTTAACTAAATTTGATCGCATCTTGATTGTTAACAACACACCCATTTGGATTGATACCTATTGCACTACAATGACATGTTTAGGGTAATAGGCAATTTGAAACCCTGTTCTCAAACTAGTAAAATACTTGTTTCAGGGACTCCCGTAGAGTTAAGTACGTTGGAAGCTGATCAGAACTTCGAATTGGTAAGATTAATTTTCAAATTTAAATTTTTAATAAATTTCTTTATATTTTGTTTATTGACTATTTTTTCCAAGTTGTTTTAAAGAAGAAAGGCCGATCTTTAGCTATGGGTTCGGTTCATGACGTCCCAATTGCTTCTTCTTCGCATGCTCGTTCAGTCGAAGATGATCCGGTGCAGCGTCGTTCTGATATTGCAGTTGCAAACGCCAATATTAGTTCTTTGATAATGGAACATGATAAGTTAGGACCCAAGTTGAGGGTCTTAACTCTTTGTTCGAAATTTTGGAGGCCAATAATCCCGAGATTTCTCAAGCATTGGAGCGGCAACAAGAGGCTCTTCGACGGCGACAGGAGGCTCTTCGACGGCAACCACTGCAGCCGAGTGTACCAACCGAGCAGCCGCCTGTGGTGGATTCTACAGATGTAGACGATGCTTTTTTTAATAATATTAATTTGGACCCTTAGAATTTTATGTTTTGTATAAGTTTTTAATTTCATATATGTATTAAATCTTTTTATTAATTATATAAATTTTTATTAATTAAATAATGTATTATTATAATTAATAGTTCAATATTTTAAAAATAAATATTTAATAATTTAATATATATTATTTATTTAAATTTTAATTATTTAATATAATACGTCGTTAAACTTACAATGAATTAATGACATCTATATTAAATAATCGTTGGTAATTCATTGTAAAGTTAACATCGAATTAACGATGCCCTATTTTTCAATCGCATTAACGTCTCTTCATGTAACGACAAATTTACGATGAACTATCTTTTTGCGTCGAATTGACGATGAACATCATTACTACGAATTAACAACGAGTTTTTTTCCTCGTTAAATTTTACGATGAAGTTACGTTGAATGTGCCATTACGACGACCTGTTTACGACGAATCTTTGTTCGTCGTAAAGTCGTTGTAACATGCCATTTACGATGAACTAACAATGGTTTCTTCCGTTGTTACACAGTGTTTTCTTGTAGTGTTTGATTTCATATTATATCTTGAATGTGTCACTCAAACAGGTTTAAGAGAAGCAATGAATTTTATTATGTTTTTCCTCTTATGTTTCAAGGATTTTATGTTTTCTTTTCCCAAACGGTTGGTGCTAATGGAAAGTCAGCATTATATAAGTATTTGGATGAGCCAGTTTTTGATATGATGGTATTTAAGAGCTTGGATGTTTTGGCATATTGGAGAGATAATGCAAATCGTTTCAAGGATTTGTCTTCTATGGCTTGTGATATCCTCAACATTCCAATTACAACTGTTACTTCAGAATCTCCATTTAGCATAGGAATTCATGTGTTAAACAAATATAGGAGTTCACATCTTCCTTCAAATGTGCAAGCATTGATATGTGCAAAGAACTGGCTACACGACTTTGAAGAGATTTCTAAGTTTTGCTTATGTTCTTTTGTTATATTTGAATCAATTTGCACCAAATTTAAAGTGATTGGTAAGTTTTTGTTATTCTTATGTGTTTAGGTGATCAATTTGAGTTCTTTGAGGAAGACAACTTAGACAAAGAAGGAGAAGAAGAAATTTAAGACAAAATTGTGTTCAACTTTTGTGTACTTTGGAGTTTGGATTTAGATTTGGTAATTTTTTAGCTCTTTGAGTGCTTTTGGATTTGATACTTTTAAGTTCTTTGAGTGCTTTTGAGTTTTTCTTTGGATATTTGTTTTAGACATTGTATTCAAATTTGTCTGTAGATATTTGTGTTCAATATATTTTTACTTTTTACACAATATGTTTTGTTCTGACCAATGGACAGCCCATTTGGACATGTTTGTTAATGGACTTGATCGTTAATGGTAGGCATGACCAAAATCTAACCATAACCATATTTTGGACTGTAACCGTTCTGTTTTCAACTGTAACCGTATTAAATGGTTAATAACCGTAACCGTTAACCGTAAAAATATATTAGTAAAGTTAAAATAAATTATTAACCGTAACCGTTAATTAACCGCAATCGTATAAAACTCTTTGGTTAACCATATGATGTAACCATAAAATTATAACTGTAACCGTTTTTAAAATAGAACAAAATGTACATATAATCAATTATAGTAATAGATATTAGCTGATGTATCATCATATACAATAAAACCTCTGTTATAACGGATGTGAGCAAGATAACAGTAACGTAAAGAACAAGACACATATTTACGTGGTTCACCAACGATCTTGTTGGCTACGTCCATGGGAAAAGAGGCAGAGTTTATTACTGGAGATAATACATATTTTCAGAATACATTGGAGGCTAGGGATTAGAGAGTATTAATAGTAAAACCCTAATTAACAGAACTCTAATTAATCCTCAGCGGGTTGGGCCTAAGTTTATGGGCCTAATATATTCAAGTCACATCTAACAAATCTCCACCTTGACTTGAATCCTCCAAACAGATGTACCAGACTTCTCCATCAGACAGATGTACCAAATTTCACCAACAGAAAGTTGTAGACTTCTGTTGCAAACAAGCATACCAGACTTTTCTCTTTTTTCCTCAGATGTCTTAATAGCGGACCAGATGCTCCTTAAGTCAACTGGTTAGTCAAGCCAGATACTTTGCTAAGCCAGATACTTTGCTAAGCCAGATACTTCGCTGAGTCAGAATGCCTCACTTGGCCAAATGTTCCATCAGGAACTTGATACTCCTTCAGCGGCATGATGCTCTGTCGAGCCAGTATACCCTAATAAGACCCAGATGTTCCCTCACAGCCCTGCGTTTCTTCAGAAGTAAGATGTTTCATCAAACCAGAATGCCCCACTGGGACCACATGTTTTATCAAAGAACAAGAACACTTCTCTAAGACTAGATGCTTCATCAGAAGCCAGAATGCCCTTCCTTGGACCAGATGCTACGTGAGGAACTTGCTGCTCCACCTGGAGCCTGATGTCCATCCACGGACTTGATACTCCGTCAGGAGCATGATTTCACCAACAGAAAGTTGTAGACTTCTGTTGTAAACAAGCGTACTAGAATTTTCTCCTTTTTCCTCATATATCTTATTAGCGGACCAGATGCTCCTTAAGTCAACTGGTTAGTCAAGCCAGATACTTCGCTGAGCCAGATACTTCGTTGAGCCAGAATGCCTCACTTGGCCAAATGTTCCATCAGGAACTTGATACTCCTTTAGCGGCATGATGCTCCGTCAAGCCAGTATACCCTAATAAGACTCAGATGTTCCCTCACGGCCCTGCGTTTCTTCAGAAGTAAGATGTTTCATCAAACCAGAATAACCCACTTGGACCGGAGGTTCTATCAAAGAACAAGAACACTTCTCTAAGACTAGATGCTTCATCAGAAGCCAGAATGCCCTTCCTTAGATCAGATGCTACGTGAGGAACTTGCTGATACTCCGTCAGGAGCCTGATGCTCTATCTGGAGCCTGATGTCCCGCCAGGGACCTGATGCTCCGTCAGAAGCCTGATGCCTCTACAGAGGCATGATGCCCTATCAAGGGCCCGCTCACCCTTCTGGGCGACTAACAACTTGATATATTCAGCAAGTCCAAACAATGTTTAAACTTGCTCTGAGGAACCGGCTTAGTGAACATATATGCAGGGTTATCAGCAGTCCCTACCTTCTTTACTTGAATCCTCTTTTCATTTCTCAGGAAATGATATCTCACATCAATATGCTTGGTCTTCTCATGATGAACCTGATCCTTGGCTAAACAGATCGCACTCAAAATGTCACAATACACTTTAGCCTGATCATGATGCAAACCCAGATCGCTGATCAATCCTTTCAACCATATACCCTCCTTAGCAGCTTCTGTTAAAGCCATGTACTCTGCTTCAGTAGTTGACAACATCACAGTTGGCTGCAGAGTTGCTTTCCAACTGATCACAGAGTTACCCAAAGTAAATACATAACCAGTCATCGACCTTCTACTGTCTACATCACCTGCATAATCAGAATCAGAATAGCCTGCTACCAGGCATAAAGCCTCACCTCCATATATGAGGCCAACATCAGACGTACCCCTCAGATACCTGAAGATTCTGTTTACCGCAAGCCAATGTTCTTTCCCCAGTTGTCCCATAAACCTGCTGACAATGCTAACTGCGTGTGAACGATCTGGCCTTGTACAGACCATTACATACATCAGACTTCCTACAGCGCTTGCATTAGGAACTCGAGACATATACTCCTTTTCATCTTCAGACTGAGGGACACACATGGTTAGATGAAGATTTGCAGCACTTGCTGTATCAATAGGCTTTGAACTCGACATCCTAAACATATCCAAAAATTTCATAATGTAGCCTTTCTGTGACAAGAAAAGCTTCTTTTGAGTTCTGTCTCTCAGAATCTCCATACCCTGAATCTTATTCGCTGCACCCAAGTCCTTCATCTCAAACTCAGCACTTAGCAAATCTTTTAATTTCTGAGCATCACACATTTGTTTGGTAGCTATAAGCATGTCATCCACATAAAGCACCAGATAGATATATGATTCACCTTTCAGCTTATTGTATTAGACACAACAATCATACAGACATCTGATGTAGCCTAGCTTCATCATATAGCTGTCAAACCTCTTATACCACTGTCTGGGAGACTGTTTAAGTCCGTACAAAGACTTGTTCAATCTGCACACGTGATTCTCCTTACCAGGAACTTGAAAACCATCAGGCTCAGTAATGTATATTTCCTCTTCTAGCTCACCATAAAGAAATGCAGTCTTTACATCCAGCTGCTCAAGCTCCAGATCCTGATGCGCCACTACTGCTAACAGCGCTCTGATGGAAGTGTGTTTGACCACTAGTGAGAAGATCTCATTGTCGTCCAGCCTTTCTCTCTGACTAAAACCTCTAGCAACAACTCGAGCTTTATACCTAACTCCTTCTACCATTGATATCCCTTCCTTTTTCTTGAAAATCCATTTGCAAGTAACATTTTTTATCCCCTGTGGTTGTGTAACTAGATCCCATGTATTATTCTCATCTCCCATTGCAGCAAACCATCTCTCAGCCTCCGTTCCTGAAATAGCTTCTCTATAAGTAGATGGTTCATACGTGTCCACCTCTTCATATCCTCATAACCATATTTTTGAGGTGGTCCTATTCCAACTCTTCTTACTCTGTCTTGAGCAATACTACGGGGTCTTGTTTCAGATGGTGTAACATCAGGCTGTTGAGTTTCTATCAGACCATCAACAGCCTGTAGTTCTTGACTCTGATTAGGCCTGGGCATAATAACCGAACCCGAAAACCCGAACCGAAACCGACCCGAAATAACCGGTTCGGTTCAGATTCGGTTATAGCTAAAATACCTGACGGATATTAAATATTTTACCCATCGGTTTCGGTTCGGGTCCAGGTAATACCCGATACCCGATCGGATACCCGATACCCAAAATTAGACATTAGAATTTAGGAATTAGGGGTTCTCGAGTCTCAGACTTTCATTAGGTTTCACCGTTTCACAACCTGATTTGTGATTTTGTGTCGATTCGTTTTCCATCTTCTTAGGTTTTCCCTTTTCCTAATCAGACTTATCAGTCTCAAAATACCAAAATAGGTATTCTGGATTCTTCGGCCAAACTCTTATCGCCACCGTCAGCTTCGTCACGAAATCAATCGGAGGTATTTGTTAAACAGTCAATCTTATCCGTCTCATTTCTTTCTAATTTAGAATATTGAGTTTTGATTTGGATCTTGTTAATAGATCTGTTAGTTGATTAATATTTTCATTTGTCTTTCTTCTATTTTCCCCTAATTTGCTCTGCTTTGCTCGTAAAACTATTTTCTGTAAATTCAATCAAGTCTGACTTATTTAAAACACTACCTAAATCAATACGACACTTACCAATATTTTTGTTTATGATGATTGTTCACTTTCACTACTTCACTTCATCAGCTCTTGCTCTCGTTTATTTTTTTCACTTGATACATGTTCCCGTTTTAATTATAGCTTTAAATGTTAATGGAAGATTTGTTCGTGTTGTTCATCTCTTTGACTTTTTAATTGAAATAATAAGAAAATTAAATCCATGAAAAGTAGTGTTCGTTGGAATAGATTTGGTTAAGCATTTGGTGAATAAATTGTTAAAATATGTTTGTGCTTTCCTTAACTCCAATCAACCCACCGAAGCATCTGCCTATAACTTTTGCTTCAAGCATCAGAATTCGCTGTATTACATCTCCTGTTCGTGTGCATTGTTCCATATTTATATTACATGTTACTCTTTTTGTGTCATGTTTTAACTGTCTTGATACAACCTTCTTTGAACTGTTCTGAATTCTTCTTTGTTTTGTCATTTTGATGCAGATGGCGTCTTGTGATCCTCCATTAAACAAAGATGTTGATGATGATGAAGAATTAGATAGAACACACGATGATGTTGAAACATCAACTCCTGGAAATAAACACAAGAGAAAAGAAACTGAAGGAGATAATGGTTCTAAGTCAAAAAAGAAGACAAGGTCTTGGGTTTGGGATCATTTCACCAGACTTAAAGACAATAAAGACAAAGCTAATTGTAATTATTGTGGGAAAGAGATGGCCTGTCCAACAAAGTCTGGCACAACCAACTTGGCGAAACATTTAGAAAACACCTTCAACTTACAATGTATTGGAAGCTGCTAATAAATACAAATCTCAGACTATGTTAACTCCTGATGGTGATGGTGGTAGTCTTAGGGTGTGTAAGGTCTCTAATGCTGTGGTTAGGGAAGCTTCTAATGAGATGTTGGTGTTAGGCGAATTACCTTTAGCTTTCATAGAGAGCTTAGCTTAGAAACATTTCTCCAATAAAGTTCAGTTATGCAGGCCTCATTCTCGGAGAACAGCTACAAGAGATATTGTGGAAATGTATGTGAAAAAGAAAGAAGCTATGAAGAAGGTTCTTCAACAGAACAAGCAGAGGTTGTCATTGACTACGGATATATGGGTTGCTTCTAATACTGGAGCTAGTTATATGGTAATAACAGCTCATTTTATTGATGCTTGTTGGCAGTTAAAAAAGCTTATCATAGGATTCAAGAACATCTCTGATCATAAAGGTTCAACAATTTCTAAAGTTCTTCTTGAATGTTTAGCCGAGTGGGATATCAAGAGAGTTTTCTCCATCACCGTAGATAATGCCACAGCTAACAGTTCAGCAATGAGGAAATTCAAAGAAGAGTTCAAGATACTTGGAGTTGATGCACTGGTTCTCAAAGGTGATCATCTGCATATAAGGTGTGCTACTCACATACTTAACTTGATTGTGAGGGAAGGTTTGCAGGAGATAAGCAAAAATGTGGCTGCTATTCGTAATGGCATTCAGTTTGTGAGATCTAAAACAAACAGGCTCAAGTCATTTGAGCTTCGTGTGGAAACTTGAAAGATTAGAAGAGGAAGCCTGCCTTTAGATGTAACGACCAGATGGAATTCCACTTATCTCATGCTAGAGCAAGCTTTGAAATTCAGATTGGCATTTGACAAGATGGAGGCTGAAGATATGCCGTATAATGATTACTTCATGAAAATTGTGGATGGCGAAAAAAGGATTGGACCACCAACTAGAGTTGATTGGGAAGCAGTTGATAGGTTAGTCCAATTCCTTATCATCTTTTACAACTCCACTTTGGTTCTTTCAGCTTCAACTTCTGCTTCCTCACATAAACTCTACAATGAGATAGTCACTATAACCAGAAACATTAGTGCATTAGCCACTAGTCCTGGCCCTGATGAATCCTTACGCACCAAAACCTCACTTATGTTAGGAAAATTAGATAAGTATTGGGATCCTTTTGGGGTAGAGGTTGAAATGAATAAGCTCGTGATAGTTGCAAGTGTTTTTAACCCAATGAACAAGATGAAGTTTGCTCAGCTCTGTTTTGAGAAACTTTATGGAAAAGAGAGTGCTGAGGCTAAACATCTTTATGATTCAGTTTTGGATATTTTTACTCGATTGTTTAATGAGTATAGTACTCTAGTGAACAAAACTGGTAGTTGTGAATCGGCAACATATTCTCAGTCAACAGTAGCATCAACATCTGCTCAATCTCAGTCACAAGAACAGGTTGGAGGTGAAGTTTTTCAAAGAACAGTTCTTGGTTATGAAAGAATGAATGATATCTACAAAGAGCTTGTACAAGAAACAGGTATTGAAGATTCAACAACTAGTGAGTTAGATTTATACTTGAAAGAGAGTGTGGAGAATCCAAAACTTCAAAAAGGTGTAGAGTATAATGTACTTTCTTGGTGGAAGGCAAACAGTGCAAAGTTTCCAGTTCTATCACTACTAGCTAGGGATATACTTGCAATGCAAGTGTCTTCAGTCGCATCTGAATCTGCCTTTAGCACTAGTGGAAGAATTTTAGAGCCATCTAGGAGCTGTTTGACACACTACATGATTGAAGTATTGATGTGCACCGAGCAATGGATGAAATGTGATATCAAAGCCGATGAAAAAGGTGTGACAAGAATTGAACATATGCTTGCAGAGGTACAATTGCAAGATGATCTTATGAGAGGTAATTTTTGTCCTTTCAACTCTTTTTCAATTCTTCTTTGTAATATTGATTTTAACTTTTTTCATTCTTTTGTGCTAGAGTTTGAGCCTGAATTCAACATCCAATGACGCATAAGGAGGCTGAAGAGTGAAGAAGAAGGAATAAAAGAAAGATGAGACAAAGACAACCTCTACTTGGTGACATGTTCTTGCTTCTCTTTTGAAACATTGTAATTGTTTTTGTTTTTGTTTTAGAGACATGTTCTTGGTTCTTTTCGATTAGAATGTTTCAGATTTTTTCTCTTTCTTCGACCATCTTTGTGGCTACTAATTTTGTGGATGTTTAGACTTAAAACATTTTCAGGTATTATTTTAGGTATTTTTGGTAATTTCGGGTATTTTGGGTAAAATTTACTGAATTCGGGTAAAATATACCCGATAATATCCGAACCGAATTAAATCCGAAAATTTTTGGGTTTTTACGGGTAGCAAATTTCATTACTCGAACCGACCCGAACCCGACCGGTTCCTACCCGAACCCGATCCGAAACTTTATGGGTATCTATATGGGTACAAAACCTCTCTACCCGAAATACCCGAACCCGATCGGTTCTTACCCGAACCCGACCCGAATACCCGAATGTCCAGGCCTAACTCTGATTATGTTCCTTCTGATCACCTCCTTGATGATCCTCCTGCAGCTCCATCTGTTTGTCAAAACTACAATTATCTGCTTCAGTTATAGACCTTGTATAGCATCCAAGCATAGAGCTTTCATCAAAGATCATGTTCCTGCTCAGAATCACTCTATTCTCTGATGGAGACCAGATCCTGTATCCCTTTACTCCATCTCCATATCCCATAAATACTCCATTCCTTGCTCTTGGCTGTAATTTATCTTCACTGACATGATAGTAAACTGAGCAACCAAAAACTTTAAGATGAGAGTAATCAACAGATTTTCCTGACCACACCTCTGCAGGTATCTTGCACTTGATACTAGTGTGCGGTCCATAATTGATCAAGTAGCAAGCTGTACTTACTGTTTCAGCCCAGAACCTTCTTTCCAACCCAGCATTTGAGAGCATACACCTTGCTCTTTCCAACAGTGTCTGATTCATCTGTTCTGCTACACCATTTTGTTGTGGTGTATTACTGACTGTGTGATGTCGAACAACTCCTTGATCCTTACACAACTGATTGAACTCTGATGAACAAAACTCCAAACCATTGTCTGTCCGCAGCCTCTTGATCTTCTTTCCTGTTTGATTTTCCACCAATGTTTTCCACTCTTTGAAGTTCTTGAAAGCTTCACTTTTGTGCTTTAACATGATCACCCACATCTTTCTTGAATAATCATCAATAAATAACACAAAATATGTGTGACCTCCCAAAGAATCAACCCGAGCTGGACCCCAACAATCAGAGTGGATATAATCTAATGTGCTTGTGGTTATATGAATAGCCTTAGAAAGCTTACTACGGTGAAGCTTCCCAAACACACAATGTTCACAAAATTCTAGACTCTTGACCTCATGGCCACACAGAAGATTTTCCTTTGATAGGATTTGCATCCCCCTCTCACTCATATATCCAAGCCTCATATGCCATAGCTTAGTCATATCCTCTTTGTGAATCTCTGCAGATGCAACATTCACTAAACCTGAAATTGTGGACCTTTGTAGAATATACAATGTACCACGCATGACACCCTTCAGAATCACATCAGAACCTTGATAGACTTTCAGAACTCCATCTCCACCAGAATATTGAAAATCTCTGCTATCAAGCAGGCTCACAGATAATATATTCTTCTCCATTGATGGAACATGTCTGACATCATTCAATGTAACAAATCTACCATTATGTGTTCTTATCTTGATTGAGCCGATTCCTGCAACCTTGCTCACCGAGCTGTTGGCCATCTTAATGTTACCACCATCTACAATTGTATAGGTTTCAAACCACTCTCTCCTTGGACACATATGGTACGAATCTCCTGTATCAAGAACCCACACATCAAAGGCATGTGTGTCTCCACCAGCAACCAGAGCAATGTCCTGTTCAGACTTGATGTCATCTTCTGCTACAGCAGCATAACCAGATTGTTTCTTCTTATGGCATTCAAACTTCCAATGCCCTTTCTCCTTACAGTAATTACAAATATCATCTGGCTTAGGACCCTTAGAAAACAGCATTTTGTTTCTGTTATTACTATGTCTCAGCCCGTTGCTGCCACTGGCTACTAGCCCAACGGCTTGATTATCTGTAGCTGTATCACCCGCCTGACGAAGCAACTCCCTGCTGTGAAGAGCAGATCTAACTTCTTCCAATGTAACTTTATCTTTATTGACAATGAATGACTCCACAAAATTCTCATATGATTGTGGTAGAGATACCAATAGAAGTAAAGCAGCATCTTCATCTTCAACCTTAACATCAATATTACGCAGATCTAGTAATATTGAGTTTAACTGATCTAAATGATCTTTGAGTCGCGTATCTGGCTGCATCCTCAATGCAAACAGGCGCCGTTTTAGAAGCAATTTTTTTTGTAGAGATTTTGTCATGTACAAACTCTCTAACTTCTTCTAGAGACCGGCAACAGATCAGAAACTTCTATGATGACTTCATCTTCAAGACACAACAAAATCGTCGAGTGTGCCTTCTCTTCAAGAGTAGCTATCTCAGCAGTGTTGCCTCCCTTGTCTTTCGACAGCGGCACCCATAAACTTTGTTATTTTAACAAAGCTTTCATCTTGATCTGCTAGAGACCAAAACTATTCCTCCCAGAAAACTTGTCAATCTTCACGATCATCGCAGACATCTTCTCACCAGGTTACAGATGCGGAAATTCCCAGAACCTTGAGCTCTAATACCAGTTTGTTATAACGGATGTGAGCAAGATAACAGTAACGTAAAGAACAAGATACATATTTATGTGGTTTACCAACGATCTTGTTGGCTACGTCCACGGGAAAAGAGGCAGAGTTTATTATTGGAGATAATAAAGATTTTCAGAATACATTGGAGGCCTAAGTTTATGGGCCCAATCTATTCAAGTCACATCTAACAACCTCTATAAATTAATAATATTGAGATCATAATATTTTATTAATTTATAGTGATATTAATTTATCTATAAATATATTATTTATAGAGAGTTTCGTTGAAATAAAAATATAGAAAGTAAAACAATTTGATCTAAATAAAATTAATGATTTGAATGTTATAAATTTTAATAGTTTTGGACTTGAAAGGTTAAAATTTAAAAGAAAAATTAAATTGTTTTGATAATAAATAACTGAGATTATAAATTAATTCACTTATATAAATGATTAACATAAATTTGAATTTATGATTATTAACCTTAATTGTTGTATTTAAACAGCATATATAATTATTGAAATAACAATTATGCATATTTAGAATTTAAAAACTTATACAAAATTTTCTTTATTTTTATGATAAATTTATATATTATAACAACAAAATAGTTTAAAATACAACCAAATATATTTTTACATCAGAAAAGTTAGTGATGAATTCTAATAAATATGCCCTCTCCCATTTTCAAGCTCACATTAAATAACGACTTATTAATGTGGTTTCTCTCAACAAAATTATTAAACATCCAAGGTTTTTGCTATCCACTCTGACTCATAGCAGAACGACCTCCAATCATCGTGGCTTAGACCGCCAAAAGCCTGAATTCTTATCCTCATGCTATGCTGCATCTTCTCAAGGAAAGCATTCTGCTTTGGAGGTAGTGTTCATTTTTTAAAATATATTTCGTATTCATTTAATTAAATTTAATATTGTATTTTTTATGGAGTATATATATTTTTATTTAATTAAAAATATAAATATGTGAAATTCTGGTTAGACTAATTGAACTGGTTCGATCTGCCACCCAATAAATAATATGAGTGTCGATATCTAATCTGATTTTTAAATCATTGATGTAAGTTTATTCAATGTGTCACATAACCTAAAAACCTAAATAAGAAATGAAATAATATAAAAAAAGCATGAACTTTCAAAAAATAGACGAAAAAGCATGAATTTTCAAAATGTCGTTTAAATCGTAAACTTATTATTGACTTTTGAATTAATTACCAAACTTTTGTTGACTCGGCAATATAAGGCACAACGTTAACTCCACTAACATAACCCATTTACGGGGTTAACTCACCGTGAAGCATGTCCGTTAGGCCTAAAGACACATTATCATTTTTAATAAAGCGGTGTCATTTTACAGAGTTCAACAGAAATAAAAATCCCCAAACTTAATTTCGAAATCCCTAATTAGAAAAATTCCCAAACCAAAATCGATTCCGATAGTTCTCGTTCTTCTCTCATTTCGGGGGTATTTTCCATTTGATTCTGTTCTTAATAGTCCGGTGAGTTCAAGCTCTGTGACATCAGGTGTCTTCGGGGGTATCTTGTCGAAGTGTGTGTGGCTTAGATGTCACGATCTTCACCGGCAAGACTCAAGAGAACCCAGGACGACCGTTTTTCTGGTGTATTAGCAAACGAGATGCGAGTTCATGAACAACAAAAAGGAATGTAAGTAAGAATGTTGTTTTTGTTGAAAATTCAATCAAACCGTGTTAAAATTTAAGCTTGAATGTTTGTTTGGTTTGTTTGTTTGCTTGGTTGTAAGAATGAATGTTGTTTACGTATAAATTTCAAGTAATGTAAGTTAACAATGTGTCATTTGGTTGTGCATTAGGGTCATTTGTTTAAGTGCGTGGAGGATGCTGTGTTTGAGGAGGTCGAAGATGCTTTACCGAGAGTAGCAATCATAGCAAATGAGATAAGCAAAACCAAAGCTGAGGTTAATGAGTTAAATGCTCAGATACTAGAACTAAAGGAAGAAGCAATGATGAGCACTAGAAATCCGCAAGTGGAATGTGTGCTCGACAGTATATTTTGTGTGGCTTTGCCTTATCACCATTGTGATTGCTTACATATGCTTTGGTCAGGCAAATGAAAAGGGAATTTTCGTTGGTTATTAGTAATGTAATGATTTAGTTGTAAACTTGTTGTGCTTTAAATTGTGTTTAGTTATTAGTAGTTGTAAACTTGGTTTAAACCTTTGAATATTAGTGCTTAATGCATCTTATTTGGTTCAAATATAGGTAACTTTATTTTAGATTTCAGAAATCAAGTGAACAAAAAAAAAATGCAACAAAACAAGTCAAACAGACCAAACCATGTTCGTTTGAGATGAACCATGTTTATTACATACCTAATCCGAGTAAAACAAAGATCAATAACGTTAAAGAACCCAAAATATGTGTTTGACATTGCATCAACATTCTGCAGGTTCTGATCAGAAGTAAACACCCAAAAATAGACCAAACCATGTTTCATTAAAACACCCAAAAAACAGACCAAACTTCATTACAGACTAAACCATGATCCCCAACCTCTATATATTGATCTTTCCGTCTCTGATCCTCCTCCTATCTGTGATCCTCCTCCGCTTTGTGGTCCTCCTACGCTCTGTGATCCAAGACCTCTATGTGATCTATGAGATGGTGGCCTAAATGATGGCCTAGGTGGTGGCTGAGATGAAGGATGAGGTGGTGGTCTAGGTGGTGGCTAAGATGGTGCCCGAGGTGGTGGCCTAGGTGGTGGCTGAGATGGTGCCTGAGGTGGTGGCCTAGGTGGTGGCTGAGATGGTGCTTGAGATAGTGGCTTGATGTGTCGAGTTTTAACCCAAAATATTTTCTGCAAGTGCACAGACACACGCAGTAGTATATGGGGAATCGAATCCACAGAGACCAAGGTTACACTATGAAATTATAGATTTTAATTTAAAGCTAAGACAATATGGGTTTTGTGTAATTTTCGGAATAGCAACAAATAAAATAAAATCGGTGTAAAATTAATTAATAAAAGCACTAGGTCAAGGTATTTCGCTGGTGATTAGGAGATAAAACTGAGCAACTATTCAGGGCCAATTAACTACCGGTCTAGAACTCAAACACAAATGAATGTCGCCCCACTCTCGTGATGTATCGACACCTTTATCTAACAACCTAGAGTCTGAAACTCTCGCCCGGATCTAATGAAGACGATAAGCATTAACAAACAAGTTCAATATGTTCACAATCGACCGCAGCAATCAACTCTCGTTGGCTGCACATCAATTGCTCACCAACGATTTTTCTAGCAACCTAGAGCACTCTCATGAATAAGTTTAACCTAAAAATCATAGGCTAGGTGATCAAACTAACCTAGGCATTACGAACCCCTATTGGCGAAGACATATAAATTCCATTCCTATTTGTGATCAGCCATTAACAACCTAATTCACCATTGAAACCCTAACCTAGCTATGGATCTACTCACACATGGCAAGATCAAATACAACAAAGCAAAGAGATGAATTCATGATTTATTGAAAGAATAAGGTTCAAGAAAACTTCTCAAACAAGTTGTGGATTGATCGACAGTAGAGGAACAGAGATCCAAAGCTGAATATTATAAATCCAAATCGAAAGAACAAAGTGGTGGAGTCTTCAAAAACCAAAAATAAACCTAGAACGAGAACTGAGTCTGAGAACGAACGTCTTTTTAAGTCTGAGGCGGCTTGCCTATATTTATTCTAAAAATAAAATAAAATAATATAAAAATGCGTCCCTAGGTAAAATGGGTCGAGCAGGTGCTCGATAGGTCCGAGCAGGTGCTCGGTTGGCGAAAAATCGACTTTTGGCTTGAAATTGCTTCTTTTGCTTCAATGTCTTCCAATATCTTCAATCCATGCTCCAGACCCTTAAAATACCTGAAAAAAACACAAAAAGAAATAGAAAAGACTCGAAAACAAGATAAAAAGACCTATTAAAATGGGACAAAATACTAATATATCAACTCCCCCAGGCTTAGACCTTTGTTTGTCCTCAAACAAAACAAGATCAAGAACTGAGAAGAGGTTTGAAAATCACGGGAACTCACTTGCTTGTTGGAAAAATTTCGAACTTCATACCTTCTTCACTGGGCCTTAGGACACGTACCGTAGTTAGCCGTGGGGTTCATGACCTAACCTTAATAACTCACAACCCAACAGAAGTTTCGGAATCCCCACTGTCATCTCTTACTTAGATTAATGAAAATAAAGTACAGTGATCTTACCAGGGGAAATCGGTACAAAAGGTGCCAACTTCTTCTAACCAAAGACCCTTTCCCATATAACTTTCCTCTCCCCTCTTGCCCTCTTTCCACGCCATCATTTTTCTGTTTATTTATTTTTTTTTTTCACAGCCATCGGTTTTCATTTGCCGATGCTTCACCCTTTTTCACAGCCATCACTTTTCTGATGCTTCTTCTTTAATTTGTGGGACGAATCTCCATGAGGTCGCAAAGGATACACGGGTTTACGCATCATCCCTTGGTTCACTTCGATTTTTAGTTTCCCTTACAACAAGCTTTCCATGAGGTCACAAAGGATACACGGGTCTACGCATTATCCCTTGGTTCACTTCGGCTTGTTGCTTTGAACTTCTCCTTTTTATTTTCTTTTTCTCTTCTTTTCTTTCTTTTTCTCGATGTAATGAAGGGGAGTGAGAGAGGAGTATCATAATTTGTGGAGAGTTGCGTGGTCTTGTTTGGCTCGAATAGGTCTTCCCTAATGAACATCAAACCCTTGAGAAAGAAATTGAAGATCAGGTTAGGGTCCAATAAAAATCAGAGATGACATAGGTTCAACCTATTTCCCGCTGAGCGCAAGCTTTGGGGAATATTCAATCTGCCCAATGCCTTTCCGATACAGAACTTTGGCCAAGCTGTGAGTCATACAAGTAATCCTTAGTCCGAAAATAAATCCAATAGATCAAGTTCATAATTCCCAAACGAGCTTTTGACTCAAAACAGACTCAATAAAAGTAAACCAAGCAGCAGGACCTGATTCACAAAAAATCTAAGACTCTTGGGACTGACACAACAACAAGACTCAATTAAATATAAAATAAAATAAAATGACTAACCGCTCTCCCAGACTTAAATCACACCGTCTCCGGTGTGAAAAAGAGCGAGAGATTGGCGACAAAAAAAAATAAAAACACACATGGATAATACAATGATGATAGAGGGTAAAGAGGGATATCACTGAGTAGTCGCGGTGTCTTGGTCGTCGCTCATGGAGCACCCTGGTGGAGCAGGTGCTTGCCTTTTCTTACGGCGTAATGGCTGCCCGGAGCCTGAGGTTGAGTTTGAAGGCTGGGGCGTGGCAGCTGCTGCGGCGGTGGTGTGGCAACATCCTCGCGCCAACGTTTGCATGATCCTATGCATGAGGCTGTTATTTCTCTTGGTTGACTCGATCATCCACCTCCTGTACTCGGCAGTGTCAGCATCATCAGAGATGGGTGGAAGATCAAACTCACCTTGAGTAGAGGCGGCATGGTAAGGAAGTGCTAGGCGCGGAACCGGTGTGGCGTTATCGTCGGTGGCATGAAGAGATGTGCTTCAACGAGATGTGCTCGGCCTAGCTGATGATGATCGGCTCGGGATGGCGATGAGGTACTGTGGAGGTGGATGGAACGCAAGATCTTCCATGGTGTAGAGTTCAGTCACGACCGGGTTCGGAAGCTCGATGAGGTTCGTCTCCCCGGTCGCAGTGATGAACTGGTAGTTGGACGGTACAAGGATGATCTTGGAAGCGAGCAGGTGCTTCATATCCATTCGTGACAGCTGGGTCACACATGAGGCGGATGAGAGATCCACTCGGTGATGGCGAAATAGCGAAGTTAGGAGACTCCCTATTCGCTCAACTCTCTGTCCCTTGGTTTTCTCCGTGGGGCTGTCCTTGATTCCGCAAATCACCTCTGCAAAGCGGACGCCTAAGTTGGAACGGTAGACCTCGAATTGTTCCGTGTTCCCATTCCCTACAATATGAGCACATCCCAAGAATAGTAACAGCAACTCATCGATATGAACTTTGTTACCTACAGCCCGGGCAAAAAGCATGTTGCTGAAAATTCTTGCACATATGCGAAGTGCGGGATGGCGGAGGCGGTTTTGACTTGCAGAGTTGGAGGAGTAAGGGCCCGAGGTGATATGGCTCCAGAATTCTTTGGACTGCGCGAACGACTTTGGTGAATCCAGCTTGGTGACCGTCTCGCGGAAGCCATAGAGGACGCAAAAATTCCACATATCTATATCGTACTTCGTCCCTCCAGCAAAGAACGAAAATGTACCTTCTTCAAGTGTTGGGGAGTCCGGATCTTTGTAAGTGAGATTGGCGGTGGCTAGGCATTGTCTCACAAGGTCCGGGTAAAGCACATCTTCCTCTAGCGCGAAAGACATGCAATGCGCGTGGCTTAGGATCCTCCGAACTTGGTCTTGGAGACCTAGTTGCTGAAGCGTCGTCTCGCACATGTACCTCGTACGCTCTAGCTTCAGCCCGAGAAGCTGATTGTAGTAATAGGCATCGCGAGTGTCCCACGAGTCCAGTGAGATGGGCGGGAGCTCCTTGATTCCGAGATCGAAAGGCGTGTTTTCGGGGTGGGGCCACGGGTGCGTGGCGAATCTCTCGGTGGTGGCGGACCGTGTAGAGGTACTGGCTTTGCCTTTTCCCTTGTTAGTGGCGAAAAACTTCTTGGGAGGCATGATGAGACGGAGAGCTTGGAGTCACGGTAGCGAGAGGTGGAGGTTGGCCGAGCGTGAAAAAAAATATCGAAGAGGACTTGCGGTGAGGCGGAACGCGACGTGACAGAGTGATACAAGTTCGGTGGAGCTGGGGAGATCGGAGTCACGGTTCTAGTGGCGAAACGTGAGAAGTGGAGGAAAGAGGCGGTGGAGTTTCATGGTAATGAGAGACCCCGCGACTTTGTGATAGCGGTTCGGCGGAGAGCTCGGAGGATGAGCGAGAAGATTGAGGGAGAGTGGTGGATTGCCACATGTTGGATTTTGGGATGAGAGGCGGAGCGGCTGAAGAGCGGTGAGAGAGGGAACTTGGCCGAGACAGAGCAAGTCGAGAGAAACTTGCGGTTGGGTTTCGCGGAGAGCGAGGGGCGAGGCTTTGCTGAGCGGTGGAGACGAAAGCAGCGGTGGTTCTCCGGTGAGAGATCGGGAAAGCTAGATCTGAGCAAGCGAGATGAGGGAGAGATGGCGATGGAGAGCGTGTGTTTTGGAGGAGCTCGGTCCGTGATATAAAGGGGAGGAGTGTAGGGTTTCGAGATTTGGATGTATGTGGTGGCTTGATCCTTTGGCCATTTACCACGAATTCGTCTCCTTTCGCGTTTAGCAACACCACGGCTCCATGTGGTCTAATCTCCTTGATCGTGAACGGGCCAGACCATCTCGACTTCAGCTTAGCTGGGAATAATCTGAGACGAGAATTAAACAATAGTACCTGATCATTGGGAGAAAAACTCCTGGGGATGATCTTCTTGTCATGGTAAGCTTTTGATCGCTCCTTGTAAATCTTTGAGTTGTCATAGGCGAGATGCCTAATTTCCTCCAACTCGTGCAGCTGCATGGATCTCCTCACAAATGCAGGTAAGATGTCGAAGTTGAGCAATTTAATAGCCCAGGCCGCTTTGTACTCCAATTCCACCGGAAGGTGGCATGCCTTTCCATACACCAAATGAAAAGGCGTTGTCCCCAACGGAGTCTTATATGCGGTCCTATACGCCCATAGAGCGTCATCCAACTTCTTGGATCAATCCTTACGCGTGATGCTCACTGTCTTCTGCAGGATACTCTTTATCTCCCTTTTGGAGATCTCAACCTGTCCACTAGTTTGAGGGTGATAGGGAGAATCTACCTTATGTGTAACACCATTCTTCTTCAACAAGTTCTCAAAAACCTTGTTTATGAAGTGTGAGCCTCCATCGCTAATCACCACTCTTGGGACTCCAAACCTCGGAAAGATGACACTCTTGAACATCTTGATAACCACTCTAGCATCGTTAGTTGGGCTAGCCAGCGCCTCAACCCATTTTGAAACATAATCAACAGCTACTAGAATGTACTCATTACCGTAAGAGGATGGAAACGGTCCCATGAAGTCTATAGCCCATACATCGAAAACCTCAACTTCCAGAATAAAATTCTGGGGCATCTCATTGCGCTTACTGATGTTCCCTTGCCTTTGACACGTATCACACTTAGAAACAAATCTGTGTGCATCACGGAACATCGTAGGCCACCAATAACCGGCTTGTAAAGCCTTTGAAACTGTTTTGAATGTGGCAAAGTGCCCAGCATATGACGAACTGTGACAATGTCGTAAAATCCCTGGGATCTCTGCCTCAGATACACATCTCCTATACAGCCCATCCGAACATTGCTTGTACAAAAACGGTTCATCCCAAAAATACCGCCTAACATCGCAGAAAAACTTCTTCCTTTTGCTTCCCACTAGGTTCTCAGGAACCTTATCAGCAGCCAAGAAGTTTGCAATCTCTCCAAACCATGGGAAACTAGAGGACTGACCTGTTTGAATTGACTCACAAGAATTTTCGGGAGCAGGTGCTCCATCGGGTGCTCGGTCAGGTGCTCGGAAATTTTTACAAGTGCTGATAAAATAGATCTGTTCATCTGGTAGACTATCCTCCATGGGTGTGTCTTCTTCAATCTGCAACCTGCTCAAGTGATCCGCAACCCCATTTTCGGACCCTTTCTTGTCTTTTATCTCTAGATCGAACTCTTGTAGCAACAGAATCCACCTCAATAACCTGAGCTTTGCATCCTTCTTTGTAAGCAAATACTTCAATGCAGCATGGTCTGTGTGAACAATTACCTTCGATCCGACGAGGTATGACCTGAACTTCTCAAAAGCGAAAACAATCGCTAATAATTCTTTCTCGGTAGTGGCGTACCGACACTGAGCATCGTCCATTTTCCGAGTGGCATAAAAAATCACGTGGAGCTTCTTGTCTCTCCTCTGACCTAGAACAGCTCCCACAGCAAAATCACTTGCATCCGTCATTACCTCAAATGGTAGCTCCCAATCTGGCGGTTGTACTATCGGTGCACTAACCGAGGCTCCCTTAATGGTATGAAAAGCCGCCAAACAGTCACTATCAATTTCAAACTTCACCTCCTTACACAGCAATCTCGTAAGAGGTCTAGCAATCTTAGAAAAGTCTTTGATGAAGCGACGGTAGAACCCCGCGTGTCCCAGAAAACTGCGGATTCCCTTAACCGAATTAGACGGTTGCAAACTCATCATGACTTCTATTTTTGCCTTGTCAACTTCGATCCCTTTCTCTGATATCTTGTGCTCTAGCACTATCCCATCTCGGACCATGAAGTGACACTTCTCCCAGTTGAGAACTAGATGCTTCTCCTCGCACCTTTGCAATACCCTGCACAAATTAGACAAACAAGAAGAAAACGAACTCCCATACACAGAAAAATCGTCCATAAATACTTCCATAATATCCTCAATAAGGTCAGTAAATATAGACATCATACAACGTTGAAACGTTGCTGGAGCAGTACATAAACCGAATGGCATCCGACGGTACGCGAAGGTGCCGTAAGGACATGTGAATGTCGTCTTCTCTTGATCGTCCGGGTGGATGGGAATCTGGAAAAATCCTGAAAAACCATCTAAGAAACAGTAATATGGATGATTAGCTAGACGCTCTAGCATCTGGTCAATAAATGGTAACGGAAAATGATCCTTACGAGTAGCAGCATTCAATTTCCGATAATCTATGCACATCCTATGTCCGGTTACTGTCCTAGTTGGTATCAGTTCACTCCTATCATTTTTAATCACTGTGATACCTCCTTTCTTAGGGCTGACCCACTTACTGTCAGAAATCACATAAATCACACCAGCCTCTAGAAGTTTCATTATCTCTTTCGTGACGACATCCTTGAGGTTAGGGTTTAACCGCCTCTGATGCTCGACAGAAGGCATAGATTCATCCTCTAGGTGTATTCTGTGCATGCATAAGTCAGAGGATATACCAGTGATATCATCTAGTGAATATCCTAGAGCCTTCCTATACTTCCTCAATTCACACAAAAGCAAGGTAACCTCTACATTGTTTAGGTTTGCATTCACTATAACGGGATATGTGGAGTTCGGACCAAGAAAAATATACCTGAGCCCTGCTGGGAGGGTCTTCAACCCAAGCTTTGGAGCTTTCAGCTCACTCCAAGAGCTTCCTAAAATCGGATTTTTTGGAGCAGGTGCTCCTTGTGCTCGCTGGGGTGCTCGCTGGACCTCGGTTTTTGTGCCTTCTCCCAGGCTCAGAAATTTATCTCCTTCCTCCACTCTGATGTTGGCATCAAGAAACTTGGCGAATCCATGGGTGTCTTCACTCAGAAAACCGTGTTCACCCTCGGGTTTAGTCAAAGCGACTTCTAAAGGATCATTCGCCAAAATTTCTTCAACCACATCTTCTGCTATCACTGACCCATCATCGATCACGAATGTTTGTCTATCAATCATCGGTTTCTTGAGAAGCTTGCTCATCTCAAACCGAACTAACATATCTCCAAGACGGAGATCAACTATGCCTTCTTCAACATCAATGATGGCACAAGCCGTGCATAAGAAAGCTCTACCCAAAATCAGTGGGTCCTTGGGTTCTTCATCAAGTTCCAGAACCACAAAATCAGTTGGGATAAATGTATCCCCAATTCGGACGTGCATATCTTCAATAATACCCACCGGAAGCTTTGTAGACCGATCCGCAAAAACCAATGAGATCTTTGTTGTCTTGAACTTGGTGAATCCCAGACGCTTAGCCACAGAATGAGGCATCAGATTAAAGCTGGAACCTAAGTCACACAGAGAACACGCAAACGTGCACGGTCCTATCTTCACCGAGATAACAAACCTCCCTGGGTCTTCTTTCTTTTTCAATACCTTACTCTGAAGTATGGTGTTGTACTCCTTAGAAACAATCATTACATTCTCTTCCTCAACAACCTTACCAGCTACCAGCTCCTTCATGTATCGCTTAAGCGAAGGCATCATTTGCACGGCATCAACCAAAGGAAGCTTCACCGTCAAGTCTTTAAGCATCTCCTTGCACTTTGCCTCCTCCAAATCCTTGCGAGATTTCTTTGGAGGTACTGGATAAGGGACCTTAGGTATGTAGACTCGTTCTGGTGGAGTTTCAGGAATTTTTGAAATTTTTGTGGGAGCACCCTGTGGGAGCAGGTGCTCCGAAACAGGTGCTCCGAAACAGGATTGGGGTGCTCGGAAAATTTTTCTTCAGAGTCGTTTGGAAAAGTTTCCAGAGGTGTTCCTGAGCTTGATCCAACCTCAACATGCCCATCTTTCACAGCAGAATCACTCCCTTGAGCCTGGTGCTCGGAATTCTTCTCCTTAGCCTTTCCGTGGAAGCTTCTCATCGTAGGCGGTACCAGCAACTTTCCACTCCTCAACTCAACAGCATTCACGTGATATACATTACTGGGCAATTCACCTTTACCTGGAAGAGCTCCAGCTGGTTTCTTGATAGCCTCGGCGGTTTGAGCTACTTGTGTATCAAGCTTCTTCACATGCGCGGTAACAGCTTCATACTTGGCATTCAGATCAGTGTACATATGATCTACCTTGGCATTAATCTCGGTAGATGCTTTCTGTTGGTTAACCATTAGCTACTGCATAAGACTCTTCAGCTCAACTTGAGATGTAGGCGCGGAGGCAGCTTGTGGTGGTGCCGTGAAATTGGTGTTTTGTTGTTGGTTTCCTCCTTGGAACCGATTCTGATTCTGATTAGGGATGTACTACTTCCCCTGAGTGTTGCTGGAGTAAAACTTTTGAAAACCCTGAGCTTGTGGCAACTGATTGATACCCCCTTGTTGCGGATAAACTTGGTCTTGTGGGTTCTCGACATTGGTGGTTCGGTAGGAGAGGCTGGGGTGGCTCCGATAATTTTGATTGAACCCACGGTTCTGGATATATCCCTGGCCACTCACATAGTTAACCTCATATACTCCAGCATCATCATCTTCTTCAAACTCTTGAGAAATAGGCGCAGCCCCATTCTCTTCCACAAACTTGACCGGTCTTTGACTTTCGCGTAGGAGTAAGTTTACCTTCGCTGTCAGCTCATCTATCTTCTGAGTGTCCACACTGTTAACTTTCTTGGACCTATCATACTCAGGAGACCTGTTGCTAGAGCTTGAAGCAAGGTTCTCTATCAGCTCAAAAGCACTTTCTCTAGTCTTGGTCATAAAATCCCCGTTACTCGCGGCATTTAGGGCGTTGCGGTAGTCCCATTCAACTCCATCATAAAATATTCCCAGAATCTGTTCATCTTTAAAACCATGATGAGGACATTCCCTACGGTATTCCTTTAGTCTCTCCCACGCTTCACAAAAAGCTTCACCATAATGTTGTTAGAAAGACGAAATCTTGTTCCGTAGAGCGGCTGTGTTGGACTTAGTGTAGAAGTGGTCCAAAAAAGCAGCTCTAACTTCATCCCACGTCCTCAAAGAACCAGCTGGCAATGACTTCAACCACCTCTGAGCCTTGTCAGCAAGAGAAAACGGAAACATCTTGCATTTAAGAAACTCTGGCGGTACCCCATTAGAACCGGTGGTGCTGCAGATTTCTTCAAAGTTTTCGATGTGATCCATCGGTATCTCAGCTGGCAATCCGTGAAAGAGGTGTTGTTTCACCAATGTGATCATCTGAGGCTTGATCTCATAGTCTTGCCTCTGAATTGTTGGAGAAACAATAGCAGAGCGGTTTTGATAGAATGCATGGGGATTATCCGAATCCCCTATACCCGGCTGAACTCGTGGAGCTTGCGGTTGCTCTCTTCTCAACTGAGCAATCTGATCCCTTAGCAACTGTAACTGAGCAGCCATACCATTGTCTTGTTCAGCCATGATGACCGGAGTACCTGTAAGTCTCTTTTGACGGTTTTGTCGTTCGATGCGAGCTAACTCTTCGTTGGTGAGGATGGCTAGATCTTCGGTGCAAATTCTTCTTGTTCTTCTACTGGTCATGTACCTGACACATAGCAGAAACAAATAAAAATTAAGATCAGTAGTTTCTTAGACTATAAACAAAATCAAAAATCAAAGGTAACGCTATTGGTCCCCGGCAACGGCGCCAAAAACTTGATGTGTCGAGTTTTAACCCAAAATATTTTCTGCAAGTGCATAGACACACGCAGTAGTATATGGGGTATCGAATCCACAGAGACCAAGGTTACACTATGAAATTATAGATTTTAATTTAAAGCTAAGACAATATGGGTTTTGTGTAATTTTCGGAATAGCAACAAATAAAATAAAATCGGTGTAAAATTAATTAATAAAAGCACTAGGTCAAGGTATTTCGCTGGTGATTAGGAGATAAAACTGAGCAACTATTCAGGGCCAATTAACTACCGGTCTAGAACTCAAACACAAATGAATGTCGCCCCACTCTCGTGATGTATCGACACCTTTATCTAACAACCTAGAGTCTGAAACTCTCGCCCGGATCTAATGAAGACGATAAGCATTAACAAACAAGTTCAATATGTTCACAATCAACCGCAGCACTCAACTCTCGTTGGCTGCGCATCAATTGCTCACCAACGATTTTTCTAGCAACCTAGAGCACTCTCATGAATAAGTTTAACCTAAAAATCATAGGCTAGGTGATCAAACTAACCTAGGCATTACGAACCCCTATTGGCAAAAACATATAAATTCCATTCCTATTTGTGATCAGCCATTAACAACCTAATTCACCATTGAAACCCTAACCTAGCTATGGATCTACTCACACATGGCAAGATCAAATACAACAAAGCAAAGAGATGAATTCATGATTTATTGAAAGAATAAGGTTCAAGAAAACTTCTCAAACAAGTTGTGGATTGATCGACAGTAGAGGAACAGAGATCCAAAGCTGAATATTATAAATCCAAATCGAAAGAACAAAGTGGTGGAGTCTTCAAAAACCAAAAATAAACCTAGAACGAGAACTGAGTCTGAGAACGAACGTCTTTTTAAGTCTGAGGCGGCTTGCCTATATTTATTCTAAAAATAAAATAAAATAATATAAAAACGCGTCCCTAGGTAAAATGGGTCGAGCAGGTGCTCGGTTGGCGAAAAATCGACTTTGGCTCGAAATTGCTTCTTTTGCTCCAATGTCTTCCAATATCTTCAATCCATGCTTCAGACCCTCAAAATACCTGAAAAGACACTAAAAAAAATAGAAAAGACTCGAAAACAAGATAAAAAGACTAGTTAAAATGGGATAAAATACTAATATATCATGGCTCAGATGGTACTCCCTGTGAAAGTGGTTGAGATAGTTGATCCGATGCTGCATGATAACTTGATGGTTGTGAAACAGATGGTGGCTGAGATCCTTTGCAATGGTTGTCCTTGTCCAAACAAGATATTCCTTGGTTGCTGGTTTCAATCAATCAATTACCGAAATTCATTCACTCCACATATTCTACAAATTTAAACCTTAAAACAACAAAATTGAAAAGAGGATATAAACCTGATCTTTTCTTGTTCAACCCCTAGGTTGTTTTTGTGGAGTTGCGACTCTCTGATTTTGACATCCTTGTTTATTGTGCCCTTCTTGCTTGCAATTTAAACATATCATCACTCGGTGAATACGTTACAACGTGGTGTTATTTTCAAATAATCTTTTCCTCCTGATGAGGACATCAAGTCAAGACCAATTGGGATCAACGGACATGATGGTCTAGCCAGGGGTAAAGGAGAGATGATCTCCCTTGGGGAATATGATCATGGTGAAGGGGTGACGATTGTCATTGATCTATTCTATCTAGACCTCAATCCCTCCACCATAGGATACACCAGAAACCACCTCATTAAGATTAGACCAGCCAGAGCCAAACTACACGACGACAATGCACACATTAGCAGAGATGAGAATCAAGGAGTACCACGTTCCACCGCCCAAACTACTCGACCCAATGATCCCAGCTTGCAGAATCACTCGCAAGTCACCTATTTTAAAAAGAATGATCGAGCCAGAACCCAATTGGATCGATCATATTTGTAGATAGCACACGAACACATCATCGGAACTGCCACCAAGCCAAGGAACCTGTCCCATGAAGAATCCACTCATTCCTTTCACTCCAGCTTTGATACTCATTCGCAAACTACCTATTTTATGAAGAATGATCGAGTCAGAACCTACTTTGAACCAACAGACTTTGATTTGGAACACGAAGCCACACCCAGAACCAAGAATCAACGAGAAGTATGTTCTAGATCAGCCTACACTCAAGAATTCAGCCTTGGCTCGAGTTTTCATCAGAAAATGCCATATTTAGAAAGTTATGATCGAAGAAAACCAAACCATGACCGAGATAAATATGGAGTTGGGACATATGCTCCTATTTTGGCCAATACCGATCGGTTTAAATCAAGTACATACCTAAACCAAGTGGAGATTGATGCTCTGATATTTTACCCCACTCCTAAGAAGACTACATGTCGTTTTAGAGATGCCAAAATGACACAAGACACTGAACCCACAAGTGATTCAAAAAGGAAGGCCAAACTTACCATATTTGAAGCTAAGGAGAATCAATTCCCAACGGCTCTTTCCTTCACCATTACTGCATGTTTTGAAGACCATTTACTGAGCCTAGATGTCCCAAGGATCCATCAGTTCACACCCAAACTCTCAAGACTCAAGCACATCCACATTTGCCTTATTTGGACCGATTTCTTCTTAATGGCTCCAAGTGCCATATTTCTTTGAATGCTGCGATTTCTTTCTTGTTTTAGTCATTCTAACCCTTGTATTTTGAGCCTATAAAAGCTCAGATCGTTTGTTCTTGTAAATGACCCTTGATCAAATTTTCAAAGTTAATAAGAAAACTATTTTTTTTCTCTTCGCAAAGTTACGAATTCTTTGTGATTCTTTTCAATAGATCTTATTTGAGTGATTCATATAAATTCTTTTGAGTCTGCAATACAAGTTATTGGGTGATTCATTAGCTTGTCTTGTTCATCAATTGAGAGAGTCAATAATTTCATCCCACCTCTACTTCTATGTATCTTCCGCTTCGCATAGGCTTGGAATCCTTTGATCATCAAGTGATCTAATCTCGGTGAGATTCTGAGGCTATATCACTTCCTATCATGATTCTTTGGTCTCCCAGGATTGCATCTCCTCCATGAAGGTGGCAACACACCTAATATGTTATTTCTTGGCCATAAAAGCATGATTTGTACATGCCCAATACCATCATAGTATGTATCCTTCCACCTTTGAGTTGTATACCAGTCATTGACGTAATCTTCAACCTTTTGTTTCATCTCTATGATGACAAATAGAGCATGAACATATGGTATACCAGTCATCTGCCACTTCCTGCAACCACACGTGCTGTCATTCATATCCACTGAGAAAATGTTATTACCCAATTATACCTCATGCTTATTGTGCCTTGCCATCCATCTTTTAGAAAACTGAGATCCACCAATCATCTTATCTATCTCTGCATGTGCTCTCTTTGTGAATCTAGTCCTTAATCTTCCAGCAATGAAATACCTCTTCTCATTACGCACCATCCTCCTAATGTCTTCCAATAGGTCTAGTAAAGGTTTTCTCCTTGCTAGTCGGATTGTTCTATTGAAATACTCACTCAGATTTTTCAAGTGAGACTGACTTGTTTATGTGGATTGCAGCATTCCTTGACGCACTGAGGCCTTCTGGAAGGAATTCAATCAGGTGAAGGGCATGTGGAAGAATCGGGCGGATTTGGAAGGTTGAAGATGCTGGAATTGCAGCACTTTTTGGTCTGGTTTCCTTTCCTGAAGAAAGTTCTAGACCATATCCTCGGATTAGTCTTTAGTAGAGATTCATAAGCACTTTAATTGTAGCTCTTCAGTTCTTGCATATGACCAATAAAATCTCCTTTTGTGTAACTCCTAGCAATCTTTCAGAAGAGTCGTTGAAGCTCCATATCATGGCTATTCCTCTTCCAATTGTCCATGATGTGCCTAGCACATTGCCTATGTTCAACTTCTGGAATGACTGTGTCAATTGCTTTAACTAAGCCCTAAAAAAGATACAGTTTGATGAGGGAAAAAAATCGATAATGATAAAAGTTAAAGAACAATATGATTGAAAAGATGATACTTACAGATTGTTTGTCTGATATGATTGCTACGACTTTTCCATCTCCAAGTTTCAATTTTGCAAAGAGCATCTTAATAAACCAATCCCAGTTATCATCATTCTCAATTTCAACTATAGCTCACGCAATGGGAACAATTCTATCATCTCCATCTTTCCCAACAACAGCTAAGAGATGTCCATTAACGTCAAATTTAATAAACGCACCATCTATTCCTATGATAGGCCTACATGTTTCCTTCCAAGAGACTATTTGTGTTTTAAAACAAATAAACAGAAGAAAAAACCTTTGTAAGCTTCCAATTGTTGGCCCAAGAGTTGTCTCAATCTCAAATATAGTCCCATGATTAGTTCGGAAGATCTCTATTTGGTAATCTCATATCCATGAAAAATGATCTTCATGAATAGCTTTTCTCTCTCTCATAACTTATGTCTTTGCTTTTGCACATTGGTCTTCAGCTACAGTCATGTTGTACTCTCTCTTGACCTCCTCAACCACCTCTACTTTTGTCATTTTCGGATTCTTTCTCAACCTTTTTGAAAACAACCAAGCAATTGTTCATTGTTTCAACATCTTTGAGTAAGATGACCTCACACACAAATGTTGATCCTTATAGATTTTTACTTACATCTTATGTTTCTTCTTATGATATGAGCAGTTGCATCTCCATGCACATTTGCCATAAGTGTCAGAGCACTTGGCACCAATCTTCAAGCTTTTTGACCTGTAAAACTTAATGTCATATCTTGTTTTCAGAGAATACCTCTTCACATCAATCTTGAAATCTTCTGGGCTATTGAATGTTTTCCCCAACCTCAGCGGCTCTTCAGGATATTCAACTTCTCAAAGAACATCACCTTCGCCTTCAGGATCATCTTCATCATCACTGTTTGAGAAAGGTTCTGGAATCCTCTCATCATCTCCACTATCAGCATCGCTGTCAACTCCTTTATCCTCTTATTCTCTCGTATTGACTCCAAACTCAGCTACAAAGTCTCGATAATCTTCTTCCTCTATACCTATACCTCCACCTTCATTGTTCTCGTCTCTCTCGTTTTGATACCTAACTTCCTCACAATCTTCATCGCCAGCAACTGGACAATCATCACCACTCAATGCCTCATGATCTTCTTCAACATCTCCATCGTCTGATGTCTTTCGTTTTTGCTTTTTCTGCTTTTGTTTTGGTTTAGAAATAACCTCATCATCATCTTCTAGCTTATGTTTGCTTATTTAGTTTTTGATTAGCTTGAGGAATATCCTCACGAGATTCTTCATTTTTCGTCGGCGATTCCGGATGCGTAAACATGGTTTCCTTCGGATCGTTGGAGACATATCAAGCAGCGATAACTACTTCACCCAACGATTTTATGCAGCCAAGAAAGAAGGTATATCTCCATTAGCAAAATGTATCACAGCCATGTGAATGTTAGCATATGGTGTGGCAGCCGATGCGGTAGATGAATGCATCAAAATTGGAGGTACTATAGCTTTGGAGTGCTTGCAAAGATTCTGTAAAGGAACCGTACGAATGTATGAGCAAGAGTATCTCCGAGCCCCAACTCAAGATGACCAGAAAAGAATTTTGCGTGTTAGTGAGATGCGAGGGTTTCTGGGGATGATTGGGAGTATTGATTGCATGCACTGAGAATGGAAAAAATGTCCTACAGCATGGGAAGGTCAATTTACTCGGGAAGATAAAGGAACCACGACTGTTATTCTTGAAGCAGTTGCATCCCATGATCTATGGATCTTGCATGTTTTTTTGGATGTCCGGAGACATTGAACGATATAAACATTCTAGACCGTTCACCGATGTTCGATGATGTTGAACAGGGAAATACTCCAATAGTGAATTTCTTTGTGAACCAACATCCATATAATATGGCATACTACCTAGCTAACAGCGTCTATCATTCTTATCATACTTTCGTCAAATCGATTAGGCTACCTCAAAGTGAACCAGACAAGCTATTTGCACAACGTCAGGAAGGATGTCGGAAGGACATCAAAAGTGCATTTGGAGTGTTGCAGGCCCGATTTAAAATAACCAGCTTGCCTGTGGGATATAGCCGATTTGGCTATCATCATGAGGTCATATATCATATTGCATAATATGATTGTTGAGGATGAACGAGAGACATATACTCAACATTAGAATGATTATGATCAATCTGAGGCAAGTGAATCTAATACACAACCACCATTCTCGACTGAAGTGCTACATGTATTTACAAATCATGTGCGTGCTAGATACGAGTTACGTGATTCAAATGTATATCATGAATTGCAAGCCGATCTAGTAAAACACATATGGAGACAATTCAGAATGTTATGTGGTGAATGAGATTTTTAAGTTTGTGAGTTGAGATTATTGTATTAATTAAGTTATGAGTGTTTCCTTACTTGTGTTGTGTGTTTATCGTGTTGCATTTTAAGTTTTTCGTCACTGTTTATGTTTTAATAATAATGATTTATATATTTTATTTTTATTTATTTGCAAAAATAATTTTTATAAATAAAAACGAAAACAAAAATAAATAATAATTTTATTTAATATTAATTGTGATTAATATTATGTAATCACAAAAAACATAAACATAAATAAAATGAAAAATATGAAATAAAAATGGTGGGGTAAGGTGTTGTAAATTTATTAAACAAAACTATAGTAAAGAATAAAAATTAGATAGGTGTTAAATTATGATGTGAAAGAGAGAATGATATGGAATGTTAAAAAAAAAAGAAGGTGTTGTAATATTAACACCATTGTACATAATCTTAAGCTGCTTTCACCTTCAAATAAAAAACTCGAGTTTCTAACTATGTTTGATTTGGTTTACGGATTGGACAAAATTTCATAATAGAAAAAGGTATTAAGAGAGTCATGTTTTCTTATAAAAAAAAAGAAAAAAAAAAGTATATTAAGAGAGTCAAATAACCAATTTGACGTGAGAAAGATTCAAATAAAATCCCAAATTCTAAACTTGTACGGTATGTTGTAAAATGACTGATTCCAATTTATCAAATATAATGCCGACATAAATATAAGCTTAAGCCAGGAAACGCGTAATATCAGGAGAAACAAGAATCAGAATTTAGATCTGAAGAAAAAAAAAAGAGAAAGAGAATCTTATTGGTAGAGGAAGAGACAAATTTGAAAAAAATGGGAGCTGCGAAAAATATCTGGGCAATGGCCAACGCCGCCGAAGATGGAGCTAACGGCAACGACGACGTCTCCTCTCAGATTCCATATTCTACGTCTGTCGTCGAAACCTCTTTGCCTCTTCCACTCATGATTCCGCGTATCATGTTCGTTCGTTCTCTCTTTCCAATTTCACCGTTGATAAGCTCTGTTCCGATGAAATTGGATTTAGGCTACGGAGATTGATTTATTTTTTCTCCTTAAAATTGGGATTGAGGAAGAAGAAGTCTGACCTAGAACCAGAAGTTACCGTTTTATTACTCTTTTAGTTACCACTTGGATTGTTTTATGGAAGCAGTGGTTGTTGTAAAGTGTTTTGATGATGATGACATAGTGAAAGCTTCCTTATCTTGAAACTGATGAGATTAAAATAAGATAAAAAACAAAAACAAAGAAGTGATAAGACTGCTTGTTTTTGACTCATTTTCTGGTTATTGTTTCGTTTTCATGGCGGATTAGTCAGAAATAAAGATGGCTTGAGTCTTGTTTCTGTAGGAATAGAATTTAAAGCTACTTATTTTCTCTATGTAGCTACCTTGTACCTTTCTTTTGGTATTAATTGGTTCTTACTTAAATTTGTTGTGATGTATTATAATAGAGAGTTATGTAAAGATCTGTTCAAGAATTGGCGAGAGGTTGATGATTCACTCTTCTTTGTTGAAAGAGTATCTGGAGGCATCACAAATCTATGTAAGTCTTCCTTTGATGGAAATCATCATGTAATTTCTTTTACAAGTTTTGAGTATTACAATGTCAATGCTCATATTATACTTTGGTTCAATGTTGGGTTTCAATATGTTTCATGGAATCTGGTGTTAGTTTTTTTTTTTTTTTTTTTTTTAATCTTCTATAATTTTTTATGTTATCTTTTTTCATGATGGCAGTGCTGAAGGTTTCTGTGAAGGAAGATACTGATAGAGAAGTGTCTGTAACAGTGAGACTGTATGGGCCTAACACGGAGTATGTTATTAACCGGGAAAGAGAGCTACTGGTACTTTATCTATATACTCTTCATTTATTTTAATATATATGACAAGTCCCTTCCCCTTTTGTGTGCAGATTGAGTCATTTATTTATGTTTGTTCCGTGTTTTTGATGTCTTAGTTTGAGTTACCAAGAGTTTCTATGTTATTTGAATTATTTTTTTAGTGATGTCAACTTGAAGCATGAGCTTTACAGCGGAACATGGCAGAGTTTTTGCTCGATTTTTCTTGAAATATCAAAGGTTTCCTGTTATTCTTTTGCATCACTTCAAGTTTATCATTTGTCTTTTTCGCTATTTGCTCCTCACGTCTTCAATAGGCTATCAAGTATTTGTCGGCTGCCGGATTTGGTGCCAAGTTGCTTGGTGGATTTGGAAATGGCATGGTGCAATCATTCATATATGCAAGAACCTTAGAACCATCAGGTAGGCATTTGAAAATTTCATGGCAGAATATACAATTTCTGTGGAAAATATAATTTGTCTATTGTTGCTAAGTGGATAACCTGCAAAATTTCGTTTGGTTAATAAAACCTAGTGAGAATTTGACACCGAAAAAAGGAAAATGGATAAGCTGCATTGAATCCTGTTGTATAGTATGAAATTAAACTGAAAGAAGTTTTTTCAAAGATTTTGCATCATTAACATGAGTAGAACGTATCTATAAAATATGGATATTCCAGTCTTGTGTTCCATCTGTTTACAGTAATCATAGTGCTTCGCTGCTCAGTAGTATTCAGCTTCATTGACTTCAAATGAATCTCATTTCTCTTTTGTTGTGGGCAGACATGAGACAGCCAAAGATTGCTGCTGAAATTGCCAAAGAGCTTGGAAAGTTTCATAAAGTTGACATACCAGGTTCCAAAGAACCTCAGCTGTGGGTTGATATCTTGAAGTTCTTTGAAAAAGGTTATTTTAGTTTTTGTTTGTTTTGATTATTGTTGTATTTTTTTTTTATAATGATGTGTTGGCTCGATCTTATATAAACCACCAATAGTGGTGCCAGCTCTTATGCATTTTACCATGTCTGCATTGCAGCATCTACTCTTAGGTTTGAGGAACCTGATAAGCAGAAGCTCTATGAGACTATTTCGTTTGAAGAACTGCATAAAGAAATTATTGAGCTAAGGGTATTTCCTTCTATCCAGTAAAGATTTTTGTATGTTTGCCCTGTGTATGTGTTTTTGATATCTTATAATACTCCATTTCTAGTCTTGGAAAATTCTACTTGTCAAGTTCTTCCTGGGTGCGAATATGGTTTACCATATAAACCAGGCAATAAATGAATTTTAAATTTTTTGATGTTGGAATTTGTAGTTGTCTTTGTTGCACAGAAACAATTGTAATGTGCAAAAATGTGGCCATTCTTGAATGATGTCGAAGACTTTGTCCTCTGATTCTTGTCCTGTGCAGTTACTTGTTCAAAAATCTGCTAATGCTTTTTTCTGCTATCTAAAACAGTTGTGTTTATGATTGGTTGTACTTGCCAACACTTTGTCTCCTGCTTTGGTTTGATAGTATTTACTGATTCTGATGATTGATCAGGAATTCACAGGCTTACTGAACTCACCGGTGGTGTTTGCTCATAACGATTTACTATCTGGAAACCTGATGCTGAATGATGAAGAAGGTAGGAAAATCCCTTCTTTCTCGGCTGAAATCACAGAAATATAAAGATAGACATTGGCGCTTAAAAAATAGGGTCACTTTGTTACACGTAAAATTACATTTTAGTTTATTGGTTTAATGATGATGGTACTATACAAGATCCCAGAACCAACTTTAAGAGTTGGGTAACAATTTGGTTTGGGTTTAGTTGTCTTCTTCTGTATCCTTAGTAGTGATGATATTTAGTTTCTAACTTGATTTTCTTCATCTATATTTAGAGAAACTATACTTGATTGATTTCGAGTATGGTTCATACAACTATAGAGGCTTCGACATCGGAAATCACTTCAATGAATATGCAGGATACGACTGTGATTACAGTGTGTATGTCCAACTTGACTTCTTTTGTTGTTTCTAAAAATTTTCCTGAACAGATTCGAATCATAATTGCTCGTTGTGGTTTCTTTGTAGCTACCCAAGTAAAGAAGAACAATATCATTTCATCAAGCATTATTTACAGCCAGACAAACCAAACGAGGTAAGAACATATCAAACCTGGAATCAATAGAGTTTGTTTTTAATGGAGATAGTAATATGTAACTGTTAACTAAATATATCATGAGTTAAAATTGTAAATCTAAAAAATGTAAATGCAACACAAATGTAAAATTTTTGCGTTCTTCTTTTAAAACAATTTTGGCAATTGCAAAATATGTGTTGCCAATTGCAAAGCTAAAGAATATATATATACATTGTTTGTGTGAAACAGGCCAGTATCAGTGAAGTAGAATCAGTCTTTGTGGAGACAGATGCGTATAAATTAGCATCTCATTTGTACTGGGCAATATGGGCAATCATCCAGGTGAACTTGTTAACCATATAGTATATCGCTTAATTTTAATAACTTGTATTAAACTAATGTGATTGTTACAAATTTGGTGAAACAGGCAAGGATGTCTCCTATTGATTTTGATTATTTGGGTTACTTCTTTTTGCGGTACAAAGAATACAAGAAGCAGAAGCCACTTACCTTTCCACTTGTTAAATCTCACATGTCTGCGTCTGTCTAACCTTTGACCAAAAATGGTTAAATCTTGTCATATTTTTTATTTGTTGTTGGTCATGTTGTCATCAATTCTTGTAAAATTTGTTTGTGCTGTTAGTAAACCATGTCTGGTTTGTATGAATGACCTTGATTTGTGGAAGTAGTCACGCTTTATATCTCCAAGCACTCACAAGCAATGTGCTAAGAAGGACAAATAAAGCAACATAGTGATTAGAGTCCTCCTCCTTCACTAGATAGTTCACTCGCAATCTGTGGATCGCAAGATCTTAAATTTCTTTCTTCCAATGTGGGACGTTTTGAATTTTTGACATTTGGTCAATTTTTTTATATTTTATGTGCTCTATAGTCAAATTTTACATGGAATGGACATTTACATCCTAGTTTGACTGTTAATCATCTGATCAATCCAGCAACTAGGATGTGGAATATGATGGGAGTACAAAACCAATCCTCCCATCAACAAAATGTGTACTGTCTATTGAGGACATATACAAAAGCCATGTCAACACTAGCATTAGGAGTTTATTTTTGTACAAAGCTATACAAAATTGCACGCTTGCTTGTAGTTGCTATAAGACATACTCTTTAATGCATAGCTCCTAAATAATGTTTTTGTGAATGTGACATATTTTCTCACCCCTTGCATTTATTTATAGGGCCAAAAGAATTAACTAGTGCCATTGATCTTGTTAGCCGCTACAAGTTAGTGACTCCCCATGATTGTGTAAAGGACACTAATTCTCGCATTCACATAAACATCTAAGGACAGATAAATTAGGAGATGGAAGAACAGGCATGGTTGTCTTAACCTTACTGACCAATCACATAATTTTCAAGGAAACTTTTGTACATTTTTCTATTATGCTTTCATGAAAGGATTGAGGAGACTCACTATTAACTTCAAGTATGACCAACAAATCTTGCCCATATTAATTTCCTTACTTTGCATACTCTCTATGACCAAATAACGTCCCAGGACAAGTACAAAAACAAATCCTCCCATCAACAAAATTCGTAGTGTCTATTGAGGACATGTCAAAAGCCATGTCAACATAGCCAAAACACAAAAGGCTACATAAGAAACGAGGAAAGTTACGCAGAGGACCTACCCATCTCACTAACGAAGATCTCATGAAGCCAATCCAAATGACCAGACATTACATGAACATTAAGAATAGTTCGTCTTCATTACACTTTGAGCAATGAGATAGGCCACTCTGATGGTTGTTCGAAATTCCTTGACCAAATACCAATCCAAAAAATGTCTCAAAGATCTCTAGAGATTTCAGATACCTGATGCTTCAAAGATAGTCAAACTTTCAGTCTATTAACATCATTAACAAATTCCACCGCTTCGGAAGCAAAGTGATATTTGCTTAATCTGTGGCTGTGAATATTTTCAGCCCACAAAAAACTTGTCAATAAAGCTTCAGACAACGAGTTAAAGTCATTGAAAGGATCTCCTACTGTGAAGCAGGACTATGACCATTTGAATCTACAGAATAGTCTCCTTGCATGTAAGCCTCAACTACAAATTATATATATTTGTTTTCATTTGAAAGAGTCTTAACAAAAATACAATTAGTAAAGTTAGGCCGCGACTACAAAAAGAAATTAATGAGTTGAGCCAAGATAAACTAAAAAACATTATTGAACCTCCACTAACTGGTTTTCTAAGCAGTTAACCTGAGACACCAATTTTTGCGGCTGGTTTATGAAACTCGCTATTTTTCGTCGGTTTGAATCAATTGATAATATAAAGGGTGAAATGTCGAACCTAATCTAGAGCATGTCTGTAGTACTTAATATGTGGATTAAGCTAGCAAGTCAAGCAATATATTTTAGGGGTTTTTCTTACTAACAACCTAAAACACATAAATTTAAACTAGAGATGCTGAGTCTGTCACACTCTAACAAATCATGAACTAAAGATGCAAAAACTAAGACTAGTTGCAAAATCCTAAGTGACTCGAGTAGGTCACTCGAGTGGTGAACTCGAGTGGACTTGGCCGAGTGGTGCTAAACTACTAAATGAAAGCGGTAAACAAGAGATATAAAAATGATAACTAGTTCAAATAAAAGATAAAGGGATTTTTGGGATAGACTCATAGGATCATCTACACTCTCACGCCATGAGTGCTAATTTACTAAACTCAGGGTGAATCCCTTGACGACTGATCTCACTTCCAATCCAACCCACTGTCGTGGTGAAGAGTCTCAACAAGTGATTAAGGATCGATCCGTCAAAGCCAAGAAAGACTCATAACAAGTGAGTAGTTGGGTCATGACGTAAATCAACATCTGATGCACCAACTCTCACGTTATTGTGTCTTAATCCCTGGAAAAACTAGATCTGATGGTTCAAGGCACTTTTGCTGCTCATAAATTCATCTAAAATCATGATCCTCTTGATCAGAGAGGTACAAGCATTAAAACGAGAACCCAAGAGGGATTTTTAAACCGAATCAGCATTAATCAGCAAAAACCCATGGCGATCGAGTGAAACTACCTAATCCATCCCCGAAAACCCCTAAAACGACTACTCACTCATCGAGATCATCATCGAAACCAAAAGCCCAGAAAAGCTAAGACTTGTCATAGATGAGGGATGATCTGATGAGAAAGAAATTTGGAAAAAAGAACAGTAGATCAAGACTCGATCTTATTAAAATTACTAAGAGTTGCAAAATTCCGAATCAAAATCTAAAGATAAACTAGAGAGAGAAAACTAAGAGAGATAAACTAATTATAGCCTGAGAAAACTAAGAGAGATAAACTCATAACTCTTTGCAGAAATCCCTACGTCGCTTCATAGCCTGAGATGTCACATAAGTGATGACTCCTTGCAGCTCCGAGTACCTGAAATGACCACATGTATGCAAAATGCATGCAAACTAATGCAAATAGACTAAATATCCTAAATGGTAAATAAATGCAATAAGTGATAAGAGTAATGCCTAAAACCTATGCTAAGTTGCAATAAAATAGTAGTAAAAACATGCCAAAATGCAATGTTATCAAACTCCCCCAAACTTATCCTTTGCTTGCCCTCAAGCAAATAGAAAGAATAAGATGAAAGGAGTAAGAATGAAAGTGGGGACTCGGAACCTAGCAAACTAAGCAAACCTCTGAAGTCAACACCACAGTTAATAGTTCTAGCATGCAAATCACAACAGATTTACTTAAAAGCTTTAGCCATACTCATCACATAGAATTCAACACTAAGACTCAGCCAAAACAAGCATTCAAAGTAAACTATCCCTTTAACATTTATTAAACACGAACTGGTGGATCATGATATGCAATAACTAAAACTCATTTGGTTGAAGGACAAGTTTTAAGAGATAAAAGTGATCTCTTCTTCCTCTGGTTTAAGCGCAAGTATCAGGATCACTCATTGAAAAGGATTGAATTTTAAGAGAATGCTAAAGGTAAAGCCAACTAATGCATACAGGAGCAGACTATCATCTACCCATGATCATCCAATGACTTCCCTAACTCTAAAACCTCAAAAACTGAACCTAGCACTACCCTTTGGTTTTTAAAGACTTTCTTTCTTTCCTCTATGAATCCAAGGATCGATCTTTCTGTTTTTCTTCTAAGGAGAGGGTGTTTCTACATTTTTTTTTCTTTCACTTCTAGCGGATTTGGAAAATTTTCTATTTTTTTCTAAGACTTGACTCGACCACTTTGGTCGAGTAAGCTACTCGAGTGGTATTACTATATATATTTTTTCTCTTTCATTTCTTGACTCGGAGCTAACTCTTATCTTCCAAATCCTTTACTAGACTTATACATTTTTTACTACCCTCTCCAAAGGTATACATTTTTTTAGCAAACTCTTTTCTTTCTTTTCTTTCCCAATCTCAAACCCAAAACCCATTCGAACCCCTTAGCCTAATCTGATTCAAAAAGTGTAAATCAGAGACTACATGAGAGGCTATTCCTGTCGGCAAAACCTAACACCTTCTCTTTAATTCAATCTGAAAATAGGCCTCACTTCTCTCACAATTGATGTATTGGTCTGAAATGAAGTTTTTGGTTTGGTTTTGTGGAACTGTCTCGATGATGGAGACAGCTACTTGGATTAGCAAGAGTGGTAAAAGGTGAAAGAAAATCCAAGTATTTTGAGGTATCCATGAGTTTTAAGTTTTATAGCATATCATGATAATTAAGTTTTCAAATGTAAGATTCAAATTCATAGGGATAGATTTACAAGTCACAGTAAGTTTTTAACCAAGTGAGAGTGCTAAGTTCAATTCCAAGCAAGGTGCAGCCTTACGTTTCAAACTAAGGTGAATGCATAAGATAACTTATAACTATGGCACTGAAATCATCTGTTTGGTTATTAAGCTTTAATTGGTTAACTCGTCATCATCCCCTATGCTAAATCCAACAATCCTAAGAAAATGCAACTACATGACACTCTGTTATGGATTTTAGATGCACATAGATGAATGTAAAATTTGAATAAAGAAAACAAAGAAAACATGTCAAATACATCTCTTAGACACTCCCCCAAACTTAAATTACACAGTCCCTTGTGTAATAAAAATTCAAAGGGAAGCCTAAGAGATTAAACAAAGAAAACAAAAAAAGAGTTATGCAATGGTATATACAAAGGGAAGGTTGTGGTACCTCATTGGTGTGGAGTGAAGTAGGCGCCAATGCCAGCCTGCATGCTCTCCTGGGTATAGTGTGGAATAACTGGGGAGGTTCCTTGCATCGGCTTAGCTCCCTCGTGCGACTCGAGTGGACCACTCGACCAATGTTGGTAGAGTGGTGAAGTCTGCTGAAGTCTGGGGTCTGACTCGAGTGGACCACTCGACCCAGATGGTCGAGTGCCGTCTTCTGCGTACTCAACTTGACTTGGTTGGTCATGAGGAGTAGAGTCTTCTGGTGATGAATGCTCCAATTGCTCGACGGGATGGTCAGGGCATCTCTTCCTCTGCATCTGATCAACCGATGATCTCCGTGATGGTGAAGCATGGTAGAATCTTCGTGAAAAACCCCTAAGCGAGTTGGCTCTCCTCAAGTAAGTGGGAACTAAACTTGGTTTTCTTTGCTTACTCTCAGCAGCTGCCAACTTCTAGGTGAGGTTTTTCACCTTGTTCTTCAAGGCTTTGAATGCCTTGTCCTGCCACTTGTTCCACTTCTGAAGAAATCTAATCTTCTGATTAGCTTCGCGTAGAGATGTACACTCTGAGTCATCAAAATGGAAGGTTTGAGGCGGCTGAGTGCTGTCCATGAAAGATCGAAGGACTTCATCATCAGATTCTTGCACTTTAGCGTGTTGATCATAAAGATCTCTCTCAGGTGAGACAAATCTGACACTCTTCGCATCTTTTTCAGTGTAGATTTTAGGCAATCCTCCATAAGGTAGGAGGATTTTTGCCCTTCCAACTCGTGGGTGAGTGAAGTTGAAGGCATACTTATCCTCCACCTGGTTTGCACTGATTGTTTGCGTGTCACGCATATGCTCCAAATCCATCCAAAGTGGTGGTGTAGGGTGAGATGTCATAGGAGTTTCTAATGGTGAATTTAGGAGTTGTAGCAACAAGACACATATGGAGGCTGAAACTACACCTATTGATGTGAATATGAAGAATCAAAGCTTTCATTTCCTAGGATTTGACCATTTTCAAGCTGAGAATCCCAAAAACGGAGTTATAACCCTCCAAGATAAAAGTGAGAGTGAATAGAAGTGTTGTAGTCTCAAAGTAGTTGAAGCACCCTACAAAGGTGGTTAAGCAAGTCAAAGTAAGAAAAAAGCATCATAGCTTATCCCACAGTTTTGTTAGTTATTTGAATGTCATAGAAGTTACTAATGGTGAATTTGGGAGTTGTAGCAAGAAGACACATATAGAGGCTGAAACTACACCTATTGATGTGAATATGAAGAATCAAAGCTTTCATTTCCTAGAATTTGACCATTTTCAAACTAAGAATCCCAAAAACGGAGTTATGACCCTTCAAGATAGAAATGAGAGTGAATAAAAGTGTTGCAGTCTGAAAGTAGGGGAAGCATGCTACCAAGGTAGAAAAGAAAGTCAAAGTAAAAAAAAAGCATTATAGCTTATCCCACAGTTTTGTTAGTTATTTGAATGTCATAGGAGTTTCTAATGGTGAATTTGGGAGTTGTAGCAAGAAGACACATATGGAGGCTAAAACTACACCTATTGATGTGAATATGAAGAATCAAAGCTTTCATTTCCTAGGATTTGAAAATTTTCAAACTGAGAATCCCTAAAACGGAGTTATGACCCTTCAAGATAGAAATGAGAGTGAATAGAAGTGTTGTAGTCTGAAAGTAGGGGAAGCATGATACCAAGGTAGAAAAGAAAGTCAAAGTAAGAAAAAAGCATTATAGCTTATCCCACAGTTTTGTTAGTTATTTGAATGTTATAAGAGTTTCTAATGGTGAATTTAGGAGTTGTAGCAAGAAGACACATATGGAGGCTGAATCAACACCTATTGATATGAATATGACGAATCAAAGCTTTCATTTCCTAAAATTTGACCATTTTCAAGCTGAGAATCCCAATAACGGAGTTATGACCCTTCAAGATAGAAATGAGAGTGAATAGAAGTGTTGTAGTCTGAAAGTAGGGGAAGCATGCTACCAAGGTAGAAAAGAAAGTCAAAGTAAGAAAAAAACATTATGGCTTATCCCACAGTTTTGTTTGTTATTTGAATGTCATAGGAGTTTCTAATGGTGAATTTAGGAGTTGTAGCAAGAAGACACATATGGAGGCTGAAACAACACCTATTAATGTGAATATGAAGAATCAAAGCTTTCATTTCCTAGAATTTGACCATTTTCAAGCTGAGAATCCCTAAAACAGAGTTATAACCCTTCAAGATAGAAATGATAGTGAATAGAAGTGTTGTAGTCTCTAAGTAGTTAAAGCATCCTACAAAGGTGGAGAAGCAAGTCAAAGTAAAAAAAAAGCATTATAGCTTATCCCACAGTTTTGTTAGTTATTTGAATGTCATAAGAGTTTCTAATGGTGAATTTGGGAGTTGTAGCAACAAGACACATATAAAGGCTAAAACTTAACCTATAGATGTGAATATGAAGAATCAAAGCTTTTATTTCCTAGGATTTGACCATTTTCAAACTGAGAATCCCAAAAACGGAGTCATGACCCTTCAAGATAGATATGAGAGTGAATAGAAGTGTTGTAGTCTCAAAGTAGGGGAAGCACCCTACAAAGGTGGTTAAGCAAGTCAAAGTAAGAAAAAAGCATCATAGCTTATCCCACAGTTTTGTTAGTTATTTGAATGTCATAGAAGTTTCTAATTTTGAATTTGGGAGTTGTAGCAACAAGACACATATGGAGGCTGAAACTACACCTATTGATGTGAATATGAAGAATCAAAGCTTTCATTTCATAGGATTTGAAAATTTTCAAACTGAGAATCCCTAAAACGGAGTTATGACCCTTCAAGATAGAAATGAGAGTGAATAGAAGTGTTGTAGTCTGAAAGTAGGGGAAGCATGCTACCACGGTAGAAAAGAAAGTCAAAGTAAGAAAAAAGCATTATAGCTTATCCCACAGTTTTGTTAATTATTTGAATGTCATAGGAGTTTCTAATGGTGAATTTAGGAGTTGTAGCAAGAAGACACATATGGAGGCTGAAACAACACCTATTGATGTGAATATGAAGAATCAAAGCTTTTATTTCCTAAAATTTGACCATTTTCAAGCTGAGAATCCCAAAAACGGAGTTATGACCCTTCAAGATAGAAATGAGAGTGAATAGAAGTGTTGTAGTCTGAAAGTAGGGGAAGCATGCTACCAAGGTAGAAAAGAAAGTCAAAGTAAGAAAAAAACATTATGGCTAATCCCACAGTTTTGTTAGTTATTTGAATGTCATAGGAGTTTCTAATGGTGAATTTAGGAGTTGTAGCAAGAAGACACATATAGAGGCTGAAACAACACCTATTGATGTGAATACGAAGAATCAAAGCTTTCATTTCCTAGAATTTGACAATTTTTAAACTGAGAATCCCAAAAATGGAGTTATGACCCTTCAAGATAGAAATGAGAGTGAATAGAAGTGGTGTAGTCTCAAAGTAGGGGAAGCATGCTACCAAGGTAGAAAAGAAAGTCAAAGTAAAAAAAAAGCATTATAGCTTATCCCACAGTTTTGTTAGTTATTTGAATGTCATAGGAGTTTCTAATGGTGAATTTGTGAGTTGTAGCAAGAAGACACATATGGAGGCTAAAACTACACCTATTGATGTGAATATGAAGAATCAAAGCTTTCATTTCCTAGGATTTGAAAATTTTCAAACTGAGAATCCCTAAAACGGAGTTATGACCCTTCAAGATAGAAATGAGAGTGAATAGAAGTGTTGTAGTCTGAAAATAGTTAAAGCATCCTACAAAGGTGGAGAAGCAAGTCAAAGTAAAAAAAAAGCATTATAGCTTATCCCACAGTTTTGTTAGTTATTTGAATGTCATAAGAGTTTCTAATGGTGAATTTGGGAGTTGTAGCAACAAGACACATATGAAGGCTGAAACTAAACCTATAGATGTGAATATGAAGAATCAAAGCTTTTATTTCATAGGATTTGACCATTTTCAAACTGAGAATCCCAAAAACGGAGTTATGACCCTTCAAGATAGATATGAGAGTGAATAGAAGTGTTGTAGTCTCAAAGTAGGGGAAGCACCCTACAAAGGTGGTTAAGCAAGTCAAAGTAAGAAAAAAGCATCATAGCTTATCCCACAGTTTTGTTAGTTATTTGAATGTCATAGAAGTTTCTAATTTTGAATTTGGGAGTTGTAGCAACAAGACACATATGGAGGCTGAAACTACACCTATTGATGTGAATATGAAGAATCAAAGCTTTCATTTCATAGGATTTGAAAATTTTCAAACTGAGAATCCCTAAAACGGAGTTATGACCCTTCAAGATAGAAATGAGAGTGAATAGAAGTGTTGTAGTCTGAAAGTAGGGGAAGCATGCTACCACGGTAGAAAAGAAAGTCAAAGTAAGAAAAAAGCATTATAGCTTATCCCACAGTTTTGTTAATTATTTAAATGTCATAGGAGTTTCTAATGGTGAATTTAGGAGTTGTAGCAAGAAGACACATATGGAGGCTGAAACAACACCTATTGATGTGAATATGAAGAATCAAAGCTTTCATTTCCTAAAATTTGACCATTTTCAAGCTGAGAATCCCAAAAACGGAGTTATGACCCTTCAAGATAGAAATGAGAGTGAATAGAAGTGTTGTAGTCTGAAAGTAGGGGAAGCATGCTACCAAGGTAGAAAAGAAAGTCAAAGTAAGAAAAAAACATTATGGCTAATCCCACAGTTTTGTTAGTTATTTGAATGTCATAGGAGTTTCTAATGGTGAATTTAGGAGTTGGAGCAAGAAGACACATATGGAGGCTGAAACAACATCTATTAATGTGAATATGAAGAAACAAAGCTTTCATTTCCTAGGATTTGACCAATTTCAAGCTGAGAATCCCAAAAACGGAGTTATAACCTTTCAAGATAAAAATGAGAGTGAATAGAAGTGTTGTAGTCTCAAAGTAGGGAAAGCACCCTACAAAGGTGGTTAAGCAAGTCAAAGTAAGAAAAAAGCATCATAGCTTATCCCACAGTTTTGTTAATTATTTGAATGTCATAGAAGTTTCTAATGGTGAATTTGGGAGTTGTAGCAGCAAGACACATATGGAGGCTGAAACTTCTATGGCTTATCCCACAGTTTTGTTAGTTATTTGACTGTCATAGGAGTTTCTAATGGTGAATTTAGGAGGTGTAGCAAGAAGACACATATGGAGGCTCAAACAACACCTATTGATGTGAATATGAAGAATGAAAGCTTTCATTTCCTAGGATTTGACCATTTTCAAGCTGAGAATCCCAAAAACGGAGTTATAACCTTTCAAGATAAAAATGAGAGTAAATAGAAGTGTTGTAGTCTTAAAGTAGTTGAAGCACCCTACAAAGGTGGTTAAGCAAGTCAAAGTAAGAAAAAAGCATCATAGCTTTTCCCACAGTTTTGTTAGTTATTTGAATGTCATAGAAGTTTCTAATGGTGAATTTGGGAGTTGTAGCAAGAAGACACATATAGAGGCTGAAACTACACCTATTGATGTGAATATGAAGAAACAAAGCTTTCATTTCCTAGGATTTGACCATTTTCAAGCTGAGAATCCCAAAAACTGAGTTATAACCTTTCAAGATAAAAATGAGAGTGAATAGAAGTGTTGTAGTCTCAAAGTAAGGGAAGCATGCTACCAAGGTATAAAAGAAAGTCAAAGTAAGAAAAAAGCATTATGGCTTATCCCACAGTTTTGTTAGTTATTTGACTGTCATAGGAGTTTCTAATGGTGAATTTAGGAGGTGTAGCAAGAAGACACATATGGAGGCTCAAACAACACCTATTGATGTGAATATGAAGAATCAAAGCTTTCATTTCCTAGGATTTGACCATTTTCAAGCTGAGAATCCCAAAAACTGAGTTATAACCTTTCAAGATAAAAATGAGAGTGAATAGAAGTGTTGTAGTCTTAAAGTAGTTGAAGCACCCTACAAAGGTGGTTAAGCAAGTCAAAGTAAGAAAAAAGCATTATGGCTTATCCCTCAGTTTTGTTAGTTATTTGAATGTCATAGGAGTTTCTAATGGTGGATTTAGGAGTTGTAGCAAGAAGACACATATGGAGGCTGAAACAACACCTATTGATGAGAATATGAAGAATGAAAGCTTTCATTTCCTAGGATTTGACCTTTTTCAAGCTGAGAATCCCAAAAACGGAGTTATAACCTTTCAAGATAAAAATGAGAGTGAATAGAAGTGTTGTAGTCTTAAAGTAGTTGAAGCACCCTACAAAGGTGGTTAAGCAAGTCAAAGTAAGAAAAAAGCATCATAGCTTTTCCCACAGTTTTGTTATTTATTTGAATGTCATAGAAGTTTCTAATGGTGAATTTGGGAGTTGTAGCTAGAAGACACATATGGAGGCTAAAACTACACCTATTGATGTGAATATGAAGAATCAAAGCTTTCATTTCCTAGGATTTGACCATTTTCAATCTAAGAATCCCAAAAACGGAGTTATTACCCTTCAAGATAGAAATGAGAGTGAATAGAAGTGTTGTAGTCTCAAAGTAGGGGAAGCATGCTACCAAGGTGGAAAAGAAAGTCAAAGTAAGAAAAAAACATTATAGCTTATCCTACAGTTTTATTAGTTATTTGAATGTCATAGGAATTTCTAATGGTGTATTTAGGAGTTGTAGCAACAAGACACATATGGAGGCTGAAACTACACCTATTGATGTGAATATAAAGAAACAAAGCTTTCATTTCCTAGGATTTGACCATTTTCAAGCTGAGAATCCCAAAAACGGAGTTATAACCTTTCAAGATAAAAATGAGAGTAAATAGAAGTGTTGTAGTCTTAAAGTAGTTGAAGCACCCTACAAAGGTGGTTAAGCAAGTCAAAGTAAGAAAACAGCATCATAGCTTTTCCCACAGTTTTGTTAGTTATTTGAATGTCATAGAAGTTTCTAATGGTGAATTTGGGAGTTGTAGCAAGAAGACACATATAGAGGCTGAAACTACACCTATTGATGTGAATATGAAGAAACAAAGCTTTCATTTCCTAGGATTTGACCATTTCAAGCTGAGAATCCCAAAAACTGAGTTATAACCTTTCAAGATAAAAATGGGAGTGAATAGAAGTGTTGTAGTCTCAAAGTAAGGGAAGCATGCTACCAAGGTATAAAAGAAAGTCAAAGTAAGAAAAAAGCATTATGGCTTATCCCACAGTTTTGTTAGTTATTTGACTGTCATAGGAGTTTCTAATGGTGAATTTAGGAGGTGTAGCAAGAAGACACATATGGAGGCTCAAACAACACCTATTGATGTGAATATGAAGAATGAAAGCTTTCATTTCCTAGGATTTGACCTTTTTCAAGCTGAGAATCCCAAAAACGGCATTATGACCCTTTAAGATAAAACTGAGAGTGAATGGAAGTGTTGTAGTCTCACAGTAGTTGAAGCATCCTACAAAAGTGGAGAAGCAAGTCAAAGTAAAAAAAAAGCATTATAGCTTATCCCACAGTTTTGTTAGTTATTTGAATGTCATAGGAGTTTCTAATGGTGAATTTGGGAGTTGTAGCAAGAAGACACATATGGAGGCTGAAACTACACCTATTGATGTGAATATGAAGAATCATAGCTTTCATTTCCTAGGATTTGACCATTTTCAATCTAAGAATCCCAAAAACGGAGTTATTACCCTTCAAGATAGAAATGAGAGTGAATAGAAGTGTTGTAGTCTCAAAGTAGGGGAAGCATGCTACCAAGGTGGAAAAGAAAGTCAAAGTAAGAAAAAAACATTATAGCTTATCCTACAGTTTTATTAGTTATTTGAATGTCATAGGAATTTATAATGGTGTATTTAGGAGTTGTAGCAACAAGACACATATGGAGGCTGAAACTACACCTATTGATGTGAATATGAAGAAACAAAGCTTTCATTTCCTAGGATTTGACCATTTTCAAGCTGAGAATCCCAAAAACGGAGTTATAACCTTTCAAGATAAAAATGAGAGTGAATAGAAGTGTTGTAGTCTTAAAGTAGTTGAAGCACCCTACAAAGGTGGTTAAGCAAGTCAAAGTAAGAAAAAAGCATCATAGCTTTTCCCACAGTTTTGTTATTTATTTGAATGTCATAGAAGTTTCTAATGGTGAATTTGGGAGTTGTAGCTAGAAGACACATATGGAGGCTGAAACTACACCTATTGATGTGAATATGAAGAATCAAAGCTTTCATTTCCTAGGATTTGACCATTTTCAAGCTAAGAATCCCAAAAACGGAGTTATTACCCTTCAAGATAGAAATGAGAGTGAATAGAAGTGGTGTAGTCTCAAAGTAGGGGAAGCATGCTACCAAGGTGGAAAAGAAAGTCAAAGTAAGAAAAAAACATTATAGCTTATCCTACAGTTTTATTAGTTATTTGAATGTCATAGGAATTTCTAATGGTGTATTTAGGAGTTGTAGCAACAAGACACATATGGAGGCTGAATCTACACCTATTGATGTGAATATAAAGAAACAAAGCTTTCATTTCCTAGGATTTGACCATTTTCAAGCTGAGAATCCCAAAAACGGAGTTATAACCTTTCAAGATAAAAATGAGAGTAAATAGAAGTGTTGTAGTCTTAAAGTAGTTGAAGCACCCTACAAAGGTGGTTAAGCAAGTCAAAGTAAGAAAAAAGCATCATAGCTTTTCCCACAGTTTTGTTAGTTATTTGAATGTCATAGAAGTTTCTAATGGTGAATTTGGGAGTTGTAGCAAGAAGACACATATAGAGGCTGAAACTACACCTATTGATGTGAATATGAAGAAACAAAGCTTTCATTTCCTAGGATTTGACCATTTTCAAGCTGAGAATCCCAAAAACTGAGTTATAACCTTTCAAGATAAAAATGAGAGTGAATAGAAGTGTTGTAGTCTTAAAGTAGTTGAAGCACCCTACAAAGGTGGTTAAGCAAGTCAAAGTAAGAAAAAAGCATTATGGCTTATCCCTCAGTTTTGTTAGTTATTTGAATGTCATAGGAGTTTCTAATGGTGGATTTAGGAGTTGTAGCAAGAAGACACATATGGAGGCTGAAACTACACCTATTGATGTGAATATGAAGAATCAAAGCTTTCATTTCCTAGGATTTGACCATTTTCAAGCTAAGAATCCCAAAAACGGAGTTATTACCCTTCAAGATAGAAATGAGAGTGAATAGAAGTGGTGTAGTCTCAAAGTAGGGGAAGCATGCTACCAAGGTGGAAAAGAAAGTCAAAGTAAGAAAAAAACATTATAGCTTATCCTACAGTTTTATTAGTTATTTGAATGTCATAGGAATTTCTAATGGTGTATTTAGGAGTTGTAGCAACAAGACACATATGGAGGCTGAAACTACACCTATTGATGTGAATATAAAGAAACAAAGCTTTCATTTCCTAGGATTTGACCATTTTCAAGCTGAGAATCCCAAAAACGGAGTTATAACCTTTCAAGATAAAAATAGAAGTGTTGTAGTCTTAAAGTAGTTGAAGCACCCTACAAAGGTGGTTAAGCAAGTCAAAGTAAGAAAAAAGCATTATGGCTTATCCCTCAGTTTTGTTAGTTATTTGAATGTCATAGGAGTTTCTAATGGTGGATTTAGGAGTTGTAGCAAGAAGACACATATGGAGGCTGAAACAACACCTATTGATGAGAATATGAAGAATGAAAGCTTTCATTTCCTAGGATTTGACCTTTTTCAAGCTGAGAATCCCAAAAACGGAGTTATAACCTTTCAAGATAAAAATGAGAGTGAATAGAAGTGTTGTAGTCTTAAAGTAGTTGAAGCACCCTACAAAGGTGGTTAAGCAAGTCAAAGTAAAAAAAAGCATCATAGCTTTTCCCACAGTTTTGTTATTTATTTGAATGTCATAGAAGTTTCTAATGGTGAATTTGGGAGTTGTAGCTAGAAGACACATATGGAGGCTGAAACTACACCTATTGATGTGAATATGAAGAATCAAAGCTTTCATTTCCTAGGATTTGACCATTTTCAAGCTAAGAATCCCAAAAACGGAGTTATTACCCTTCAAGATAGAAATGAGAGTGAATAGAAGTGGTGTAGTCTCAAAGTAGGGGAAGCATGCTACCAAGGTGGAAAAGAAAGTCAAAGTAAGAAAAAAACATTATAGCTTATCCTACAGTTTTATTAGTTATTTGAATGTCATAGGAATTTCTAATGGTGTATTTAGGAGTTGTAGCAACATGACACATATGGAGGCTGAAACTACACCTATTGATGTGAATATAAAGAAACAAAGCTTTCATTTCCTAGGATTTGACCATTTTCAAGCTGAGAATCCCAAAAACGGAGTTATAACCTTTCAAGATAAAAATGAGAGTGAATAGAAGTGTTGTAGTCTTAAAGTAGTTGAAGCACCCTACAAAGGTGGTTAAGCAAGTCAAAGTAAGAAAAAAGCATCATAGCTTTTCCCACAGTTTTGTTAGTTATTTGAATGTCATAGAAGTTTCTAATGGTGAATTTGGGAGTTGTACCAAGAAGACACATATAGAGGCTGAAACTACACCTATTGTTGTGAATATGAAGAATCAAAGCTTTCATTTCCTAGGATTTGACCATTTTCAAACTGAGAATACGAAAAACGGAGTTATGACCCTGAAAGATAGAAATGAGACTGAATAGAAGTGTTGTAGTCTCAAAGTAGGGGAAGCATGCTACCAAGGTGGAAAAGAAAGTCAAAGTAAGAAAAAAACATTATAGCTTATCCTACAGTTTTGTTAGTTATTTGAATGTCATAGGAGTTTCTACTGGTGAATTTAGGAGTTGTAGCAACAAGACACATATGGAGGCTGAAACTACACCTATTGATGTGAAGATGAAGAAACAAAGCTTTCATTTCCTAGGATTTGACCATTTTCAAGCTGAGAATCCCAAAAACGGAGTTATAAACTTTCAAAATAAAAATGAGAGTGAATAGAAGTGTTGTAGTCTTAAAGTAGTTGAAGCACCCTACAAAGGTGGTTAAGCAAGTCAAAGTAAGAAAAATGCATTATAGCTTATCCCACAGTTTTGTTAGTTATTTGAATGTCATAGAAGTTTCTAATGGTGAATTTGGGAGTTGTAGCTAGAAGACACATATGGAGGCTGAAACTACACCTATTGATGTGAATATGAAGAATCAAAGCTTTCATTTCCTAGGATTTGACCATTTTCAAGCTAAGAACCCTAAAAACGGAGTTATTTCCCGTCAAGATAAAAATGAGAGTTAATAGAAGTGTTGTAGTCTTAAAGTAGTTGAAGCACCCTACAAAGGTGGTTAAGCAAGTCAAAGTAAGAAAAAAGCATCATAGCTTTTCCCACAGTTTTGTTAGTTATTTGAATGTCATAGAAGTTTCTAATGGTGAATTTGGGAGTTGTAGCAAGAAGACACATATAGAGGCTGAAACTACACCTATTGATGTGAATATGAAGAAACAAAGCTTTCATTTCCTAGGATTTGACCATTTTCAAGCTGAGAATCCCAAAAACTGAGTTATAACCTTTCAAGATAAAAATGAGAGTGAATAGAAGTGTTGTAGTCTTAAAGTAGTTGAAGCACCCTACAAAGGTGGTTAAGCAAGTCAAAGTAAGAAAAAAGCATTATGGCTTATCCCTCAGTTTTGTTAGTTATTTGAATGTCATAGGAGTTTCTAATGGTGGATTTAGGAGTTGTAGCAAGAAGACACATATGGAGGCTGAAACAACACCTATTGATGAGAATATGAAGAATGAAAGCTTTCATTTCCTAGGATTTGACCTTTTTCAAGCTGAGAATCCCAAAAACGGAGTTATAACCTTTCAAGATAAAAATGAGAGTGAATAGAAGTGTTGTAGTCTTAAAGTAGTTGAAGCACCCTACAAAGGTGGTTAAGCAAGTCAAAGTAAGAAAAAAGCATCATAGCTTTTCCCACAGTTTTGTTATTTATTTGACTGTCATAGAAGTTTCTAATGGTGAATTTGGGAGTTGTAGCTAGAACACACATATGGAGGCTGAAACTACACCTATTGATGTGAATATGAAGAATCAAAGCTTTCATTTCCTAGGATTTGACCATTTTCAAGCTGAGAATCCCAAGAACTGAGTTATAACCTTTCAAGATAAAAATGAGAGTGAATAGAAGTGTTGTAGTCTTAAAGTAGTTGAAGCACCCTACAAAGGTGGTTAAGCAAGTCAAAGTAAGAAAAAAGCATTATGGCTTATCCCTCAGTTTTGTTAGTTATTTGAATGTCATAGGAGTTTCTAATGGTGGAATTAGGTGTTGTAGCAAGAAGACACATATGGAGGCTGAAACAACACCTATTGATGTGAATATGAAGAATGAAAGCTTTCATTTCCTAGGATTTGACCTTTTTCAAGCTGAGAATCCCAAAAACGGAGTTATAACCTTTCAAGATAGAAATGAGAGTGAATAGAAGTGTTGTAGTCTTAAAGTAGTTGAAGCACCCTACAAAGGTGGTTAAGCAAGTCAAAGTAAGAAAAAAGCATCATAGCTTTTCCCACAGTTTTGTTATTTATTTGAATGTCATAGAAGTTTCTAATGGTGAATTTGCGAGTTGTAGCTAGAAGACACATATGGAGGCTGAAACTACACCTATTGATGTGAATATGAAGAATCAAAGCTTTCATTTCCTAGGATTTGACCATTTTCAAGCTAAGAATCCCAAAAACGGAGTTATTACCCTTCAAGATAGAAATGAGAGTGAATAGAAGTGGTGTAGTCTCAAAGTAGGGGAAGCATGCTACCAAGGTGGAAAAGAAAGTCAAAGTAAGCAAAAAAACATTATAGCTTATCCTACAGTTTTATTAGTTATTTGAATGTCATAGGAATTTCTAATGGTGTATTTAGGAGTAGTAGCAACAAGACACATATGGAGGCTGAAACTACACCTATTGATGTGAATATAAAGAAACAAAGCTTTCTCTTCCTAGGATTTGACCATTTTCAAGCTGAGAATCCCAAAAACGGAGTTATAACCTTTCAAGATAAAAATGAGAGTGAATAGAAGTGTTGTAGTCTTAAAGTAGTTGAAGCACCCTACAAAGGTGGTTAAGCAAGTCAAAGTAAGAAAAAAGCATCATAGCTTTTCCCACAGTTTTGTTAGTTATTTGAATGTCATAGAAGTTTCTAATGGTGAATTTGGGAGTTGTACCAAGAAGACACATATAGAGGCTGAAACTACACCTATTGTTGTGAATATGAAGAATCAAAGCTTTCATTTCCTAGGATTTGACCATTTTCAAACTGAGAATACGAAAAACGGAGTTATGACCCTGAAAGATAGAAATGAGACTGAATAGAAGTGTTGTAGTCTCAAAGTAGGGGAAGCATGCTACCAAGGTGGAAAAGAAAGTCAAAGTAAGAAAAAAACATTATAGCTTATCCTACAGTTTTGTTAGTTATTTGAATGTCATAGGAGTTTCTACTGGTGAATTTAGGAGTTGTAGCAACAAGACACATATGGAGGCTGAAACTACACCTATTGATGTGAATATAAAGAAACAAAGCTTTCATTTCCTAGGATTTGACCATTTTCAAGCTGAGAATCCCAAAAACGGAGTTATAACCTTTCAAGATAAAAATGAGAGTGAATAGAAGTGTTGTAGTCTTAAAGTTGTTGAAGCACCCTACAAAGGTGGTTAAGCAAGTCAAAGTAAGAAAAACGCATCATAGCTTTTCCCACAGTTTTGTTAGTTATTTGAATGTCATAGAAGTTTCTAATGGTGAATTTGGGAGTTGTAGCAAGAAGACACATATAGAGGCTGAAACTACACCTATTGATGTGAATATGAAGAAACAAAGCTTTCATTTCCTAGGATTTGACCATTTTCAAGCTGAGAATCCCAAGAACTGAGTTATAACCTTTCAAGATAAAAATGAGAGTGAATAGAAGTGTTGTAGTCTTAAAGTAGTTGAAGCACCCTACAAAGGTGGTTAAGCAAGTCAAAGTAAGAAAAAAGCATTATGGCTTATCCCTCAGTTTTGTTAGTTATTTGAATGTCATAGGAGTTTCTAATGGTGGAATTAGGTGTTGTAGCAAGAAGACACATATGGAGGCTGAAACAACACCTATTGATGTGAATATGAAGAATGAAAGCTTTCATTTCCTAGGATTTGACCTTTTTCAAGCTGAGAATCCCAAAAACGGAGTTATAACCTTTCAAGATAGAAATGAGAGTGAATAGAAGTGTTGTAGTCTTAAAGTAGTTGAAGCACCCTACAAAGGTGGTTAAGCAAGTCAAAGTAAGAAAAAAGCATCATAGCTTTTCCCACAGTTTTGTTATTTATTTGAATGTCATAGAAGTTTCTAATGGTGAATTTGCGAGTTGTAGCTAGAAGACACATATGGAGGCTGAAACTACACCTATTGATGTGAATATGAAGAATCAAAGCTTTCATTTCCTAGGATTTGACCATTTTCAAGCTAAGAATCCCAAAAACGGAGTTATTACCCTTCAAGATAGAAATGAGAGTGAATAGAAGTGGTGTAGTCTCAAAGTAGGGGAAGCATGCTACCAAGGTGGAAAAGAAAGTCAAAGTAAGAAAAAAACATTATAGCTTATCCTACAGTTTTATTAGTTATTTGAATGTCATAGGAATTTCTAATGGTGTATTTAGGAGTAGTAGCAACAAGACACATATGGAGGCTGAAACTACACCTATTGATGTGAATATAAAGAAACAAAGCTTTCTCTTCCTAGGATTTGACCATTTTCAAGCTGAGAATCCCAAAAACGGAGTTATAACCTTTCAAGATAAAAATGAGAGTGAATAGAAGTGTTGTAGTCTTAAAGTAGTTGAAGCACCCTACAAAGGTGGTTAAGCAAGTCAAAGTAAGAAAAAAGCATCATAGCTTTTCCCACAGTTTTGTTAGTTATTTGAATGTCATAGAAGTTTCTAATGGTGAATTTGGGAGTTGTACCAAGAAGACACATATAGAGGCTGAAACTACACCTATTGTTGTGAATATGAAGAATCAAAGCTTTCATTTCCTAGGATTTGACCATTTTCAAACTGAGAATACGAAAAACGGAGTTATGACCCTGAAAGATAGAAATGAGACTGAATAGAAGTGTTGTAGTCTCAAAGTAGGGGAAGCATGCTACCAAGGTGGAAAAGAAAGTCAAAGTAAGAAAAAAACATTATAGCTTATCCTACAGTTTTGTTAGTTATTTGAATGTCATAGGAGTTTCTACTGGTGAATTTAGGAGTTGTAGCAACAAGACACATATGGAGGCTGAAACTACACCTATTGATGTGAATATAAAGAAACAAAGCTTTCATTTCCTAGGATTTGACCATTTTCAAGCTGAGAATCCCAAAAACGGAGTTATAACCTTTCAAGATAAAAATGAGAGTGAATAGAAGTGTTGTAGTCTTAAAGTAGTTGAAGCACCCTACAAAGGTGGTTAAGCAAGTCAAAGTAAGAAAAAAGCATTATGGCTTATCCCTCAGTTTTGTTAGTTATTTGAATGTCATAGGAGTTTCTAATGGTGGAATTAGGTGTTGTAGCAAGAAGACACATATGGAGGCTGAAACAACACCTATTGATGTGAATATGAAGAATGAAAGCTTTCATTTCCTAGGATTTGACCTTTTTCAAGCTGAGAATCCCAAAAACGGAGTTATAACCTTTCAAGATAAAAATGAGAGTGAATAGAAGTGTTGTAGTCTTAAAGTAGTTGAAGCACCCTACAAAGGTGGTTAAGCAAGTCAAAGTAAGAAAAAAGCATCATAGCTTTTCCCACAGTTTTGTTATTTATTTGAATGTCATAGAAGTTTCTAATGGTGAATTTGCGAGTTGTAGCTAGAAGACACATATGGAGGCTGAAACTACACCTATTGATGTGAATATGAAGAATCAAAGCTTTCATTTCCTAGGATTTGACCATTTTCAAGCTAAGAATCCCAAAAACGGAGTTATTACCCTTCAAGATAGAAATGAGAGTGAATAGAAGTGGTGTAGTCTCAAAGTAGGGGAAGCATGCTACCAAGGTGGAAAAGAAAGTCAAAGTAAGAAAAAAACATTATAGCTTATCCTACAGTTTTATTAGTTATTTGAATGTCATAGGAATTTCTAATGGTGTATTTAGGAGTAGTAGCAACAAGACACATATGGAGGCTGAAACTACACCTATTGATGTGAATATAAAGAAACAAAGCTTTCTCTTCCTAGGATTTGACCATTTTCAAGCTGAGAATCCCAAAAACGGAGTTATAACCTTTCAAGATAAAAATGAGAGTGAATAGAAGTGTTGTAGTCTTAAAGTAGTTGAAGCACCCTACAAAGGTGGTTAAGCAAGTCAAAGTAAGAAAAAAGCATCATAGCTTTTCCCACAGTTTTGTTAGTTATTTGAATGTCATAGAAGTTTCTAATGGTGAATTTGGGAGTTGTACCAAGAAGACACATATAGAGGCTGAAACTACACCTATTGTTGTGAATATGAAGAATCAAAGCTTTCATTTCCTAGGATTTGACCATTTTCAAACTGAGAATACGAAAAACGGAGTTATGACCCTGAAAGATAGAAATGAGACTGAATAGAAGTGTTGTAGTCTCAAAGTAGGGGAAGCATGCTACCAAGGTGGAAAAGAAAGTCAAAGTAAGAAAAAAACATTATAGCTTATCCTACAGTTTTGTTAGTTATTTGAATGTCGTAGGAGTTTCTACTGGTGAATTTAGGAGTTGTAGCAACAAGACACATATGGAGGCTGAAACTACACCTATTGATGTGAAGATGAAGAAACAAAGCTTTCATTTCCTAGGATTTGACCATTTTCAAGCTGAGAATCCCAAAAATGGAGTTATAGACTTTCAAAATAAAAATGAGAGTGAATAGAAGTGTTGTAGTCTTAAAGTAGTTGAAGCACCCTACAAAGGTGGTTAAGCAAGTCAAAGTAAGAAAAATGCATTATAGCTTATCCCACAGTTTTGTTAGTTATTTGAATGTCATAGAAGTTTCTAATGGTGAATTTGGGAGTTGTAGCTAGAAGACACATATGGAGGCTGAAACTACACCTATTGATGTGAATATGAAGAATCAAAGCTTTCATTTCCTAGGATTTGACCATTTTCAAGCTAAGAACCCTAAAAACGGAGTTATTACCCTTCAAGATAAAAATGAGAGTTAATAGAAGTGTTGTAGTCTTAAAGTAGTTGAAGCACCCTACAAAGGTGGTTAAGCAAGTCAAAGTAAGAAAAATGCATCATAGCTTATCCCTCAGTTTTGTTAGTTATTTGAATGTCATAGAAGTTTCTAATGGTGAATTTGGGAGTTGTAGCAAGAAGACACATATAGAGGGTGAAACTACACCCAATGATGTGAATATGAAGAATCAAAGCTTTCATTTCCTAGGATTTGACCATTTTCAAACTAAGAATAGCAAAAATGGAGTTATGACCCTTTAAGATCGAAATGAGAGTGAATAGAAGTGTTGTAGTCTGAAAGTAGGGGAAGCATGCTACCAAGGTAGAAAAGAAAGTCAAAGTAAGAAAAAAGCATTATAGCTTATCCCACAGTTTTGTTAGTTATTTGAATGTCATAGGAGTTTCTAATGGTGAATTTAGGAGTTGTAGCAAGAAGACACATATGGAGGCTGAAACTACACCTATTGATGTGAATATGAAGAATCAAAGCTTTCATTTCCTAGGATTTTACCATTTTCAAGCTGAGAATCCCAAAAACGGAGTTATAACCTTTCAAGATAAAAATGAGAGTCAATAGAAGTGTTGTAGTCTTAAAGTAGTTGAAGCACCCTACAAAGGTGGTTAAGCAAGTCAAAGTAAGAAAAAAGCATCATAGCTTTTCCCACAGTTTTGTTATTTATTTGAATGTCATAGAAGTTTCTAATGGTGAATTTGCGAGTTGTAGCTAGAAGACACATATGGAGGCTGAAACTACACCTATTGATGTGAATATGAAGAATCAAAGCTTTCATTTCCTAGGATTTGACCATTTTCAAGCTAAGAATCCCAAAAACGGAGTTATTACCCTTCAAGATAGAAATGAGAGTGAATAGAAGTGGTGTAGTCTCAAAGTAGGGGAAGCATGCTACCAAGGTGGAAAAGAAAGTCAAAGTAAGAAAAAAACATTATAGCTTATCCTACAGTTTTATTAGTTATTTGAATGTCATAGGAATTTCTAATGGTGTATTTAGGAGTAGTAGCAACAAGACACATATGGAGGCTGAAACTACACCTATTGATGTGAATATAAAGAAACAAAGCTTTCTCTTCCTAGGATTTGACCATTTTCAAGCTGAGAATCCCAAAAACGGAGTTATAACCTTTCAAGATAAAAATGAGAGTGAATAGAAGTGTTGTAGTCTTAAAGTAGTTGAAGCACCCTACAAAGGTGGTTAAGCAAGTCAAAGTAAGAAAAAAGCATCATAGCTTTTCCCACAGTTTTGTTAGTTATTTGAATGTCATAGAAGTTTCTAATGGTGAATTTGGGAGTTGTACCAAGAAGACACATATAGAGGCTGAAACTACACCTATTGTTGTGAATATGAAGAATCAAAGCTTTCATTTCCTAGGATTTGACCATTTTCAAACTGAGAATCACAAAACGGAGTTATGACCCTGAAAGATAGAAATGAGACTGAATAGAAGTGTTGTAGTCTCAAAGTAGGGGAAGCATGCTACCAAGGTGGAAAAGAAAGTCAAAGTAAGAAAAAAACATTATAGCTTATCCTACAGTTTTATTAGTTATTTGAATGTCATAGGAATTTCTAATGGTGTATTTAGGAGTTGTAGCAACAAGACACATATGGAGGCTGAAACTACACCTATTGATGTGAATATAAAGAAACAAAGCTTTCTCTTCCTAGGATTTGACCATTTTCAAGCTGAGAATCCCAAAAACGGAGTTATAACCTTTCAAGATAAAAATGAGAGTGAATAGAAGTGTTGTAGTCTTAAAGTAGTTGAAGCACCCTACAAAGGTGGTTAAGCAAGTCAAAGTAAGAAAAAAGCATCATAGCTTTTCCCACAGTTTTGTTAGTTATTTGAATGTCATAGAAGTTTCTAATGGTGAATTTGGGAGTTGTAGCTAGAAGACACATATGGAGGCTGAAACTACACCTATTGATGTGAATATGAAGAATCATAGCTTTCATTTCCTAGGATTTGACCATTTTCAAGCTAAAAACCCTAAAAACGGAGTTATTACCCTTCAAGATAAAAATGAGAGTTAATAGAAGTGTTGTAGTCTTAAAGTAGTTGAAGCACCCTACAAAGGTGGTTAGGCAAGTCAAAGTAAGAAAAATGCATCATAGCTTATCCCTTAGTTTTGTTAGTTATTTGAATGTCATAGAAGTTTCTAATGGTGAATTTGGGAGTTGTAGCAAGAAGACACATATAGAGGCTGAAACTACACCCAATGATGTGAATATGAAGAATCAAAGCTTTCATTTCCTAGGATTTGACCATTTTCAAACTGAGAATAGCAAAAATGGAGTTATGACCCTTTAAGATCGAAATGAGAGTGAATAGAAGTGTTGTAGTCTGAAAGTAGGGGAAGCATGCTACCAAGGTAGAAAAGAAAGTCAAAGTAAGAAAAAAGCATTATAGCTTATCCCACAGTTTTGTTAGTTATTTGAATGTCATAGGAGTTTCTAATGGTGAATTTAGGAGTTGTAGCAAGAAGACACATATGGAGGCTGAAACTACACCTATTGATGTGAATATGAAGAATCAAAGCTTTCATTTCCTAGGATTTTACCATTTTCAAGCTGAGAATCCCAAAAACGGAGTTATAACCTTCCAAGATAAAAATGAGAGTCAATAGAAGTGTTGTAGTCTTAAAGTAGTTGAAGCACCCTACAAAGGTGGTTAAGCAAGTCAAAGTAAGAAAAAAGCATCATAGCTTTTCCCACAGTTTTGTTATTTATTTGACTGTCATAGAAGTTTCTAATGGTGAATTTGGGAGTTGTAGCTAGAACACACATATGGAGGCTGAAACTACACCTATTGATGTGAATATGAAGAATCAAAGCTTTCATTTCCTAGGATTTGACCATTTTCAAGCTGAGAATCCCAAAAACTGAGTTATAACCTTTCAAGATAAAAATGAGAGTGAATAGAAGTGTTGTAGTCTTAAAGTAGTTGAAGCACCCTACAAAGGTGGTTAAGCAAGTCAAAGTAAGAAAAAAGCATTATGGCTTATCCCTCAGTTTTGTTAGTTATTTGAATGTCATAGGAGTTTCTAATGGTGGATTTAGGAGTTGTAGCAAGAAGACACATATGGAGGCTGAAACAACACCTATTGATGAGAATATGAAGAATGAAAGCTTTCATTTCCTAGGATTTGACCTTTTTCAAGCTGAGAATCCCAAAAACGGAGTTATAACCTTTCAAGATAAAAATGAGAGTGAATAGAAGTGTTGTAGTCTTAAAGTAGTTGAAGCACCCTACAAAGGTGGTTAAGCAAGTCAAAGTAAGAAAAAAGCATCATAGCTTTTCCCACAGTTTGGTTATTTATTTGAATGTCATAGAAGTTTCTAATGGTGAATTTGGGAGTTGTAGCTAGAAGACACATATGGAGGCTGAAACTACACCTATTGATGTGAATATGAAGAATCAAAGCTTTCATTTCCTAGGATTTGACCATTTTCAAGCTAAGAATCCCAAAAACGGAGTTATTACCCTTCAAGATAGAAATGAGAGTGAATAGAAGTGGTGTAGTCTCATAGTAGGGGAAGCATGCTACCAAGGTGGAAAAGAAAGTCAAAGTAAGAAAAAAACATTATAGCTTATCCTACAGTTTTATTAGTTATTTGAATGTCATAGGAATTTCTAATGGTGTATTTAGGAGTTGTAGCAACAAGACACATATGGAGGCTGAAACTACACCTATTGATGTGAATATAAAGAAACAAAGCTTTCTCTTCCTAGGATTTGACCATTTTCAAGCTGAGAATCCCAAAAACGGAGTTATAACCTTTCAAGATAAAAATGAGAGTGAATAGAAGTGTTGTAGTCTTAAAGTAGTTGAAGCACCCTACAAAGGTGGTTAAGCAAGTCAAAGTAAGAAAAAAGCATCATAGCTTTTCCCACAGTTTTGTTAGTTATTTGAATGTCATAGAAGTTTCTAATGGTGAATTTGGGAGTTGTACTAAGAAGACACATATAGAGGCTGAAACTACACCTATTGATGTGAATATGAAGAAACAAAGCTTTCATTTCCTAGGATTTGACCATTTTCAAGCTGAGAATCCCAAAAACTGAGTTATAACCTTTCAAGATAAAAATGAGAGTGAATAGAAGTGTTGTAGTCTTAAAGTAGTTGAAGCACCCTACAAAGGTGGTTAAGCAAGTCAAAATAAGAAAAAAACATTATGGCTTATCCCTCAGTTTTGTTAGTTATTTGAATGTCATAGGAGTTTCTAATGGTGGATTTAGGAGTTGTAGCAAGAAGACACATATGGAGGCTGAAACAACACCTATTGATGAGAATATGAAGAATGAAAGCTTTCATTTCCTAGGATTTGACCTTTTTCAAGCTGAGAATCCCAAAAACGGAGTTATAACCTTTCAAGATAAAAATGAGAGTGAATAGAAGTGTTGTAGTCTTAAAGTAGTTGAAGCACCCTACAAAGGTGGTTAAGCAAGTCAAAGTAAGAAAAAAGCATCATAGCTTTTCCCACAGTTTTATTAGTTATTTGAATGTCATAGAAGTTTCTAATGGTGAATTTGGGAGTTGTAGCTAGAAGACACATATGGAGGCTGAAACTACACCTATTGATGTGAATATGAAGAATCAAAGCTTTCATTTCCTAGGATTTGACCATTTTCAAGCTAAGAATCCCAAAAACGGAGTTATTACCCTTCAAGATAGAAATGAGAGTGAATAGAAGTGGTGTAGTCTCAAAGTAGGGGAAGCATGCTACCAAGGTGGAAAAGAAAGTCAAAGTAAGAAAAAAACATTATAGCTTATCCTACAGTTTTATTAGTTATTTGAATGTCATAGGAATTTTTAATGGTGTATTTAGGAGTTGTAGCAACAAGACACATATGGAGGCTGAAACTACACCTATTGATGTGAATATAAAGAAACAAAGCTTTCATTTCCTAGGATTTGACCATTTTCAAGCTGAGAATCCCAAAAACGGAGTTATAACCTTTCAAGATAAAAATAAGAGTCAATAGAAGTGTTGTAGTCTTAAAGTAGTTGAAGCACCCTACAAAGGTGGTTAAGCAAGTCAAAGTAAGAAAAAAGCATCATAGCTTTTCCCACAGTTTTGTTAGTTATTTGAATGTCATAGAAGTTTCTAATGGTGAATTTGGGAGTTGTAGCAAGAAGACACATATAGACGCTGAAACTACACCTATTGTTGTGAATATGAAGAATCAAAGCTTTCATTTCCTAGGATTTGACCATTTTCAAACTGAGAATACGAAAAACGGAGTTATGACCCTGAAAGATAGAAATGAGACTGAATAGAAGTGTTGTAGTCTCAAAGTAGGGGAAGCATGCTACCAAGGTGGAAAAGAAAGTCAAAGTAAGAAAAAAACATTATAGCTTATCCTACAGTTTTGTTAGTTATTTGAATGTCATAGGAATTTCTAATGGTGAATTTAGGAGTTGTAGCAACAAGACACCTATGGAGGCTGAAACTACACCTATTGATGTGAATATGAAGAAACAAAGCTTTCATTTCCTAGGATTTGACCATTTTCAAGCTGAGAATCCCAAAAACGGAGTTATAACCTTTCAAGATAAAAATGAGAGTGAATAGAAGTGTTGTAGTCTTAAAGTAGTTGAAGCACCCTACAAAGGTGGTTAAGCAAGTCAAAGTAAGAAAAAAGCATTATGGCTTATCCCTCAGTTTTGTTAGTTATTTGAATGTCATAGGAGTTTCTAATGGTGGATTTAGGAGTTGTAACAAGAAGACACATATGGAGGCTGAAACAACACCTATTGATGTGAATATGAAGAATGAAAGCTTTCATTTCCTAGGATTTGACCTTTTTCAAGCTGAGAATCCCAAAAACGGAGTTATAACCTTTCAAGATAAAAATGAGAGTGAATAGAAGTGTTGTAGTCTTAAAGTAGTTGAAGCACCCTACTAAGGTGGTTAAGCAAGTCAAAGTAAGAAAAAAGCATCATAGCTTTTCCCACAGTTTTGTTATTTATTTGAATGTCATAGAAGTTTCTAATGGTGAATTTGGGAGTTGTAGCTAGAAGACACATATGGAGGCTGAAACTACACCTATTGATGTGAATATGAAGAATCAAAGCTTTCATTTCCTAGGATTTGACCATTTTCAAGCTAAGAATCCCAAAAACGGAGTTATTACCCTTCAAGATAGAAATGAGAGTGAATAGAAGTGGTGTAGTCTCAAAGTAGGGGAAGCATGCTACCAAGGTGGAAAAGAAAGTCAAAGTAAGAAAAAAACATTATAGCTTATCCTACAGTTTTATTAGTTATTTGAATGTCATAGGAATTTCTAATGGTGTATTTAGGAGTTGTAGCAACAAGACACATATGGAGGCTGAAACTACACCTATTGATGTGAATATAAAGAAACAAAGCTTTCATTTCCTAGGGTTTGACCATTTTCAAGCTGAGAATCCCAAAAACGGAGTTATAACCTTTCAAGATAAAAATGAGAGTGAATAGAAGTATTGTAGTCTTAAAGTAGTTGAAGCACCCTACAAAGGTGGTTAAGGAAGTCAAAGTAAGAAAAAAGCATCATAGCTTTTCCCACAGTTTTGTTAGTTATTTGAATGTCATAGAAGTTTCTAATGGTGAATTTGGGAGTTGTACCAAGAAGACACATATAGAGGCTGAAACTACACCTATTGATGTGAATATGAAGAAACAAAGCTTTCATTTCCTAGGATTTGACCATTTTCAAGCTGAGAATCCCAAAAACTGAGTTATAACCTTTCAAGATAAAAATGAGAGTGAATAGAAGTGTTGTAGTCTTAAAGTAGTTGAAGCACCCTACAAAGGTGGTTAAGCAAGTCAAAGTGAGAAAAAAGCATTATGGCTTATCCCTCAGTTTTGTTAGTTATTTGAATGTCATAGGAGTTTCTAATGGTGGATTTAGGAGTTGTAGCAAGAAGACACATATGGAGGCTGAAACAACACCTATTGATGTGAATATGAAGAATGAAAGCTTTCATTTCCTAGGATTTGACCTTTTTCAAGCTGAGAATCCCAAAAACGGCGTTATGACCCTTTAAGATAAAACTGAGAGTGAATAGAAGTGTTGTAGTCTCAAAGTAGTTGATGCCTCCTACAAAGGTGGAGAAGCAAGTCAAAGTAAAAAAAAAGCATTATAACTTATCCCACAGTTTTGTTAGTTATTTGAATGTCATAGGAGTTTCTAATGGTGAATTTGGAAGTTGTAGCTAGAAGACACATATGGAGGCTGAAACTACACCTATTGATGTGAATATGAAGAATCAAAGCTTTCATTTCCTAGGATTTGACCATTTTCAAGCTAAGAACCCTAAAAACGGAGTTATTACCCTTCAAGATAAAAATGAGAGTTAATAGAAGTGTTGTAGTCTTAAAGTAGTTGAAGCACCCTACAAAGGTGGTTAAGCAAGTCAAAGTAAGAAAAATGCATCATAGCTTATCCCACAGTTTTGTTAGTTATTTGAATGTCATAGAAGTTTCTAATGGTGAATTTGGGAGTTGTAGCAAGAAGACACATATAGAGGCTGAAACTACACCCAATGATGTGAATATGAAGAATCAAAGCTTTCATTTCCTAGGATTTGACCATTTTCAAACTGAGAATACCAAAAATGGAGTTATGACCCTTCAAGATCGAAATGAGAGTGAATAGAAGTGTTGTAGTCTGAAAGTAGGGGAAGCATGCTACCAAGGTAGAAAAGAAAGTCAAAGTAAGAAAAAAGCATTATAGCTTATCCCACAGTTTTGTTAGTTATTTGAATGACATAGGAGTTTCTAATGGTGAATTTAGGAGTTGTAGCAAGAAGACACATATGGAGGATGAAACTACACCTATTGATGTGAATATGAAGAATCAAAGCTTTCATTTCCTAGGATTTTACCATTTTCAAGCTGAGAATCCCAAAAACGGAGTTATAACCTTTCAAGATAAAAATGAGAGTCAATAGAAGTGTTGTAGTCTTAAAGTAGTTGAAGCACCCTACAAAGGTGGTTAAGCAAGTCAAAGTAAAAAAAAAGCATCATAGCTTTTCCCACAGTTTTGTTAGTTATTTGAATGTCATAGAAGTTTCTAATGGTGAATTTGGGAGTTGTAGCAAGAAGACACATATAGAGGCTGAAACTACACCTATTGTTGTGAATATGAAGAATCAAAGCTTTCATTTCCTAGGATTTGACCATTTTCAAACTGAGAATACGAAAAACGGAGTTATGACCCTGAAAGATAGAAATGAGACTGAATAGAAGTGTTGTAGTCTCAATGTAGGGGAAGCATGTGATATATTAGTATTTTGTCCCATTTTAGCTAGTATTTTCATATTGTTTTAGAGTCTTTTCTAGTTCTTTTTGTGTCTTCTCAGGTATTTTAAGGCTATGGAGCATGGATTGAAGATCTTGGAGCACATTGGAGCAAAAGAAGCAATTTGGAGCAAAAAGACCGGTTTTCACCGATTGAGCACCTGCTCGCAAGTCTCCTTTGGGTGCTCGACCTAATTTACCTTGGGATGCGTTTTTATTTATTTTTATAAGAATAAAAGGGCTAGCCGCCTGAGAACATAAGACATTGAATCACGTTCTTTTCCAGAGACGGAGTTCTTGTTCTAGGTTTACTTTGTATTCAAGACATCATCACTTTGCTATTTTGCGATTTGGTCTTTGTATTATTCAGCTTTGGATCTTTCTCCTCTTCTTGTCGATCAGACCATACCTTGTTTGAGAAGTTTTCCTGAACTTTATTCCTTTAATAATATCATGAATTCATCTCTTTGTCTTGTTGTGTTCGATTGCATGATGTGTGAGTAGATCCATAGCTAGGTTAGGGGTTTCAATGGTGGTTTAGAGTGTTTATGGCTGAACATAGATAGGATCGAATTTTATATGTCTTCGCCAATAGGGGTTCATAATGCCTAGGTTAGTCTGATCACCTAGCCTATGATTTCTAGGTTGAACTTATTCACGAGAGTGCTCTAGGTTGCTAGAAAAACCATTGGTGAGTATTTGGGCGTAGCCAACGAGAGTTGATTGCTGCGTTTGAATATGAACATATTGAACCTATTCGTTAATGCTTATCGTCTTCACTAGGTCCAGGCGAGAGTTTCGGGCTCTAGGTTGTTAGATGAAGGCGTCGATACATCACGAGCGTGGGGAGACGTTCCTTTGTGTTTGAGTTCTAGACCGGTAGTTCCTTAGTCCTGAATCATTGTTCGGAAGTGCATTCTAATCACCAGCTTAATTGCCTTGACCTAGTGCCTCTTAATTATTTGTTTACACCGATTTATTTCATTGTTTTGCTGTTCCGAAAAATTACACCAACACCATATTGTCTTAGCTTTGAATAAAATCTCATAAATTCATAGTGTAACCTTGGTCTCTGTGGATTCGATACCCCTTATACTACTGCGTGTGTCTGTGCACTTGCAGAAAATATTTTGGGTTAAAACTCGACACATCAAGTTTTTGGCGCCGTTGCCGGGGACCAATAGAGTTGCCTTTGATTTTTGATTTTACTTTCTGTCTAATAAACTACTAATTCTTTTCCTTTTTCTTTTTTATTTTTTTCTTATGTTTCAGGTGCATGACCAAGTAGAAGAACAAGAAAAAATTGCAATCAAGATCTAACCATCCTCACCAACGAAGAGTTAGCGCAAGATCGAATCCACAAAACCGTCAGAGGAGACTTACAGCTGCTCCGGTTATCATGGCTGAACTGGATAATGGTATGGCTGCTCAGTGGCAGTTGCTGAGAGGTCTGATGGCTCGTTTGAGATGAGAGCAACCACCATCTCCACTAGTTCAGCGGTGTATAGGTGATTCTTATAACCCCCATGCATTTTACCAAAACCGCTCAGCTATTGCTCTCCGACAATTCAGAGGCAAGACTATGAGATCAAGCCTCAGATGATCACATTGGTGAAACAGCACCTTTTTCACGGACTGCCAGCTGAGATACCGATGGACCACATCGAAAATTTCAAGAAATCTGCAGCACCACCGGTTCTAATGGGGTACCGTCCGAAGTTTTTTGAAGTGCAAGCTGTTCCCATTTTCTCTTGCTGACAAAGCTCAGAGGTGGTTGAAGTCGTTGCCAGCTGGTTCTTTGAGGACATGGGAGGAAGTTAGAGCTGCCTTTTTGGACCACTTCTGCACCGAGTCCAAAACAGCCGCTCTAAGGAACAAAATTTCGTCTTTCCAACAACATTCTGGTGAAGCTTTCTGTGAAGCTTGGGAAAGACTGAAGGAGTACCGAAGGGAGTGTCCTCATCATGGTTTTAAGGATGAGCAGATTTTGGGGATATTCTATGATGGAGTTGAATGGGATTACCGCAATGCCCTAAATGCCGCGAGTAATGGGGATTTTATGACCAAGACTAGAGATGGTGCTTATGAGCTGATAGAGAACCTTGCTTCAAGCTCCAGCAACAGGTCTCCTGAGTATGACAGGTCCAAGAGAGTAAACAGTGTGGACACTCAGAAGATAGACGAGCTGACAAGCAAAGGTAAATTTGCTCCGCCGAGAGTGAAAGAGGGGTCAAGTTTGTGGAAGAAAATGGGGGTGTGCCCGTTTCTCAAGAGTTTGAGGAAGATGACGATGCTGGAGTACATGAGGTTAACTATGTAAGTGGTCAGGGATGGGTCCAGAACCGTGGTTTTAATCAGAATTATCGGGGCCAGCCCAGCCTCTCCTACCGAATCACAAAGGTCGAGAACCCCCAAGCCCAAGTCTATCCGCAACAAGTAGGTGTCACTCAGTTACCACAAGCTCAGGGTTTTCAAAAATTCTACTCTAGCAACGCTGAGGGGAAGCAGGACATCCCAAATCAGAATCAGAATCGGTTTCAAGGAGGAAACCAACAACAAAACACAAGTTTCGCGGCACCACCACAAGTTGCTTCCGCCCCCACATCTCAAGATGAACTGAAAAGTCTTATGCAGCAGCTGATGGTTAACCAACAGAAGGCGTCTACTGAGATAAATGCCAAGGTGGATCACATGTACACTGATTTAAATGCGAAGTATGAAGCTGTTACCGCGCATGTGAAGAAGCTTGATACACAAGTAGCTCAAACCGCCTAAGCCATCAAAAGGCCAACTGGAGCCCTTCCAGGCAAGGGAGAGCAACCTAGTAATGCATACCATGTGAATGCTGTTGAGTTAAGAAGCGGAAAGTTGCTGGCACCACCTACTATGTGGAGCTTTAACGGGAGGGCTAAGGAGAAGAATTCCGAGCATCAGGCTCAAGAGAGTGATTCTGCTGTGAAAGATGGAAAGGTTGAGGTTGGATCAAGCTCAGGAACACCTCTGGGAACTGCTCCGACCGAATCTGAGAAAAAAAATTTCGAGCACCCCAACTCTGCTACCGAGCACCTGCTCGCACAGGGTGCTCCCACGAAGAATTCAAAAATTCCAGAAACTCACCCAGAACGTGTCTACGTTCCCAAGATCCCCTATCCAGTGCCTCCAAGGAAATCTCGCAAGGATTTGGAAGATGCAAAGTGCAAGGAGATGCTTAAGGATTTGACGGTGAAGCTTCCTCTGGTTGATGCCGTGCAAATGATGCCTTCCCTCAAGCGGTACATGAAAGAGCTTGTTGCTGGTAAGGTTGTTGAGGAAGAAAGTGTTATGATTGTCTCTAAGGAGTGCAGCGCCATACTTCAGAGTGAGGTGTTGAAAAAGAAGGAAGACCCCGGGAGATTTGTTATTTCGGTGAAGATAGGACAGTGTACTTTTGCGTGTTCTTTGTGTGACTTAGGTTCCAGTGTCAATCTGATGCCATACTCTGTGGCTAAGCGTCTGGGATTCACCAAGTTTAAGCCTACGAAGATCTCATTGGTTTTTGCGGATCGGTCTACAAAGCTTCCGGTGGGAATTATTGAGGACATGCACGTCCGAATTGGGGATACACTTATCCCCACTGATTTTGTGGTTCTGGAACTCGATGAAGAACCCAAGGACCCATTGATATTGGGTAGAGCATTCTTACGCACAGCTCGTGCCATCATTGATGTGGAAGAAGGCATAGTTGATCTCCGCCTTGGAGATATATTAGTTCGGTTTGAGATGAGTAAGCTTCTCAAGAAACCGATGATCGATGGACAGACATTCATGATCGATGATGGTTCAGTGATAGCTGAGGATGTAGTTGAAGAGATTTTGGCGAATGATCCTTTAGGGGTCGCATTGACTAAACTCGAGGGTGAACACGGTTTTCTGAGTGAAGACACCCATGGATTCGCCAAGTTTCTTGATTCCAACATCAGAGTGGAGGAAGGAGATAAATTTCTGAGCCTGGGAGAAGGCACAAAAAACGAGGCCCAGCGAGCACCCCAGCGAGCATCCCAGCGAATACAAGGAGCACCTGCTCCGAAAAATCTGATGGAGGAAGGCTCTTGGAGTGAGCTGAAAGCTCCAAAGCTCGAGTTAAAGACCCTCCCAGCAGGGCTCAAGTATGTTTTTCTCGGTCCGAACTCCACTTATCCGGTTATAGTGAATGCGAACTTGAATAATGTAGAGGTTACCTTGCTTTTGTGTGAATTGAGAAAGTATAGGAAGGCTCTAGGATACTCACTAGATGATATCACTGGGATATCTCCTGACTTATGCATGCACAGGATACACTTAGAAGATGAATCTATGACTTCTGTCGAGCATCAGAGGCGGTTAAACCCTAACCTCAAGGATGTCGTCAAGAAAGAGATAATGAAACTTCTAGAGGCTGGTGTGATTTATGCGATTTCTGACAGTAAGTGGGTCAGCCCTGTGCATGTAGTTCCTAAGAAAGGAGGAATCACCGTGATTAAAAATGATAAGAGTGAACTGATACCAACTAGGACGGTAACCGGACATAGGATGTGCATAGATTATCGGAAATTGAATGCTGCCACTCGCAAAGATCATTTTCCGTTACCCTTTATTGACCAGATGCTAGAGCGTCTGGCTAACCATCCATACTACTGTTTCCTAGATGGTTTTTCAGGGTTTTTCCAGATTCCCATCCACCCGGACGATCAAGAGAAGACGACGTTCACATGTCCTTACGGCACCTTTGCATACCGCCGTATGCCATTCGGTTTGTGTAATGCCCAAAGAACGTTTCAACGTTGTATGATGTCTATATTTACTGACCTTATTGAGGATATTATGGAAGTATTTATGGATGACTTTTCTGTGTACGGGAGCTCGTTTTCTTCTTGTTTGTCTAATTTGTGCAGGGTATTGCAAAGGTGCGAAGAGAAGCATCTAGTTCTCAACTGGGAGAAGTGTCACTTCATGGTCCGAGATGGGATAGTGCTTGGGCACAAAATATCAGAGAAAGGGATCGAAGTTGACAAGGCGAAGGTAGAAGTCATGATGAGTTTGCAACCGCCTAATTCGGTTAAGGGGATCCGCAGTTTTTTGGGACATGCGGGATTTTACCGTCGCTTCATCGTGATTTCTCCAAGATTGCTAGACCTCTTACAAGATTGCTGTGTAAGGAGGTGAAGTTTGAATTTGATAGTGACTGTTTGGCGGCTTTCCACACCATTAAGGGAGCCTTGGTTATCGCACCGATAAGACAGCCCGGATTGGGAGCTACCATTTGAAATTACGACGGATGCAAGTGATTTTGCTGTGGGAGCTGTTCGGGGTCGAGGAGAGTCAAGAAGCTCCACGTGATTTATTATGCCAGTCGGACAATGGACGATGCTCAATGTCGGTATGCCACAACCGAAAAGGAGTTATTAGCGATTGTTTTCGCTTTTGAGAAGTTCAGGTCATACCTCGTCGGATCGAAGGTAATTGTTCACACAGACCACGCTGCATTGAAGTATTTGCTGACAAAGAAGGATGCCAAGCCCAGGTTGTTGAGGTGGATTCTGTTACTACAAGAGTTCGATCTAGAGATAAAGGACAAGAAAGGGTCCGAAAATGGGGTTGCAGATCATTTGAGCAGGTCAGAGATAGAAGAAGACACACCCATGGAGGATAGTCAACCAGAGGGACAGGTCTATTTTATCAGCACCTGCCAAAATTCCCGGGCAACGGACCGAGCATCCGACCGACCACCCGCTCCGCCCATTGGAGCACCTGCCTCAAATTTTTTGTGAATCATTTCAAACAGTTCAATCCTCTAGCTTCCCATGGTTTGGAGAGATTGCAAACTTCTTGCTGACAAGGTTCCCGAGAACTTAACTCGAAGCAAAAAGAAGAAGTTTTTCCATGAGGTTAAGCGGTATTATTGGGACTAACCTTTCTTATACAAGCAGTGTTCGGATGGGCTGTATAGAAGATGTGTATCCGAGGCAGAGATCCCTGGTATTTTAAAGCATTGCCACAGTTCGTCATATGCTGGGCACTTCGCCACATTCAAAACAGTTTCAAAAGCTTTACAAGCCGGCTATTGGTGGCCTACGATGTTCCGTGATGCGCACAGGTTTTTCGCTAGGTGTGATTCGTGACAAAGGTAGGGAAACATCTGTAAGAGGAAGGAAGTGCCCCAGAATTTTAAACTGGAAGTTGATGTTTTGGGTGTATGGGGCATAGCCTTCATGGGACCGTTTACATCCTCCTCAGGTAATCACTACATTCTAGTGGCGGTTGATTATGTTTCCAAATGGGTTGAAGCGCTAGCTAGCCCAACTAATGATGCTAGAGTGGTCATAAAGATGTTCAAGAGTATTATCTTTCCGAGGTTTGGAGTCCCAAGAGTGGTGATTAGCGATGGAGGCTCACATTTCATAAACAAGGTTTTTAAGAACTTGTTGAGAAAGAATGGTGTCACACACAAGGTAGCTTCTCCTTATCACCCTCAAACTAGTGGACAGGTCGAGATCTCCAACAGGGAGATAAAGAGTATACTGCAGAAGACGGTGAGCATCACGAGAAAGGATTGGTCGAAAAAGTTGGATGACGCTCTATGGGCGTATAGGATCACAGATAAAACACCATGGGGACAGCGCCTACTCATTTGGTGTATGTGAAGGCATGTCACCGACCAGTGGATATGGCGTGCAAAGCGGTTTTGGCTATTAATTTGCTCAACTTCGACATCCTACCGGCGTTTGAGAGGAGATCCATGCAGCTGCATGAGTTGGAGGAAATTAGGCATCTCGCCTACGACAACTCAAAAATCTACAAGGAGCGAGTAAAAGCTACTATGACAAGAGGATCATCCCCGTGAGTTTTTCTCCAAACGATCAGGTATTATTGTTCAACTCTCGTCTCAGATTATTTCCAGGTAAGCTGAAGTCTAGATGGTCTGGCCCCTTCACTATCAAGGAGGTTAGACCACATGGAGCCGTGGTATTGCTAAATGCGAAAGGAGATGAGTTCGTGGTAAATGGCCAAAGGATCAAGCCATATCTCGCTGATTCACACATTGGAGATTGTGACACCATCACCTTAGGTGATGTTCCTCACGCCTAAACGGTTCACAAAGTCGAGCTAACGACTTAAAACAAGCGCTTGGTGGGAGGCAACCCACCGGTAAGGTTTCTTGTTTATAAATTTTAATTTCTTTTCATACTAACTTTTTATCTATGATTTCAGTTCTCATTCAGTTTATATTAAAAAAAAAAAAAAAAAAAAAAAAAAAAGGGATATCGAGCACCCCAGATTCTGGACCGAGCACCTGCTCGCCAGGGTGCTCGCCGAGTCAAACAAGAAAAAGGTAAATTCAAAATTTTACTTTTTCCCATCCCACTAACTCTCCCTTTTTCCTATTTTGCAGAGCCATGCACAGGTCTTACACATCTCGAAACCCTACACACACCCCCCCCTTTTTTTTAAATCACGGACCAACTCCGTCTCTCTCCTTGCTCCCTCCGCCTCATCAAATCGGGAATCATCGCCCCCGCGATCTCTCCGCCGCGATCTCACCATCACCGATCTCTCCGTCGCTCTGTCCGCCACCGTCCTTTTCACTCTGTCACGTCGCGCTCCTCCCACCACCGCCGTCAAAGCCCCACGACCTCTAGCCATGCCTCCGGCTAACATTACTCAAACAAAGGCAAGGGAAAGGCAAGCTCCTCCGCGCCATTCGCACCCACCGCGAGACTCGCCACCCACCCGTGGCCGCGCCCCGAGCACACACCTTTTGACCTCGGCATAAAGGAACTTCCTCCGACTTCCCCAGACTCGTGGGACACACGTGATGCGTACTATTACAATCAGCTCCTTGGGCTGAAATTGGAACCCACACGGTACATTTGCGAGGAGACGCTACAACAGCTAGGTCTCCAAGACCAAGTGCGAATGATCCTCGGCCATGCGCAGTGCCTGTCCTTCTCGCTCGAAGAAGATGTCCTTTATCCGGATCTTGTGCGGCAATGTCTCGCCACCGCCACCCTCACCTACAAGAATCCAGACTTCCCAAGATTTGAAGATGCTACATTCTCGTTCTTTGCTGGAGGAACGAAGTATGATATAGCCATGTGGGACTTCTGCATTTTATATGGCTTCCGCGAGACCGTCACCAAGCTCGAACCAACGAGAACATTCCCACAGTCCAAGGAGTTCTGGAGCCATATCGCCTCGGGTGCTTACTCCTCAAACTCCGCTAGCCAAAACCGCCTCCGCCATTCAGCAACATGCTCTTCGCCCGAGCCGTGGGTAACAAGGTACATATCGATGAGTTGCTGTTATTGTTCTTGGGATGTGGTCCTATTGTAGGCAATGGCGACACGGAGCAATATGAGGTTTACCGGTCCAATTTGGGAGTCCGATTTGCCGAGGTACTTTGCGGCATTAAGGACAGTCCCACCGAGACAAACAAGGGGCCAAGAGTGGAGCGCATAGGGAGTCTCCTAACCCCTCTATTCCGCCATCACCGAGTGGATCTCTCAGCCGCTACTTGTGTCACCGAGCTATCACGGATGGACATGCGGCATCTCCTTGCTTCCAAGATCCTCCTCGCGCCCTCCAACTACCAATTCATCACAACAACCGGGGAGTCTCAACTCATCGCGCTTCCGAACCCGGTTGTCACCGAGCTCTTTACCATGGAGGATCTTGCGTTCATTCCGCCGCCACAGTACCTCCTTGACAACCCCAGCCGCTCATCATCCGCTAGGCAAAGCACTTCACGCCGCAGCACATCCCGTCATCCCACCGATGATGACGCCACTCCGGTCCCGCGCCTAGCACTTCCATATCATGCCACCCGTCCACAAGGTGAGTTTGACCTTCCTCCTATCTCGGATGATGCTGACACTGCCGAGTATAGGAGGTGGATGATCGAATCTACCAAGCGAAACAACAGCCTCATGCAGAGGATAATGCAAATGTTGGCACGAGGATGTTGCCACACCACCGCCGCAGCAGCTGCCACACCCGAGCCTTCAAACTCAACCTCGAGCTCCGGTCCGCCATCGCGCCAGAGAAGAGGCGAGCACCTGCTCCACCGAGGATGCTCCATGGGTGACGAAAGCACACCGCCGACAAATGAGTGATATCCCCTTTACCCTCTATATCATTGTATTATCCATACGTATTTTTATTTCTTCGTTATCGCCAATCTCACGCTCTTTTTTCACAATCGGAGACGGTGTGATTTAAGTCCGGGGAGCGGCTAGTTATTTTATTTTATCTTATATTCTATTGAGTCTTGATTGTCGGGTCAGTCCCAAGAGTCTTAGATTTTTAGTGAATCAGGTCCCTGCTGCTTGGTTTACTTTTTATCGAGTATGTTTTAGAGTTTTATCGAGTCAAAAGTTGTTTGGGGCTTATGATCTTGATCTATTGGATTTATTTTCGGACTAAGGATTACTTGTATGATTCACAGCTTGGCCAAAGTTCTGTACCGGAAAGGCATTGATGGATTGAATATTTCCCCAAAGCTCACGCTTAGCGGGAAATAGGTTGAACCTATGTCATCTCTGATTTTTATTGGACCCTAACCTGATTTTCAATTTCTTTTTCAGGGGATTGATGTTCATTAGGGAAGACCTATTCGAGCCAAACAAGACCGCGCAACTCTCCCCAAAGTATGCTATTCCTCTCTCACTCCCCTTCATTACACCGAGAAAAAGAAAAGAAACAAAAAGGAGAAGGTCAAAGCAATGTCAAGTGAACCGAGGGATGATGCGTAGACCCGTGTATCCTTTGTGACCTCATGGAAAGCTTGTTGTAAGGGAAACTAAAAATTGAAGTGACCCAAGGGATGATGCGTAGACCCGTGTATCCTTTGTGACCTCATGGAGATTCGTCCCACAAAAATAAAGAAGAAGCATCAGAAAAGTGATGGCTGTGTAAAAGGGTGAAGCATCGGCAAATGAAAACCGATGGCTGTGAAAAATAAAAAAAGAAAGATGATGGCGTGGAAAGAGGGAAAGAGTGGAGAGAAAAGTTATAAGGGAGAGGGTCTTTGGTTAGAAGAAGTTGGCACCTTTTGGACCGATTTCCCTTGGTAAGATCACTTTACTTTATTTTCATTAATCTATGTAAGAGATGACAGTGGGGATTCCGAAACTGCTGTTGGGTTCTGGAGTCATTAAGGTTAGGTCATGAACCCCACGGCTAACTACTGTACATGTCCTAAGGCCCAAAGGAAGAAAGTATGAAGTTCAAAATTTTTCCAACAAGCAAGTGAGTTCCCGTGTTTTTAAAACCTCTTCTCAGTTCTTGATCTTGTTTTGTTTGAGGACAAACAAAGGTCTAAGTCCGGGGGAGTTGATATATTAGTATTTTGTCCCATTTTAGCTAGTATTTTCATATTGTTTTAGAGTCTTTTCTAGTTCTTTTTGTGTCTTCTCAGGTATTTTAAGGCTATGGAGCATGGATTGAAGATCTTGGAGCACATTGGAGCAAAAGAAGCAATTTGGAGCAAAAAGACCGGTTTTCACCGATTGAGCACCTGCTCGCAAGCTCCGCCTGGGTGCTCGCCTGGGTGCTCGACCTAATTTACCTTGGGATGCGTTTTTATTTATTTTTATAAGAATAAAAGGGCTAGCCGCCTGAGAACATAAGACATTGAATCACGTTCTTTCCGGAGACGGAGTTCTTGTTCTAGGTTTACTTTGTATTCAAGACATCATCACTTTGCTATTTTGCGATTTGGTCTTTGTATTATTCAGCTTTGGGATCTTTCTCCTCTTCTTGTCGATCAGACCATACCTTGTTTGGAGAAGTTTTCCTGAACTTTATTCCTTTAATAATATCATGAATTCATCTCTTTGTCTTGTTGTGTTCGATTGCATGATGTGTGAGTAGATCCATAGCTAGGTTAGGGGTTTCAATGGTGGTTTAGAGTGTTTATGGCTGAACATAGATAGGATCTGAATTTTATATGTCTTCGCCAATAGGGGTTCATAATGCCTAGGTTAGTCTGATCACCTAGCCTATGATTTCTAGGTTGAACTTATTCACGAGAGTGCTCTAGGTTGCTAGAAAAACCATTGGTGAGTATTTGGGCGTAGCCAACGAGAGTTGATTGCTGCGTTTGAATTTGAACATATTGAACCTATTCGATTAATGCTTATCGTCTTCACTAGGTCCAAAGCGAGAGTTTCGGGCTCTAGGTTGTTAGATGAAGGCGCCGATACATCACGAGAGGGGGCGACGTTAATTTGTGTTTGAGTTCTAGACCGGTAGTTAATTAGTCCTGAATAATTGTTCGGCCGTGCATTCTAATCACCAGCGAATTGCCTTGACCTAGTGCCTCTTAATTATTTGTTTACACCGATTTATTTCATTGTTTTGCTGTTCCGAAAAATTACACCAACACCATATTGTCTTAGCTTTGAATAAAATCTCATAAATTCATAGTGTAACCTTGGTCTCTGTGGATTCGATACCCCTTATACTACTGCGTGTGTCTGTGCACTTGCAGAAAATATTTTGGGTTAAAACTCGACACATCAGCATGCTACCAAGGTGGAAAAGAAAGTCAAAGTAAGAAAAAAACATTATAGCTTATCCTACAGTTTTGTTAGTTATTTGAATGTCATAGGAGTTTCTACTGGTGAATTTAGGAGTTGTAGCAACAAGACACATATGGAGGCTGAAACTACACCTATTGATGTGAAGATGAAGAAACAAAGCTTTCATTTCCTAGGATTTGACCATTTTCAAGCTGAGAATCCCAAAAACGGAGTTATAAACTTTCAAAATAAAAATGAGAGTGAATAGAAGTGTTGTAGTCTTAAAGTAGTTGAAGCACCCTACAAAGGTGGTTAAGCAAGTCAAAGTAAGAAAAATGCATTATAGCTTATCCCACAGTTTTGTTAGTTATTTGAATGTCATAGAAGTTTCTAATGGTGAATTTGGGAGTTGTAGCAAGAAGACACATATAGAGGCTGAAACTACACCCAATGATGTGAATATGAAGAATCAAAGCTTTCATTTCCTAGGATTTGACCATTTTCAAACTGAGAATACAAAAAAAGGAGTTATGACCCTTCAAGATAGAAATGAGAGTGAATAGAGTGTTTGTAGTCTCAAAGTAGGGGAAGCATGCTACAAAGGTGGAAAAGAAAGTCAAAGTAAGAAAAAAACATTATAGCTTATCCTACAGTTTTGTTAGTTATTTGAATGTCATAGGAATTTCTAATGGTGAATTTAGGAGTTGTAGCAACAAGACACCTATGGAGGCTGAAACTACACCTATTGATGTGAATATGAAGAAACAAAGCTTTCATTTCCTAGGATTTGACCATTTTCAAGCTGAGAATCCAAAAAACGGAGTTATAACCTTTCAAGATAAAAATGAGAGTGAATAGAAGTGTTGTAGTCTTAAAGTAGTTGAAGCACCCTACAAAGGTGGTTAAGGAAGTCAAAGTAAGAAAAAAGCATCATAGCTTTTCCCACAGTTTTGTTAGTTATTTGAATGTCATAGAAGTTTCTAATGGTGAATTTGGGAGTTGTACCAAGAAGACACATATAGAGGCTGAAACTACACCTATTGATGTGAATATGAAGAAACAAAGCTTTCATTTCCTAGGATTTGACCATTTTCAAGCTAAGAATCCCAAAAACGGAGTTATTACCCTTCAAGATAGAAATGAGAGTGAATAGAAGTGGTGTAGTCTCAAAGTAGGGGAAGCATGCTACCAAGGTGGAAAAGAAAGTCAAAGTAAGAAAAAAACATTATAGCTTATCCTACAGTTTTATTAGTTATTTGAATGTCATAGGAATTTCTAATGGTGTATTTAGGAGTTGTAGCAACAAGACACATATGGAGGCTGAAACTACACCTATTGATGTGAATATAAAGAAACAAAGCTTTCATTTCCTAGGATTTGACCATTTTCAAGCTGAGAATCCCAAAAACGGAGTTATAACCTTTCAAGATAAAAATGAGAGTGAATAGAAGTGTTGTAGTCTTAAAGTAGTTGAAGCACCCTACAAAGGTGGTTAAGGAAGTCAAAGTAAGAAAAAAGCATCATAGCTTTTCCCACAGTTTTGTTAGTTATTTGAATGTCATAGAAGTTTCTAATGGTGAATTTGGGAGTTGTACCAAGAAGACACATATAGAGGCTGAAACTACACCTATTGATGTGAATATGAAGAAACAAAGCTTTCATTTCCTAGGATTTGACCATTTTCAAGCTGAGAATCCCAAAAACTGAGTTATAACCTTTCAAGATAAAAATGAGAGTGACTAGAAGTGTAGCAGTCTTAAAGTAGTTGACGCAGCCTAAAGAGGTGGATAAGCAAGTGACAGTACGAAACACGAATTATGGCTTATCCACCAGCTTTGTCAGTTCCTTGAATGTCATAGGAGTTTCTAATGGTGGATTTAGGAGTTGTAGCAAGAAGACACATATGGAGGCTGAAACAACACCTATTGATGTGAATATGAAGAATGAAAGCTTTCATTTCCTAGGATTTGACCTTTTTCAAGCTGAGAATCCCAAAAACGGCGTTATGACCCTTTAAGATAAAACTGAGAGTGAATAGAAGTGTTGTAGTCTCAAAGTAGTTGATGCCTCCTACAAAGGTGGAGAAGCAAGTCAAAGTAAAAAAAAAGCATTATAACTTATCCCACAGTTTTGTTAGTTATTTGAATGTCATAGGAGTTTCTAATGGTGAATTTGGAAGTTGTAGCTAGAAGACACATATGGAGGCTGAAACTACACCTATTGATGTGAATATGAAGAATCAAAGCTTTCCATTCCTAGGATTTGACCATTTTCAAGCTAAGAACCCTAAAAACGGAGTTATTACCCTTCAAGATAAAAATGAGAGTTAATAGAAGTGTTGTAGTCTTAAAGTAGTTGAAGCACCCTACAAAGGTGGTTAAGCAAGTCAAAGTAAGAAAAATGCATCATAGCTTATCCCACAGTTTTGTTAGTTATTTAAATGTCATAGAAGTTT